>QVRM01007137.1:0-292500 GCA_003439945.1 Dermanyssus gallinae | reverse complement strand
GACGACATTACAGTTAGTGAGTAGAGACGTTGTTTAGACGCGGTCGAGGAAGGATCGCAGTGATCAGAGAGACGTTGGTGAGACGCCGTCGAGGAAGGATCGTCGTGTGTGAGACAGGCCGGAGATTCGGCGCTGTACCGGCGCAGTAGAGTTGTCAGACGAGAATAAAGCCTACAGTCGTGGTGTTGGTCGATATTCGTGTTTTCCTCCTAGCAACCCAGTTAGGCCCTCACACATGTGACCATAATGGAATGGTCACCCCATCAGGTCTTTCTTCGCCAGCAGAAACTAAACTTCTCAGTTCAAGTAGAGATGGTATACCCGCTACATATATGAATGATCGTATGCCTTTGGTCGTGGTTTATTCAATGGAACTGCATTTCCAACGCGTTCGTTATCAGTACAAATTGCATACAATTTATAAGTGTAAATAAATAGAACAATTATTCACTCAAGACGGTAGCCCCACAATGAGAGTGCCGTACATATCCAACGGAAAGGGCACTAAACAGGTTGTTGACCGCCTTGCTAATCTATTACTAGAGAAAAAAATCGAGTAAAAATAAATCTTCTTGGGTATCATTTCTCTTGAAAGCTAACGCAGCAAGCTAACACAACGTGTGTATTCTGTCAACAGGGAGTAGGCTATAATAGAAGTAAACGTTAAGATCACAGACCGAATTCCTACACCCCTAGAAAAGTGCTCAGAATGCATTGTTCTGCATTATTCTAGCTATACACAAGATCCAATAATATCCTTCGTTCCATATATATTTGTAAACGAGTTTGAGATAGCACGACTTGACGTGTTTGCAGTCAAAAGTTATATTTCATGGTCATAACCCTATAAGGCGAGTCAAAGATACCAATTACCATCTCAATACCCTGGAATGACTGGCGTAAATCGATATCCAAGTTAGGAACTAATTTCATACAAAAACGTCGTATTATTACTACTATGTATCAAATGCAATTGCTAAGTCAAACTTGAGAGCCTGAACTCTCAATAAAATTCAGTTAAGAAGGGTGACCATGTTCTGGCTTGCAAGAGGAGCGCCGGTAGGTTCTCAAGGCATTCGGCTTTGATCGACGTAATACACCGGGCAATGCAGTCAGCCCACATACCTGCAGTCAAAGAGCCGGTCGGTCTGTCAGCCAACAGTCAACTGCGTCCGGACGGCCTAACTTTAGTTCCATGAAATGAAGATCGCTGCCTCGTGTACAACGACACCGTGTCTTGCACATTGGCCGCTTCGTATGCTCGCCATACCAGCCGGGAGGTCGGAGCAGCCGCTAGCCTTGCTGAAGATCGCAAGTTAGCAAAGTATCGTGAACTGGAGCAAAACTTCATCGTTCAACCAATCGCCTTCGACGCACTAGGCCCAATGGGAAAAAAATGACAAGAAGATTTCTGACGGAGCTGGGATCCAGAGTCGCTGCGTCAACCGGCGATAGAAGAGCATGGCAGTTCTTGCTACGAAGAATATCGGTTGAAATTCAACGCGGAAACGCTGCATCGATAATTGGTTTATTGCCCACGGGCAACTCCTCTTTTTGTCGTAGCCAAATCGAGCCGGCGTCAATAATCGTTATGCAACTAATGGAACTAAAGAAATAAATTTCGAACGTTAAGAAGTTTCAGGAACAAAAACAATCCAACATCAGCCCTCTTTTTGTTACTACTTCTAGTTTGTCCAAAGCATTGAAATAAAACCGCTTGCGAGTGACAATAATCTGTCATTTTTTTCCATGTGTCGTCCAGTGAGATTCCTATATCGCTGTTCATCCTGAGATGTTCGGCCAAAGTATTGCCGAACGTATTAGAGTGATAGTTCGGTTTGTCTGCAACCTATTTTGGGTTGACAATGCGTTTATGGACTCAGATATAGTTGAACATGTTGATTTTAACGACGCTGATACGACGCCTGTGCCGACCTAAGATGAGATGTTTAGGTTGCATGCTAAGGAAGGCGCCACCAAGCAAAGTCAGCGTCTGCTCAAGACAAATAATCAGAACAGAAAGTGAATACACTGGTCATTTGGCGAGCCGGTGAACATTGCGTTTTTTTTTCATGACGGGTGCTTATGCACGAGACATAGTTGAAATATGGGTTAAGAATGCTTTTTTTTTTTGTTCTGGGAGGTTTCGGGAATGCATGATGCACATGCGCTACTAGCAGCCTGCGCGACTAGTGTGAGACTCGCAAACCCACTAAACCCAGATTCCTCCCCACCCCCCAGACTCGGTATTACTTTGGCATTACATCGAAGGGGTTAAAAATGCTGAGCGGTTCGAAACCATCAAGGTCCTGAACTGCTGAACGGTTCAAAACCATCAAGCTCCTGACACTAGGTGGGACATCAGTCACGCCTTATTTGAAGAATAGCACGAACATTCGGAACAGAGTATCGGGCGTATATATACAAATAGGTGACGATGAAGTTACTTGATGACCAGGGTGTCGCAGAAAATTTGAAAAGTTGAATACAACGCTACAGCAAAAATACGGACGGAGCTTTGGAAACAGTCAGATGTTACATTGGAAACTGGACCTCAAGTTTAATGGGGACATTAAAAGTCACACTTTAGAGAACATCCTGCTGGTAGGACTGAAGTCATCGACAATGCTTTATATGCCTTGTATGTATGATCATAAGGCGGCATGCGCTGTTAAAACGTAATAACTGTTCAAGCGCTGTGGCCAAACTGGCCATTTATTAGCTGAGTGTACTAGTAAAATCTCTCGCTGTGTGAACTGCCGCCTCACGAGATCATGCATCACGAGGTTCGCAGTGCTCTCCCTTTGAGGCGTGGAGCACAGCTTAATAATCACGGCACGTCTAGGCCATTGAGCCGAAGAAAGCGCTGCCGATAAAGACTGTCGAGGCACGTCCTCACACTAGCAATGGCCCAACTCGAGCAGGCGTAGCGCAAATACAGTTGGTACGAGTGCCTCCCCAAGGGGGAAGAGCTCGTGGTCTTTCTCCATGCCACCTGTTTCAGCGCCGAGGAGGAAAAATAGATCGCAAACGGATATTGCGCCTCCGGCACCTTCAAAACAGATGCACCTTCGTTTGAAGAAATAAGTCTTAGATTATTATCACTGCGGTCTTCCTATCTAGTCTGGCGTAAAAGGTTTGTAACTCTGGAGTGATGTACACCTAAAGGTGGCCTCGTTTAGTAGAAATATTGGAAGGCGGGGGGGTACATGGGGTCATAAGAAGCATGTTCCAGTCCTAAAACATATGTGCACGAGTGGCATGGAAATCATACGTTTAAACGAGGGAAACTTCTAAACATTTCGGAACGTACGGCTTTGTTATGTATGGTGACACCGATACTCAAATAGTAGATACAGCCCCATTGGACACATTTTTTGTTGACACGGATGTAGAACATTGTGCATTGTCACTCCACACTGTGAAGGGAGCTGGCATGTGTGCTCTACCTGTAAAACTGCAGGACACTACTATCAATATCATCTCTGTTTATCTCTCACCTTACAAAGCTATCAACAGGACTCAACTAATGAGTGTGTTAAATCAGCAGACGCATTTTATTTTAGCGAGAGAACGTCAACGCGAAACGCTTTGCGTGGGGAAGTGCAATGCAGTAAAAAGTTATTTCACAACCTCGAAAGCCGTGACCACACCAGCGGCAAACGCTCGTATGATAGTACAGCTTTAGTTTTGTGGAATCGTAATTTGATGTCGTGACGGTTATCAACGACTAAACAAGTTACTTCATTATAGAAATTGAGGACAACGCCACCTTTTTATATAATGTCCCGTACTAACTATATTTAAGAGAAGGTAATGACAATAAGTCACTGCAACGCCGATTGAAGAAGAGTACCAAATGCATGTCAGAAAACGCCTCTCTACCAGTACTGAAGTACTGCCATCAGATAATCCTACGGGATGTCCATCAAATTTGTCAGCGTGCATCGATATGTACCTCCGCCGGATATTAAAAATGTAGTCCTACTGCATGAGGTTAAATAAAGGATTCTCGACGCTGGCATCGAAGATGAAAGTAATGCGCTTTTATTCTGCTGATTTGCGGAAAGGTCTTGGAGGAAAGTTCATCAAACAGCTGGGAAGTAAAACAGCATTAGGCAAAGCCTGAAGCTAGGCCAGGTCAATGGCAGACATCTAGTCAAATTGTCCGCTAACTGTAGTTTGCCTATCAACCCGAAGGTCACTGCAAGAATTACTCAATGAAACGCTTAAAAATGTAAACAGAGCTGCTTCGCCCGACTCAGGACAATACATGTTTTTGGAATTAAACCTCCGTGAATCAAAATAACGATAGCCTCACACGGCGAGGACAACAACAACGTCATGTCCCGGTTCACCTTCAAAATCTTGCACAATCCTTGGCGCCCAAGTTGCTACAGTATGCAGATTCGTTTCAAGAACCTCTGCGGGTGGCAGATTCATATGTAATTGACATGATCGGCGGTTAAAACCCTGTCGTCTCGGCTACTGATACGGTGAGCAGGAGTTAAGAGTGAGGTCGTCTTGGGAACATATCATTGGATAACGCACATGTGCACTTCACGGACAGATCGGTGGTTGGATCTGCGGGAAGAGCATATTTCAAGTCAATGGCAACATGAAGATCAGCAAGCATATCAGCAAGCGTAGCGGTTCAACTTCGGTCGAGCTAGTGTTCATACCGAAAGCGTTGCTGCAGGATGTAAGGGGTTCACCGACGAAAAAGGTCGTGATAGTCAATCATGAGCCGCCACAAAGTGCATTCGGGCTGGAAATCTATCATATAGATATATATTCAATTTCAATTTTCAATTCAGACGTGGTTTATTTACGGAACTGCATACATTCACACGCTTAAGTTCTCGTTATGAAAAGTGGTACAAGGGTTTGGGAATAAAAGAAGAAAAAGAAGAAGATAAAGCAGCAGATAATACCTATACCATATTATTGGCGATACTGACATACAAGGCAAAGGAGCACACTGAGTTATAACTTCATAAACATTATAACTCGAAATGACAGGTGAAAACTAAGAAATTAGATCATCGCTCTCAGTAGATTCCCTTTTCCCGTCATGTATTTCCTATTTAAAAGCCATATTTTGACGTCTCCGGGTAAAGCAGGTCAGGGACTTCGATGGACGATTTCATGCGGAATCTCCTCCCCATACGACGGGGCCAGTCTATATACAAGAGATTGGGTACTAGATCTTTTCGTACCCGAGGTATCACAAAAGTGGTTGGCCCGTCGCGAGGTTTAAATTATCAATATATATAGTATATATATATATCGTCCGTGTGCATAATAACTGTCTGCGTCGTAAAACTAGACACACATCGGCCGGTGGAACCGTACTAAACAAACAGCACCATTCTGTCAGTAGGGATCGGCGCAGACTGTAACTCCCAGGCTTTTTGTTCTATATACGGTCTCCTCGCCGAGGACGACTTCGGCTTCTTAAGAGCAGAACAGGAATTCTTCCATCAGTGAAACCTTCTCAACTTCGTTAAATTGTGCCACACGATAAGCAACCAGACCATATTTCCATTTATTCAATGTAATCAATCATTCAGGGTGGGAACATGACATTTGAGTCCCTGCGAACGTGTGCACCGTTACGAGGGGTCCAGTGTAGGGACCAGCCATTTCTGGAGAGTGCCCCGAACCGAGGCCGCATTGCCCCGTTGCACATCCAGCGACAGGCGCTGTCTGAGAAAATCACCCGCTCGTTTGTCTCCGCTGGCTAGAATCAGGCGTTTCCCGACCTTTTGTAGCAAACTTCGAGTGGATGGACCGAGCCCGCCAAGGGTCTCGAAGGCAAGGGTATAAAACCTGTACGGTTACCCGATGTTCTGGTACTTTCTAACCTTGTTTGCCTCGGCAAGAGCCGAAGCATGACTAGCCCGGGACACGCCAGCACTGACCATTGAAGGGGCTAATGAGTCAGTAACCAACCAGTAACCAGACCATTGCAATATGTTACAATCGAGTATCGAGAAGAGTCGATTTCCGAACGGTGTTTTCATTCGTCTTTTCATTTGTATTCCATATAATACATTATGTATTATATATATACTCACTATACAGCGACTGTAGTCTTCCATGTTTAAACGACTCACTGGTAGTTCATGTCTGTCCATCGATGATTTTATATATTTTTCGCGCAATGATGAGACCTTTCGGCTGACTGAGTGCTTAGATGCGAATGGCACTAATTTGCTTAAGTTTTTGTTTTCGCTAGTTTCGTAGTTTTTTATTCGAATGCTTTACCCTTCAAACTTAGGAGCACGGTTTGACAACGCTGGCTCCACATAAACCGTAAAGTAAAAATGCTGGTATTAACTGCAAAATTATATATTTAAAAAAAATTCTCCACTAATTCGAGCCATCAAAAATCTGTTAGCTCAAACGTTGTGGTTGACCACTTCACACAGGAGTGCAGCTAAGGCGGCGGTTGCCTACCCTGCTTAGTATATAGCTTAAACACCATTCCAGTCAAAACCATTTTAGTTTAAGGTCAATGCTCAGGGTTGTGAAAATGATTTTATTACTGATTTATTAAAAAGTGTTTAGCAATTTTTTGCAACCCTTGTTGTTTTATATAATTTTTTTTCAATATATCACATATAGTGTCCAGGTATCTATTTCTTGATAATCCTTCATTATTCGTGAAATATCTTGAAAAATCTCTTGAAAACAAATTTTTATATTTACGTCAGTAAGCTCAACCATAGTGGTGTATTATATAACGCAGTGGTGACGTGCGTGATGCCATTCTAAAAGAATCATTTAATAATCATTTTTGGTCTTGCATGATTAGTGTTATGAAACGTCTCTTGTAACGCCTTCGTTAAATTTTTTTCGTGGTTACGTTTCTGTTATGTATGCTCTTAGTATGTAAAGGCGGAGCATTTGACAAGAACTTACATCACAGTGGAATTTTACGTGGTGCGGAATAATAGAACATTTAAACAAAACTCCTTGAGATATGACATAAAATGTTTATGTATCGATATATCGTTGTTTTGTACTGTTTCAATTTGTACCGTTAAAAAATTTCTATATATATATATATATATATATATATATATATATATATATATATAGTTTTCTTATCTGAAGCTGTTCTGGCCGTCCAGAATGTGGTGCACCCTCGGTCCCATAATTTGTCTTTTGAATAAGGCAATCCTTTTAATAATAGTGCGTATACGCCAATGTATTAGTTCCGTAAACTGCGTCTAATTTGGTCTAATTTTTTAGCTAGGCGTTTAAGTTTATTTTCGTTACAATATTCGTTCTACTCCATTGTCACAGGAAAGTCTAGTATGTTACAGTTGCGCCAACTACAATCGCAATTCGAAGTCAACCCACATGAAACTTATGTTTGCTATTTCCGAAGAACTCATCTGTCCGGTTCTGTAATCGGCATGCCCTTTTTGAAACTGTGGATAGACAATCGTACGAACTTTTTGATTCACCAAGTAAATGGCCACGGTCGTTTGACCGAGGGCAGTCACACAGGAGCAAACTGAGCGGTTTCATCTTGAGGTTATACCAACTTGACTATACCAGCCCGCCATAGACGAGAACGAGAGATGATAACGTCAAATACGGCAGACATAAAATGATATTGGCGCTAAATATATAACGTGGGTTTCTGTGAGCATTAGAAAAGTATCCGTGATTACTCGAACGAAAAAGTCGACACACCGTGCGTAATGCTGCACTAATCGATGAATTTCGACTTGGTCGTGCCAGTCTTAGTAAACTCTAACTTCGCAAACTACGGATTGTCAACAACGTACTTGGTACTGTCGCTGGCGTCTGCAGAAACAACTATGCGGGACAACCTGCACCTCTACTCTTTACGGGCAAAGCTTTGTTTGCACAATAGAGCCAGCCGTCTGTTTGATGCGCACAATTCTCAGAAGCTCGATCCGTTTAAAATTTAGTTAGTGGACGTTTCACATTGTGTTTGGTTGGCAATCTTCCAACACGATAGAACGCCAGCACACAACGACATAGATTGAATAATTTAGTTATTATTTTTGTGAGAATAGACATCACCTAAAGGGAAGGAGGGAGGGGGGGGTGGAATGCTAAGGCTTTCTTTGAGACTACCTAAAGCGTCTCAGTTACAAGACGATCCCAATGACAATCTGATCGTAAACATGTTCGTACCTGCTGAAACTGTGACAACCATACCTGACACGTTTGAACGAATAATATTTGCTGGCAATACCACAATGTTTGTAATATAATCGTTTTGTCTAAAAAGTTCTTACTACATACGAGAGAGAGGGTTATGTTGTCCCAAAACCGATACCTTTGATTAAGCTCGACAAAATGTTAGCTGTATGTATGCACTCATACAAGACACGTACACTGTTAACCCTTAATTAATTAGCATTGATTTGATTTGTCATCTCTTGGTTCACACACATTCTCCTAAAGGTTTGCATTTTACTACCGCAATCACAAATGCGAGTTACTGGACGTTAAAGCTTAATATAAGGCATAGCAGATCTCGATGTTTGTCCACCTCGTACTACGAGTTCCCTTCTGATCACGCAAACAAATCGTTCGCTTGGATCGAATTCTCCCGACCGAACAAAACAGTTCCTCGCGCCCGCACCTTTTGTTAAGCGATGTCCGGTCAGTCACATCAATATAGCAACTATTAGTCACTTCGCATGTGAAGGTCACTCGTAAAGAGGATATTTTCACTCCTCCATTCTATTAAAGAAGATGCGCATTATAACGAGTTCCAACAACTGCCCAAAATAGATGCGCGTCAAATTTGGAGCTGATATATATATATATATATATATATATATATATACGAGGTGTGTTTAATCGTTATCGCGACTTTTGAATTTTCGCGGGTTACGTATATTCGAATTTCGATTTTTTTGTGGCGTTATGTTGGTACTCATGTCTCTCACTTATGCCGACAAGCTCGGCCATTTTGAATGTTCACTTAATTGTTGACAGCTGCTTTGCTTGCACGTGTTTTGGATCGTCTTCGATTTTTACATATTCAAAAAAATGGATCAAAGAACCTGTATCAAATTTTGTGTGAAAAACGAAATTAAGTGCGCGGATGCATTCCGAATGTTGACTGTGGCATACGGAGAAGCTACCTTGGACCGAAGCAACGTTTATCGGTGGTACAAAATGTTCTCAGAAGGCCGAGAAGATGTGAACGACGAAGAGCGTGCCGGACGCCCGAGCACTTCAACAACAGACGAAAAAATTAATGAAGTGGAGAAAATAGTATTGGCCAATCGTCGAATCACCGTTAGAGAAGTTGCTGAGGACCTAAACATATCGATTGGCTCGTGCCATTCGATTTTTATCAATGATTTGGGCATGAGACGGGTCGCCGCGAAATTCGTACCAAAATTGCTCAATTGCGACCAAAAACAGCATCGCATGAACATTGCTAATGAGATGTTGGACTCTGTCCGCGACGACCCAAATTTGCTCCAGAGGGTCATAACTGGTGACGAATCGTGGGTTTATGGTTATGACGTGGAAACCAAAGCTCAATCATCTCAATGGAAGCTGCCGCACGAACCAAGACCGAAAAAAGCGCGCCAAGTTCGGTCGAATGTGAAAGTTTTGCTGACAGTTTTCTTCGATTGCAGGGGCGTGGTGCATCATGAGTTCTTACCACAGGGTAGAACGGTCAATAAGGAATATTACCTGCAAGTTATGCGCAATTTGCGCGAAGCAATCCGCCAGAAACGCCCGGATTTGTGGAAGAACAAAAATTGGCTTTTGCACCACGATAACGCCTTTGCTCACAGATCGTTGCTTGTGCGCGAGTTTTTGGCCAAAAACAACACACTAATGATGCCGCAGCCACCGTATTCCCCAGATCTGGCCCCCTGTGACTTTTTCTTGTTCCCTAAACTGAAGAGGCCCATGAAAGGACGACGTTACGCTACGCTTGACGAGATAAAGACGGCATCGAAGGAGGAGCTGAACAAGATAAAAAATGGTTTTTTGAAGTGCTTCGAAGATTGGAAAAACCGTTGGCACAAGTGTATAATATCTCATGGGGATTACTTTGAAGGGGACAAAATAGATATTCATGAATAAATGAATAATTTTTGAAAAAACACAAAAGTCGCGATACGTTTTGAACACCATATGTATATAGCTTAATTATAAAAATAATAAGCATTAGCATAGTTTAAGTTATGACTCTTCAACGAGGCCACCGAGGGTGGTGTGATTCCAACCAGGGGGGCAACATGATGCATCTACTGATAAGCCACCATGCTTGGATAGTGCTTCATTAAATTGTGGGACTGCGATCCGACTTTGAGAAGTGCACCCTCCGCATATCTATGCAGTATAATTAAGCTTTACTTTTTGCGTCTTAAACTTTCGTGTTTTGTCTCCACTCGCATCGAAGACACGTCTGCTCAGACGTGTCTTCGATGCGAGTAACTTATTGTTACTACCATACCTTATTGTGGCGGTCTTAGTTTAACAGAAACCAACGCAACTTCAGCTCATTATCGGCAGGCAATAATAATAATAATAATAATAATAATAATAATAATAATAATAAGAGACAAACTCTGTAAAGCTCTGCTCTGCTAGTGCACCACAGTGCACCCCTTCACCCAGCCGCTGGAGCTAAGCAAGCCAGCAGCAAAGTACTTTGGCGTACGTCAACACAGACAGTGGTCCACTCACCACAGTAAGCGCAGCTACGACGAAAATCATCAAGTCCGCGCGGCATCTACGAAGCGTGTCGCACGCAGTCTTCATCTTTGAGCCGCCAACAGCAATAGACCAACGCACCGATCAACCAATCAACCGACCAACCAACCAACCGATCGAACCAACGACTACGCCAACTTCCGACCGAAACCTCATCAAACTCAAACTGATGCATTCACAGGTCGAACTGATGCATTTAGACTTCGAACTGATGCACTCAGACTTCGAACTGATGCATACCCTTCGAATGCATACCTCAATCATCAACGCGGCTCCTCTACGCGGAGACTTATTATTATGATTATTATTACAGTCAGCGTACTATACTGTGTACAGCATAGACAAGACATTCACTGCCCTTTCTCGGCTCCAGTTTGTCCAGATTCCGGCCAGCACCACCAGTTGCCCAGCTGCGCCCAGACGACAACCAGCTGATGAGTGAGTCTCTCTCTAGTCGCCACCACCATTGGTCGATCCTTGGAGTGCTTGGTCAGGCCTCCTCGCTGCGATACATACGCATCGAGTAGTAGAAAGTACTGCGTCACACAGGAAATCAGCGACAGCAATAGCGACAGGCATCAAGCACCCTCAAAAAATGCTCGATAGATGTACAAGCCGAGAATTGCCGCCACTACGGTATTGGCTGTTGGTCATGGTCGATGCTGCCAATCGTGGTAAATATGATGATGGTGATGATGATAATGATCGCCATATTGTTGCTGTTGTTGTTACTGCTGCTGCTGCTTCCGAATCTGCTGACCGTCTCCACCACCACCGGGAGGATGGACTTGTCAGTGATGATACTCATGATGATGCTGCTGTTGCTGATGCTGTAGTAGTTGTTGTTGTTGCTGTTGTTGTTGCCGTTGTTGTTGCTGATGCTGCTGTTGCTGATGCTGTAGTAGTTGTTGTTGTTGCTGTTGTTGTTGCCGTTGTTGCTGATGCTGTCAGTGATGATAATATTGATGATGATGGTGGTGCTGATGTATTAGTTGTTGCTGTTGTTGTTGCGTTGTTGTTGTCGTTGTTGCTGATGCTGTAGTAGTAGTAGGTGTTGCTGTTGTTGTTGCGTTGCTGTTGTCGTTGTTGCTGATGCTGTAGTAGTAGTAGGTGTTGTTGTCGTTGTTGTTGCTGTTGTTGCGTTGTTGTTGTTGCTGATGCTGTTGTTGTTGTTGTTGCTGATGCTGCTGTTGCTGTAGTAGCAGTTGTTGTTGTCGTTGTTGCTGTTGCGTTGTTGTTGCTGTTACTGTTGTTGCTATTCATGACATCAGTGGCAACCGATGATGCTGTTCACGACATCAACGGCGGCGGCAGCGAAGCCGCGAAGCTTGCGCCAATATTGTTGTGGTCGTTGGCGCTGCGGTTGTTGCCGTTGTTGTTGTGGATGTGCCTGTGCCTGTTGTTGTCACTGGACGCTCACCCAGAAGATCGATCGAATGGAATCCGCTCTGTGATGAAGAAGCAGAGCGCAGCGGGTCGAACGGAGATACGATGCGGACCGAACAAGAATCGACCGACCGTCCGGCGTAGAGAGTTAGTTGGTCTCCTTCCAATCTTCCACAACACCTTGACACAAGAAACCACTCGTCAGTCCGCCTGTCTGGCGTCATCGGTGTCGGTCGTCCTTCCTCTTCGTCGAGGTGTGGCAAACTCAAACATCTCGATACCTGCATCCCATATGCTTGACCGCGCTGCACCCTACAATGTGTATATATATGTATATATACATATATGTATATATATATGTATATAAATATATATATATATATATATATATATATATATATATATATATATATATATATATATATATATATATATATACATATATATATATATATATATATATATATACATATATATATATATATATATATATATATATATATATATATATATATATCATACATACATACATATGTGTCGATATTCTTGTTCTTTTCGTTGTCCGGTTAACGAAAAAATTGAAGCAAGCCGAATATTCGGCAAATTGCTGAGCAAATAACCACCAACCTAGCCAACTGCTGAATAGCGAAGAGACGTGCGACGTCTTTAAGATTCGTTATCAATTTGCAATTTGTCGCTATACGCGCGTTACTGCAAACACACACACGTTTAGAGTAGTATAACGAAAATAAGAAAATTGTCCTCTCATGATATATATATATATATATATGTAATACGATGATAGGCATGTCAATTTTTATTTATTGACAAACGCAATTTTGCCAGCCCAGTCTAGCTATGTACGTTTCTTCTCGCCTCGGTGCGAATAAAGTAAAACTCTGCAGTAGTTTGGACCATCGGTAGAAAAACGTGAAGTTCGTGCGTAAAAGTTGAAATTGAATGACAACAGTGGTGATGGCGGAACGATCTAGTTTCCTGTTCACTGTCCATCTGTGTTTATTGTTGTCTTTCGAACAGGCTAAATCCTACCACCTGCTTCGGTCACCTCAGTCGCAGCCTACGTGTCAGCGTCGTAACTAGGTTAACCGCGCTCTCCAAAGGTAACTTTCACCAATAAGAATTAATCAATTCCTCTTTCTCTATTCCTTCCGTTTCGTGCGCATTTCAACGTGTATCTGTACTTGCTCGCCTCTTCACACGTTCGGTTGTTGTCAAACTAAATCACATTTTCCAGTAGAAATCCTCCCAGCTGTATTCTATCAAGTTCCAACCCATGCCTCTCATTTTCTCGGTCTTTCTTTGGCGCTGTTTTTCAAAGCCAGCGGCACAACTCGGCGGAAATCACACCGTGGAATCACACCGATGGACAGCTGCCAAAAATAGAAAGACCAAGATCAAATTCTCTCCACAATCCTCTTAATTAAATGTCAGCCAGCTTCATACTTCATCCGTCACCGCTTTCACGGCCGACGAGAGGTCAATACCAATATAGAAGTAGAAGAAGATTTCTGCAGGCCGGATCAATGCCGAAGTGCGCGCCGCGGAGCACGCCGGATAGAGGAAATTGCCGAGAGGGAATTGTGACGGGCAGGGCGCAAAGTACAAAGCTCTGCAAGAGCCAATATCGAAACGATTCACGTTACACACATTCACACACGGGTAAACATACACAAAGCACGTGAGCAAAGGATACCGATTGCTTCACCGGGTAGTGCGTCCAAAGTTTCGTTTTGCCTCTTGTGCAAAATAAACCGAACGTTGGAAGACGCGAGCTAGATGCGTAGTGTTTGGCCGTCCCTCGGGGGGGGGGGGGGTGGGGGCATACAGTCAATTACGGTTTTAGAGACTAAAATAAAACAAATAGGTAATTTAATTGTGCACAAATTGTGCTTAACTTTATTAACCAATGGATGGTTTATAATACTGCGTGTACAGAGAAAGCACACATTTACATATGCGTATACTCATCACAGTTCCAAAAATCGAGTCAACGGAACTACTCTATTGGATTGTTGGAGGTGATATAAGTCACACTGTCGCCCGCAGAGTTTGCACAAGCATAACGAGGAAATTTCATGGAGCGTCTCTCGAATACAGATCTTCACGCGGAAGCCATATATAGCAAATCGTGCGATTAGGTTTATATTCTCATAATTGCAGCGCTTCCATGAACTCCACGTCATTGCCTGGGTTTCATAAAAGAGCGGGTTAATGTCCGCCATCTTATTCTCTCATTCAGATATGTACTTGTTGAAAGCTGCCGTTTTCGGTAAAACGTCTATTTTTGTAAATTCTTAACAAACAGCAGAGATGACGTCAGTAAAAAGACTAATCTGTTGAGACAAGTGCGGTGGACTCTTAGCGCCGTCTTCAGAAAAGTGGCCCTGATTTGGTCAAGCGCCTCAAAGTTCAACTTCGACAGATAGGGTCATATCACCTGTATGCCTCCAAAAATAGGTTATTTGATCTGTAGTTCCCAAATTAGTTTACAGCTGTGAAATCTGGCGGCCGTTTTTGAAGAAACAAATACATGAACTCGAAAAAATTCAGTCTAAATTCTTTCGACGTGTTGCATTGAGACGTAAGGTGGAGCGTTGCAGTCTTGACTTAGTATCTATATCAGAACGGCACTCGAGAGGGAATTTTAAAATGTATTGCACTGGGGGAAGGGGGAGCAGGAACAGAAATGCATAATGTACACCCTTTAATCTGGGTAGTGTGGGACTCTCGAACTCACTAAAGACCTAGTGATCCCCTAACCTACATGACCGGGATATTTGTGGTATTACTTCAGTGCATGTAGGGAGCCTCTAGTTTAGTTTTCAATCTTTGGCCTGCTGGCTGCTCTTGTCGTATTGGCCTGCTGGCTCTTGTCGTATTGCGCTACATGTCTAGTTGTGAACGGGTGGCCTGCCTCGTCATCTCGAGAGCTCTGCATGCGAAACGCGTGTGATCCACGTTATCGGCATTGTCGGCGTCACACGGGACACATATGTTTACCTCAGTGGGTGGTTTCGTTTTGCTTCACCCTGCCGAGAAACACTTGTTTGAACTTCACAGCAGTCAGCAGCTCCTTACACATCCATCGCACGGCTACGCACAACACACCAAAATGGACACTGAGTTTCACACATCACTATGGTATGTTTTTCACACACTAGTTTTGCCTGCCTGTGCTCATGCGAGCAAGCGTAATCCCTCGGAGTTCCCTAGACACACGCGCGCACTTTTTGGCACCAAACAAGCAACTCAAGTTTGGTACCTTACAATCAGTGTTTATGATTTGTCTACGTTAGACGTATTCAAATAAGCGGAAATTCTTGCTTGTGTCTTGTCACACAGAGCTTTATCATGATGCAAAAGAGCTTGAGAACATAAAGGCCCACTCGATGCAGTCGGTTCAGCAGCAACGTCCCTTGCTATTTTATTTTGCTTCTAAATACTTCAGGCATTTGGAAGTAAAATTAACTAGCTTCATAAGTTCATAAAATGCATAAGTAAAATGCATCGCAAAATGCTGGGATGCATTTTACTTATAATAATTCTATTGGTAATGCGAATGTTCCCTAATTTTTTTGATTTTACGTTTCTCTGAGCATATATGAAATATTGAGTGATTACAATTAATGAAATGATCGTAGTATACACCTTATACGAGAAGGATGCCGAAGGCTGGAATGTAAGGAGCAAATATAGTGCAAAACAAGACGTCGCAATTAGCTCTGCCAAAAGGTCTTACCGAAGAAGCGTTAGAAGAAGTAAAGCGTCACTTATATTTGATTTCTCGCAGCCTTCTAAAAAAACCTGGGAAAAAACGTTCGTATTGTTAAGGTTTTATAGAAGATGTGATCCCGACCAAAATGCTGTCAACCTTCCGTCGCTGTTATCTTTATTTAAGAATACCGACCTAAATATATCGCAAGAATCGAAATCATCACTGGTATGTTTGCCAGTCGTTTAGCCAGATAATCGCCCGATACGGCGTTTTCGCAGGCCCTCCTGCATCCCAGGCGCCTCCCACCCAATATTCTGTAAATAAACGCGTGTCCATTCGATTATATTATATTCTGAGACGGCGATTCCCATTAATAGGGTCGTTTTGTGCTTTATAGAGAGAGAGAGAATGCACACACTGTTAATATGGCTAGCAAGCATCACCGCTTCATAGTCCTTTACCAAGATTTATATTGAAAAAGCGTTCTCGGCTGTGGGTCAACCTATCTGAGTAAGTCGTGTTCGATGTATAATCTATATTCTCCTAGAAACCCCAGCGCAAAGTTTCTTCAGAAGAGACAGCAGGATTTTTATCTGCTAGTATTAAATCTCAAGTACCGTCTCTCTATGAGATCGAGTCGGAGACCGAATAAATTTGGAGAACTGCATCAGTGCACATATAGAGGAAAACAGGAGATCTGTGCGTCTGACGCTACTTAGTTTGTATTAGTGGGTACCAATTAATGCAGAATAAGTTAAAGTCTGTAATAATAATAATCGAAGACAACAAAAAAATCGACGGCGTCACCATATGCTATGGTCTAAGAGCAAATGCCTGGTATGGGATGCCACGGTATCATGTACAGTGGCTCCGTCATACTGGATGCACAGCGCTACCAGCTCAGGGTGGGTTGCTGAACATGCGGAGATCGCAAAAAACGCAAATACTCTGACCTGGAGAGAAGATGCCACTTCGTACCCCTCGCCATAAAACAAGCAAGAGCACAAGTAGCTTCCTCAGAGACCTAGGTATCAAAATTTGTACTAACACGGGTGACCAGCGCGAGGACGAGCTTCTGCGTCAGCAACTCTCGCTCGCAGTGTGTAGGGGAAACGCCTCCGCTATTATCGGCTCTATGGATTGAGGCGTGGGGGTGAGCCTAGACGGGTACACGTTTGGGTCCCACAATTGGAGAAAAATAATCATAAAAAAATAGTCTACATAAACTGGCTTTACATAGTCAGGCGTAAAGGTAGCGTGGCGCTTTCTTAGTTTACAATTGTACTCCAGCGAGCCTTCGCTTTTCCTCTTGTTAACTCACTAGTTTTCTTGTAAGGATGATCGGCTATTGCGTGTGTTATGACAGACCCGATTGCTCCTTTATAGATGTAAATTATGTGTAGACCTTCTGCGGTGAGTTGTCAGTGGGCTCAGCCGCCTCTCCACCATAATACTAAAGTAACAGTAAAATGTAAATCGTAAGCAGTATGAAAATAATGCCTGGACAGGCCGCCGCCGTCCATGAATAAAGTAACAAGTCATAGCGCGATTTGTCCAAGCGTGTGGGCGAGAAAACCGTTTGTAGCAAGATTTAATCCGGTGTAACTGGACATAGTGCTGACGCCTCTATTCACAGATCAAACTCAGCGCGGTTAAAGCGCTCTTTTTGGCAGCCTAATTATAAGTTATTCTCCTTGTGCATATCCCTGACCTATCGGCAAGAAAAACGGACTTACCTCTG
This sequence comes from Dermanyssus gallinae, assembly GCA_003439945.1. Classification (NCBI taxonomy): domain Eukaryota; kingdom Metazoa; phylum Arthropoda; class Arachnida; order Mesostigmata; family Dermanyssidae; genus Dermanyssus; species Dermanyssus gallinae. The sequence goes on along the minus strand of QVRM01007137.1, from coordinate 274,897 downwards.
CTGAGCTGGCACAGCGATATTTTGGTTTGCGCACAATATGCTCTTGCAACGGGAGCAGCGTTCGGAGCCATCACCTTTATTCGAGCACAACTACGTCTCACAACAATATGCGGTATGGTTATAGTTCTGTAGCTATACCGATATTGAAATCAGTTTTTGACGCCAAAGACAAGCAAAACTCAGCAAATATATAATACAAGATTACATAGATTTGACCTTCGATCCGCTCCGCTTTTGTAGTGGTAGAAATAGTGGCCTCCAACGTTTTCCGTAAACCGCGTCTAGCAGAATGCGGAAACCACACCAAGCCCGTTGTTATAAATAAAAGCTGGCTACGTACCCTAAACAATGAAACAGCACGCATTAAATACATAAAACTGTGAAGATGGTCTAAGGCTTGCAGGTTGGCGTTGAACACGTGCACGCATAATTTTTGACCGACACGGCAGAAGCCGTATAGACTGCCTTGTTCTACACAGATTTACCATCTACTCATTAGACCTTATAAACTTACCAATCTGCTAATAAGTGGCAAGGCATTGCAAAAAACATCGCTTGTATATCTTAAAACAAACTACGAATTACGCAGATCGCTTTACATGTCTGTTCTCAAAAGTACATGGCCATGTACCATAATGAACTCTTCAAATGGCCACGTTGGGTTATGTCTTCTTTCATCGATTTTCTAATCGGTCGGGAGGTGACAGTAGGGTAACTTAGAGGCTGTTCGTTTCAGTTCAACGTGGCATAGCATGAACCAGTCAGGTTACAGGTACTCAACACCAGAAGGATTCCGCCAAGTAAAAAACGCCTAAATATGAATACATAGGATCTGCCAATTTTTCGTCAGTCTTGTGAGGAAATGGCAAGCTGTAGTGAACAAAACCCTGCACGAAAAGCGTGATGCGTTTTATTTTGTTCGGCAACATTAAGCTCAAATTAGTACAAAAGCTTGTCTCGGAAAACGTATAGCCAACTAGGAGAATTGAACTCCCAACCCCTGGTTTACAAACGCATAGCGACTCCTACAAATTAAGTCTCACTTAAGAGGACTGTCACTGATGTACCACTGTGTTCGTTGTGGACATTTTGATATTGGGGTTAAACCCCATGAAAAATTATTGACAAATATAGAAAATTATATAGCAGCAAATGCGCGCCTCGAAATTAAAGCCACACGGAAACGCGACAACTTGTTGCCTTTGCTTAAAAGTAGATGACTCTTCAAGATACGCATTGAGCCACGACACCGCAATGGGGTAGAAGCGCCAACGATCGAACGGAAAAGAATGATTTCTATTGTCATCATCAGAAGGAAGATGTTGGTTCTGGTCGAAGTCGATAAAAGGCCAACGATAATGTACTGCTCTTCAAGGCCTGTCTATATATGAAGGATCAAATAACGAGGTGACACTCCTTAAGGTATCACCTCGTTGTGATTTGAGCAAGCGACAGATGTTCCATTTCGACAGCGGCTCCGCTCACGAAGCTTACATGACGCAGGACGTTTCTAACGACGTGGACGTTAAGATAAGTGCAACCAGCTTACCTGACCTAAAAACATCTGCGTGAAAAACGCTTTGCACTACATAAGCATCCTTAATTTAATAGTAATATTAAGTTTCGAAAAATAGAAACCATGCAATCGCAATTTAAAGGATCTACTCCTGTGCTGAGATCTCATGTCTCAGGCAAGTTGATGTCTCAGACAGTGATGTCAAATACGTTTCACGTAAAAATTGCGTGAAAGGATAGTAAGGCGTTGTCTTCTTAGTGTGTCAAATACATCTATTTGCAGCTTCCTTTATATCTCGGCAGAATCTTCCGGATTTGTCGTGAGACTCTATATAACACAGGAACTTTAAAACGAGCAACTCGTGTGATAGTAGCGTTAGATCGTTTTTATCTAAAGCTTGCAGCAGTCTTTATTTAGCCGAACTAAATGATGCAGGAGGATATGTGGCCTGGACGTCGGGACAAAAGTTTGCAACTTCCCTTTTCAGACATAGAGTGAGCTCTCTCCGTCGGAATCGCATCACAACACGCTGGCTTTAACTTTAACAATTGCTGGTTGACAGGAAGGAGGCTGCCCGGCGCCGACTGAAGGTGGCAGATGAAGCCGCGTCAAAAGTGTAAGCCTCTGATTTTGCCACCGCGTAGCGTTTCAGTGCCAATGGTTGGAAAGTTGGCAGCGCTTTGAGCAGCCTCGATTGCACGAATATCCCGGCCCAATGGGAATTTCCCATGAGACTGGAGACTGAAGTATTTCGCAAAATGAGTTTTACTAGGCAGAACAGAAAAAGAAAGAAAAGGGTTGCTCGAGTTGAAGGAAGACTTTCTGCCGATGCGCCTATGAATGGCCTTCATGCAGGCCTGCGGGCGCATGATAACTCTCTGAGAGAAGCACGTTCCGTTGGGGCGCGCCGGCATTGCATACCTTCCCAGCCCAATATCTGGATACGTTCTATCTCTTCTTATCTTATTTTTGTTGATCAGCTGTCGAACCAGCACGTCAAACCGCTTGCGAGCAGCCACGTCAAAAACAAGTCATACCTGTGCAATTGTGGTGTTTCCTTAGCAACGGTGACCAAAGTGACGATAGTGAGCAGTTCCCAGGATAGACTGGGCAACAACACATCATTTCCTTAGTGCTTTAATTACTGCAACCGACATCCAATTGTTACGATAACTCCACGATACGTTGGCGGACAACTGCGATCATTCATTCATAGGGATCAAACGATCGTACGTAATCGATCATTCGAACATTTTCGTTATCGATTCAGCAACATCGACAGTGATTTAGTATTGAACCTGAAAGCCAACACCGTTTCGCCTGAGTTTACGTGTTGAATAGTTTAGTCACAAGGTTGACAACAAACCGTCATACGAGGTACAACGACGACAATAACAACAACAACAACAACGATGGCGACAACAACAACAATCACTACGGCGGCGCCATTGCAACAACGACAACAACGCCATCCTGGTTTACTGGCGGTGAAGCCGTCAGTCAACGACACCAGCCGATCGGTTTGTGCTTTGTTGTTGTTCCATCTCTACCCTCTCGCGTCCCTCCCCCGCAGTCCGTTCTCTGAGCTTCGTCCGCCTATTAAAACCGGATGCGGCAGGCCAAGCAGAGTACGGTTTGTTCTAAGCCAATTTCTCAAGGGCTGATGCATATTTCATGCAGCAGTTGAGCTCGAGAGGTGCACTTCGCCTACGGTACGGGCGTATTCAGCTCATAGAAGGGGAGAACTGGGTATTATGCACTCTTTGCAGAGCTGTTGGCGAATTTACGTTATAAATTTCCCTGAGACTATGCAGTAATGATCTCAGGCAAAGTCACCGCACACAGTCTGCAGATGATCATGGCTGACACCCCGGACCCGCTACAAGTTGTCATTCATGCAAGGCATGCAAAGTGCATTAAGCTAGAAACTGACAAGGCGCTAGCTCCCTACAAACGTTTTCAAGGTTTCAAGGCAAGGGACAGCAGATAATTTGTTCGGGTTTCTCCCAATGATGACCAATCCTTACCTCTCACACAATCCGTTCGTTGTTCTATTCGAGCATTACTGGATGGGCATGAGTCAGTACTTATTTCAAAATTATTGCAGCGTCCTCCTGTGCGAGGCGAACGCTGGAATAAAATATAATGCCGTGGAATATCGAGAGCGGCAAAACAGGTCTGGATCTTCTTCCACACGCGGAATTATTTCACGCATTATTGTGTCCACACGCATTTGACATTTTTATTCTAACTGAGACAAGGTCTACAAAAACCATAAATGTGTGGATGTATTCAACATTGCTGAGCGTCTGACACAACACGCAGCAGAATTAGGAAGACCAAGTGGGGGCGTCGCCGTTTTGTACAATGGCATTGTACCTGGTGAAGTAAACGTTCAATATAGCGATGACAACTGTATCAGTTTAGCTGCCGAGAAATGTAATATCGTTGCTATGTACTCAAGCCCCTCCGAAATTAATTGACCTACTCTCGATAAGCTGTGTCGGTTGCTCGGTTTAGTTGATCTACGAAAGCCAAACGGCAGCATTTCTTCAGGATTTATCTTGGGCAGTTTAGGTCTCTGTGGTGACCTAAACTGCTTAATAGATACCTCCAGCAGTAGTTGGTGCAGATCGTTCATCAGCACCTTGCATGACCGAATCTGTGGCTTGCCTTTCTCCGTATGTGTATACATTTGTGGGACCACATGGTAGATCAACCATCGATATATTTGCAACAGACATTGAAGAGACCTGCGTTACGTACCAGGGCGTGCTGTCGCAACTGACAGCTTTCGAAGCCGCAAATCGCATCCTTCGGTTGGACTTAGTGCCGGGCCGCCGGCGGAATCTCTAGTTCAACGGAGATTCAAATGGCCGAAGTCGCTAGACTTTGATCGTCTTGTTCTATTTGCCGCCTGCAAGAGAGTTTTCGGTTGATAGATAGTACGCTAGTCGCATAGTTTCAGTCATGTCTTCTGTTTCAGTCGACGAAGCTTCGGCGAGAAGCGATCCAGACGCAGCGTCCTTTGGATGAACGCAGAGCTGCGTAAGTTTCAAGCTTTTATTCTGTCCCGATTACAAGACGTTATACTGCTGTTATATCAATGGCTCAACAATAATGGCGTACAAGCATCAGCCAAAGGAGACTATGCTTTGAATGAAGAAAACCATCTCGTTCTGGAAGCCATGGTACCACCGTATAAATTGATTCAAGGCGAGCCCGGACCGTCGCGTGCTCTATTCCATCTGAAGAGTTAAGAGCGTAATTTAAGCAGATGTATATATATAACTTGCTTTGCAACTGTATTTTCTGTTTGCAACAAGAAACGATTTTTTGTCCTGTCATGGCGGTAGTATGTTCCCTGTCACACGTGTATCCATAGCCTATGTATTTAACAGAATCTAGTCCTCCCTCTAATTTGAGAAAATCGTGTATTATACATTTATTTTTTTACGCATCGCATTTTTCATGGTGTCTTGTTTCATCGCATTTTTCATGGTGTCTTGTTTCATCACATTTTTTATGGTGTCTTGTAGTACATTCAAGTCGAATGTCGATCAATAGTACATTTTCTGAAAAGATGAAGCACACGAAATAGTTATATTTAGCTTGTCTATATAACAATCACTTAGAACACATGGAAAAATGAACATATGTTGCACTGTTACGGTATATGCACATATACGTTCTGGCACATAATAGCAACAGCCGTACACCGTTTAGGGCTACTTATATATACAGCTTACCGCTAGAAGTGCTGCAAACAATGTTGTAATGCAATTAATTATATGCAAAGCGTGCGACCAATTATTCGACGCTAAATTATAGCATGGTAAACATAAATGCCAGACATTTTCAATTGTTTAGATGTGTTTTAGATTTATCTGGTAAGGAGTGCATAAGCAAACTTGAATAACAAATTTGTTTATTCAATTTTTCGGTGTTTCCCTACAATTGTGAGACCTAAACGTGTACCCGCCTAGGCTCACCCCCACTCCTCAATCCATAGAGCCGATGACAGCGGCGGCGTTTCCTCTACACACTGCGAGCGAGAGTTGCTGACGCAGAAACTCACCCTCGCGCTGGTCACCCGTGTTAGCACTCATTTTGATGCCTAGGTCTTTAAGAAAGATACTTGTGTTTTTGCTGATTGGGCCCACCGTTTCCATGGCGACGGGTACGAAGTGATATATTTTCCTCAAGTCAGAGTATTTGCGTTTTTTTTGCGATCTCAGCATGTTCAGCAACCCACCCTGACCGGGTAGCACTGTGCATTAAGTATGGCGAAGCCACTGTACATGATACCGTGGCATCCCATGCCAAGCATTTGCCCTTAGACCATGGCGGAATGGTGACGCCGTCGGGTCTTTTGTCGTCTTCGAAGCCCAACCTGGGCTCTAGGGTGCTTGGTGTGCCGGCTCTACAAAGAGCCTTCTTTAAAACTGCGTTGATTTCCGCGTGTCTGATAGTCCTAGCAGGGCTCTTAGAGCAGCTTAAAGGGTGCAGTCCGTCCTTATCCACTGTTTTTCCACACGCCCTGCACTCGTATGGCTCACATATGGGAGCGCCTATTCTTAGGGCGGCCACCATGCAACCACAAATTTGTTTAATTTTGCTTAATATACTAAAGACACGTGTAAATTGATGAACCTCCAACACAATAAATATAAAAATAATCAAATGAACACCGTTATGTGATATGTAGGACGTCGACACACCCACCATAGCGGGAAGACACGAGCGACAGCCTTTTCTGAAAAATATCAGAAAATGTTACAATTGTGAAAATGCGTTAATTATGAAAATTTTAAGCTCAATGATGATTTATTGAATTTAAATAAACTTGTCGTCTAGAAAAGACGGTCCTATAAAAAAATTAGAACGAGAGAGAGAGCCTAGGCGAAGAGGAAGCATGCAGCTACACTATTACGTAGGTTGTGCAAAGATGAGACCCTCGGTAAACTTTACGGCTATTAGTGTAAATCATATCGATGTTGCCCCGAGGCTTCCAGGTGGGGATATAGGCGTGCAACTAGAATCCCATGAGCCTTTGACTTGTGACAGCAGAATGCCCTTTCTGATTTAGCGAAGACAAAAAAGAACGTTTTATTAGTTATTGAGCTTAACGATCAAAGTGCTAGCTTTGCAAGACGTTCCTCTGGGCGGAGGATAACTCGAAAACAGAAGTGTCGTTTCTACTGGAAGTCCGCTGTCTTTCCCCGTAAGGGACCACAAGAGGATGGCGGAGGAAGAAAAGGAAAACGACGCAAACGTGACAACGAGACACGGGCATAGAATGGCGCCATCAACTACGGTGATGACAGTTAGATTGCACTGACTAGTACCCAACGAGCATCTCTGCACGAGATGCAATTATCTGCGCACAACAGCTGCTGCCACCGATGCATCTGTCGCGCCGGCGTCCCAGCCGGTTTTTCCTTTGCTATCTAAAGCAGCTTACAGTTGGTTGGTGAACAGACACGCATCATCTCTTGAGGGAGCCTGGGGGGCTCGTCGACAACATTGTAAACTGGAGAGAGAGAGAGAGAGCATTTCTGCATTCTCTCTCTCTCCCTTTTCTATTCCTTGACTCCTCTCATTCAAATGTATCTTTTTCTCGCTCGCTCTATCGAGCTCTATTGAGGTGGCGCAAAACCCGCACTACCTTCGGACCTCGGCGGCCTCGTGTCTCTTAAGGCCAGCGGATAGGCCGAACAACCCTGGCTACCTTCGTTTTGGCTCGAGGTGCTACCGAAACGCTCGCCTCGCCTCGACAGCAGCCATGCTCGGTCCACTACCGCCTTTCAGGACAGTCAGCTATGCGGGACTCGGACCCATTGTCTGACTGCGTCTAAAAAGCCCCGCGGGCGAAACGGTTTGAATTTGCACCTTCGCATGCAGGTGCAGTGCCGTGCCGCCTCCGTCGCCGCCGCTACCACCACCACCACACAATAGTGACGGATGAGATGACGACTGTCACGACTGCAACGGCTACCAGCGAAGGCAGATGCGACGCCAGCGGCACCAACGATAGCGGCGTTGAAACGAGTCATGTCTAACCCGCGTCCCGTAGCGTTCGAGGCTTGGTTGAAAGCCTTCACCCCAGTTTTTCCCAGCTGATGTTACCGTCCCATGGCTGTAATTAATTTGAAACAAAACGGATCCTTTATTAAAACAAATCGGTATTTATATACAAAATAGAATATATATATATACATATACGAATACGCATAAACTTATTCAACGTGTCAGTAAGGCTCTCAATCGTTCGACAGGGGACACTAGAGCTGTCGAGTACCTGCACCAGAGACTATCGCTGGACATTCAACGGGGTAACGCCGCCTCTGTGCGTAAAACTCTGCTAGACTGGACACGCCCGAACCTGGAGGATATGTGACGTATTTACTTGATTTATCAGGTGTACACGTTCATAAGGAGACAATTGTTGCCTCTTGAATATAAGCAAATAAAACTGATGGTGGTTGTAAAGTATATATATATACAGGGTGTTTAGAAAAGTTTTTTCCTCGTAGTAAGGAATTGTAGAGCTTATTAAAGCAATTATTTTTTTCAATAGAACATAGTCTCTGAGAAGTCTTGTTTCGGAATGAGAGTAAAATTACTACAACTTGTGACAATTGTGTTGTTGCCCAACATAGGAGCATAAAATGTGCTGTTGCGAGACAACCACTCATCCTAGAAACTAAGCATACCGTCGTGTTCCTGAGAGTGTTCTGCTTCTTCCGAAGAGCATGTAAGGCTGGTCAGAAGATACGACACGGTCGTTTAGAAGAGATTTTGCGAAAAATTAAGTTAATTATTAACTTTCACGCCAAATACCTCAAAATCATTACCCTACGGTCTCTCACGGCGCTTAAAACTAACATATTCAGGCAAATGCACATTTAATGACGATCATTTTGGCACCAAACTTATGGCAACGCAAGCTGTGGTTGCGGAGTAATTACGATTTTTTGGCTAGATGTCGAGATTGAGTGCATGCAAAAATGACTTTGTTCCAGAAAAAATTGGAGAGCGATATATGGAATTGTAGAGCTCGTTAAAGGAAACCTTTTTTCCAATGGAACATGGTTTCTGAAAAGTCTTGTTTTGGAGTGAGAGTGATATTACTACAATTTGAGTCACTGGTGTTTTTGCCCGACATAAGAGCATAAAATGTGCAATTACGAGACAACCGGTCCTCCTATACATTTCTAATATAAATAAATAAATAAATATATATATATATATATATATATATATATATATATATATATATATATATATATATATATATATATTAGAAATATCTTATCTTGTTGAGAAACAAGTCACTCTTAATTACTAAGAAGATCCATCAGACAACGGGGCCTTTAGAGATAAACAGAGCTGCGTTGCTCTGTTTAGCCATAACGAGACTGACGGATAATCTGCGTTCTGAGATCAGGGCAAGCGATCTAGGGCATTCTCCTTGGTTTTTTCTTGGCGCACATCGAGCAAATTAAGCGTGCTCAAGGCTAAGGGTCTTTCTGTACCAAACAATCATAAATGTGAGACTTACGTTATCAAAGAGACCTCAGTAGCGGTATACCTTGAATTTGAGATGATTTGACACTATTGGGTTCACCGGTTATTTTATGAAGGCCCGCAGAACAAGTGAAACAAAAGAAACTGCAGGTATTATCTGTTATGGGCAAAGAACCACAGAGTGTACATCCCCAACAAGCCTCTTATAGCACCGGGAGTGTTCTATAGCTTTAAACCAGCGCATCTGCATACAAAGGTTGCCCTTTGTTAAGTGGTACTAACAGACACGAATAGTGCTGTTCGCTCTGCCTTGAGACTTATTACTAGGTGTTTCCATTGTTGATCTTGCATAACATAGATTTGAATATAGATGTGAACATATATGAATTGGTGCGATTATGTAAACATGTGTAAATTAGTGTAAGTTTGTGAACTGTGTATGTGAATTTGTGTAAATGTGAAAAACTTCTTTTACCTCTTATTGTTATGAGAACATTGTGCATTGTTAACTACTGTAAGCATTGTGAAAACGCAGTTCCGTCATGAACGTGTCAAAGTATTGTCCAACCGGTGAACACGTCGTGGCTTGTAATAATTTAAAACTAGGCTATGTATTTTCACTCACGAGAATCATTTCACTATGTAAATTGTAACTAAAAAACCTTTCGATCGTATTAACCAATAGCTCTTTACTCCTTACATAAAAATGATGTAGTTAAGCGCTCATATTTTGAAAATTGAAAAGCGCAGTTTATAGCTGCTTTTTTAGAGTTCGAGTCGACAACTACCCCCCAGCAGAAACTTGAGGGCTTTGCCTAGCGCGCCCTAAGGCGACTGTGCCTCGTTCAGTAAAGATGCCTATATATATATATATATATATATATATATATATATATATATATATATATATATATATATATATATATATTCAACTTATTAGCACCTTCAATGGTCGGTGGCGGGGCGATCTCGGCAGGCCACGCCGGTAATCTAGCGGAGACGAGGAAGTTCGCAAAATACGCCTCAATAGGTTACCCACATGAGTTTCAACCGCTAGCGCTCGAGACCTTGGGCGGGCCAGGCAACCTCACTCGCAAACTTCTCCACAGAGTCGGCGAGCAGCTGAACCTCACAACCGGAGACAAGAGATCTGCGGCTTTCTTGAGACCGCGCCTCGACCTCGACGTCCAACGCGGGAACGCGGCGTCCGTCCGCGGCACGCTGCTGAAGTGATCTCAACCCACTCTAAACGAGACAAAGAGTAATATCCCCAGTGCACACGTTCTCAGGAGACAATTGTCGCTCCATCAGTATTCCTTATAAATCATCACTATGAGTATATATATATATATATATATATATATACATATATATATATATATATATATATATATATATACAGTCACTGAAAAAATTATAGGGCCACCCATGTTTGCCACATTTCACGCATTTATTATAACCGATTGTGTAAAGATCATAATGATACATGCTCACAGAGTAACAGCGGATACTTTTATCGACATTTAGAGTATCGGGTTACCTTAAAACACGAGATTTCGACATTTGGCACAGCTACGCTGCGAAAAAATTATCAAGTCACCACCAAGATGCATGTCTTAGCGAGTGAATTGAGTGGAATAACAACGTTTGGGCTCATTTCACGGCTCGACGGAAACGAAAGCAGACCTCCTACCAGAAATTTTTCTGTGCTGAAACGATGGGTTTGGGTCGGCGTCTCACGAGTGACGAAAAGACCCAAATCAAGGCTTATAAGGATGTCGGCCTCTCTAATCGGGAAATTTCCCGTCGATTGGGGCGTTTTCGCCAAGTAGTGAACAACTTCGTGAATTTGGGTGAAAAATACGGCGTAAAAAAGAGTCCGGGGCGTCCAAATGCCATTTCGGAACGAAACAAGCGCGCAATTTTGAAGATAGCCTCGAACTCTGCGCTCTCGGCAAAGGCAATTGCGGCGGCGGCCGGTGTGCAAACGAACGTGCGAAATGTGCAAAACCTCCTCAGGAAGACACTTTGGCTCACGAGAAAAAAACTTAAGAGAAAACCACGATTGACCGCTGAGCATCAGAAAGCTCGTCTCGACTTTGGTCAGGTTACGATGTCATGGACCACTGAATGGCATCGAGTGCTCTTTTCGGATGAAAAAAAGTTCAATTGTGATGGACCGGATGGATTAACTATTATTTCCACGATGTGCGCAAGGAAGAACGATTTTTGTCAAAACGGCACTCAGGTGGCGGTTCGGTGATGATCTGGGCCGCTGTCGGGTATTATACAAGGTCGCCGATTGTGTTTTTAGACGGTTGTGTTAATTCGACGCGCCATAGGGATCTACTAGAAAAGCAATCCGCACATTTTGAGCTGATGGGAGGACCGAACTTTGTTTTTCAACACGATAATGCCCCGCTTCACACTGCTAAGTTGATCGAAAGCTAGTTCGAACAACGCCACATTGAGGTCCTACGCTGGCCTGTAGTCTCACCTGATCTTAATATTATCGAGAATGTATGGGGCTGGCTCGCCCGAAAGGTTTACACCGACGAAAAACAATTTTCGAACCAGGTAGAACTAAAAAAAGCAATTGTGAAGGCTTGGGACGAGCTCTCGCAGGACGTCATCCAAAATTTGTTCAACACTATACCAAACCGCATTTTTGAAGTTATCCGACGTAATGGAAAGTTCACTAAATATTAAGTATGTTGGTAATATTAAGTAAATGTCGAAATCTTGTGTTTTAAGGTAACCCGATACCCCAAATGTCGATAAAAGTATCCGCTGTTACTCTGTGAGCATGTATCATTATGATCTTTACACAATCAGTTATAATAAATGCGTGAAATGTGGCAAACATGGGTGGCCCTATATTTTTTTCAGTGACTGTATATAGTTATTTATATATATATATATATATATATATATATATATATATATATATATATATATCGATCGTCGATAGCACGATCCTTGACGTGCGCTAGCTATACTGGCGCACTCGTGTGTCAATGACCTGCCGACGAATTCTGGAGAAATCTCGACGGTTGCTGGCTCTATGAATAGCTAAGGCAACAAGACTGCAACCACGAAGGTGGCAAATCTCAGGTCCGGAAATCTCCTGAGACCTCCAGGAAAGGTGTCCGTATCGGGCAAATGCCGATTTCCTGCCGGTCTGATTTGTAGTCTGGACAACGAGAACGAGAATGCACTGGAGGCATTTTACAGTGCACGATGGTTTATGCAAAGGGAAAACACTTCTTGTGTGCCAACTCCGGTGTTTTCCCCGCGCACGATTCTCATCCAGTGATGACGCTACAGGCATAAGTAATCCTGATCACTGTCGAATTGGTTTCGTGCAACCAAGGTTTGTGGAAAGGCATTTTGTCCGCGTAAAATAAAAAGGTTGTGTAATATAAATACGACACTTGTCTATTGCACATAAGCCCGCTGCTCACTAAATGCTCACAGAAAATCTACTAAATCAAAACGAAAACTAGACGAGAAGAATACCCTTACGATAAAACATCTCAAATTGTTTTTTAATCGCTTAACGCGCGTGTATACATATATTGCGCGTTTATATACCAGGTTTGCAAAATGCTGCAGCTTAAAGTTGATTAGCAGGACGTAGTGCCCAATGCAACGATGTGCTCATGGCAATTGAAGTGCTCCATGTAATGAAGTTCAATATGTTTGTCATTAAGTAAGGATAAAGTAGTTATGAATACACACACGCAGTCGTTAAATGCTCTCTAACTCGACTAGCGTATCATGCCGTCCTTGTCACACCGACAGAGAACGTGTGTGTGTAAGAGAGATAGACATTTACAGACTCGCCGCTCGTTGAATGGCAACTCTGTTTATAGAGTTCGCTTTGTTTATCGCAGCCGTTGTTGTAGGCTAGGCGACGTGAGGCCAAGAGAGAATAGATGGCAAATGCAAGTTAGTTATGAGTAGTTCTGCCAGTGAGTCTGCAGGCGTTGCTGCGGAAGTCAGACAATCCTGTATTGGTGTGTTCCTGTATTCCTGTATTGGTGTCTAGCTGTATTCCTGAGGATTGGTCGAACGATAATTACGGCAGTAGTTAAAGCTCAAGGGCGTTTGAAGGTCATTTGAAGAAGCAAGCTTAGAAGGTGACCAAGCGTATTCAACAACGTACACACATATAAAACGCACATACACACAGACGTATGCAGACAAACAGGTACGCTTTATCGCCTGCCTTGCCTGCTTTGTTAGAGCTGATGGATGGATGGATGAGTGCAAACGGGCCGGGGAAGAGATTCATCTTCGTGGCGTGTTTTCGCGCGCTCATCTTTCGCTCTGGTCTGGCGCCCGGTCCTATCCTAGACCATCCTCCGTTCCCCACGGGCCCTTCAGACCGTCGTTGGGCAGGTCTTCAATGCACCAACGGCCGGAGGTTATATAGCCGATATTTCAAACCCCATCTCTCCCCCGCCTCCCCGCTGTTGCTGCGGCTGCTGCTGCTGCTATTTTCCTGCTGCATCACCGTCCTGGGAATTGCAATTCCGGAGTGACAACGACGGCCTGACCTGGGCGACTAGCTGCTACGACATCGAGGGTCCGCGCCATCTCGCGTTGTAGGAGCCGCACAAACACGACATGACGAATGACGAATTACGGCCCATCAATAACGGCTAGAGTCGGGCACCCAGATGGGCAGCTACTTTGCAACCGACGCGAGAGGCGGCAAGGACGAGGAAGAGATCAAGACAGAGAGAGCAATCGAGGGAGGGAGGAAAGGATGGAGAGAAAGAAGATTGTGCAGATTGCACTAGCTTGTTAGGTTTAAACATTGATCGCGGTCGGTTTGTTCGCCAATGTTTTGGGGGGACTCAACCAAGGGGAATAACCTCCAGACAAGCAAGCAGGAGACAATCACATGCGTCATATTTCTCTCAATTTCTTCTTTTAGTTTTCTTGATATCAGTCTCTCTCTCCATCTATCTATCTACGCATATATCTATTCACCTTGTTTTTAATCCATCATCAACAAGCCCATCCACCATTATTTCTCGTTTTCGCTATTTCCCTCAACAAACAAGTCTGTCGTCTAGCCTATCGCACTTTCGGTGGATCGGATCGCGTAGTATCGGTGCCTTTAAACACACACACCAAGCGTCGTCCTCATCAATCTGCCACGAACCGGCCAGATTGTTGGCAGTTGCGTCGGCAGCGGCGGCGGTGGTGGCGGCGCCGGTAACAACGATAACGAACGAAGCGGTATCGACGCTTTCAACTACGAGCTCCGACGCAGCTAACATATACGACAGTATACATGTATGTCTATGCGTACGTACGCATGCACGTATAAATGTATATCTGCAGACGCAAGTTGTGCTACTGCTATCTGTGAGATGGTGGTCGGTGCAGATAAGAACAAGAAGAAGACGAAAGGAAGCACGGTATGTTGATCAACGTGCGTCCTGGACCAATGCTGGCTGGCTGACGGATACCCTCTTGCATTCCTAGCCGCAGAAGATCGACGCGGCAAAGGCCGGCGTCTGCACCGTCCACCACAGGACGACGCGGAGCGATTCCGCGATCCGGCATTCCGGTGTTAGCCGATCAATTGCAATGATCACCTCTACGAGGATGGTTTCCGCCAGCTTCTCGCCGTCGACCTCCTATCCTACTTTCAATTGCGCATATATATATATATATATATATATATATGTCTCGAAATTACTTGCGCTTTCATTCCTAGGTCAATAAGATAAAGTTGCACAGATATCTATCTAACTATATATATATACTCTTTGCTGTTTTTAGTGACTCTGTCAGCAAACAATCAAACTTTTCAATGTTTGTTTTGGAATACTCTTCATTTCTAAAAGGAAAGGGTAATGTAATTAATTTTATAGATACTCTAGAGACGTAATTTCGTATTAGTTAATCACTTTGCGTCGAGATAAAAAAATGATGCTAAAATGGTGTAAGGCTGGAAGAGGGTACAGCGAATGCTCAATAAGTTTTCTACGTAGAACTTGTATTTTTTGCAAGTTTGGTATACTTAACGTGAGCTCACTCTTTAGTGTAAAAGAATTAAGGCTGCCTTAGTGTATAAAATTGCTTATCTATTTAGAAGTCGGGTGCTAAAAACAATTTTTGCAAAATCGCAGTGATTCTGCAGTAGACGTCTGTAGTAACCCTTAGTTTTGTCCCAGTAATTTGTAGTAATTGATACCTGTTTGAGAGCGACCTCAATGGGTTACTGTCCAAGCGGGCAGAAATCTAAGTGGACACTGGTACGCACTCACTACTTGCTTGCGATTTATAAGGCACCCATCTGCAAAACTTTGATGTGATTGCAAGTTGATTTAAGTATGTCTGAAATGCCAAGTTTTTTATATATAAAGGAAGAGAGAGTACGTCGAAAGTAAAACTACATCAAGGAAAGGCTCGAGTAGCCACGTCGAGATGTTGCTAAACTGTCAAGTGCATATTGTCCTCGTCCAAGAGTAACGACTTTCCAAGTATTAGCTATCGTCTGATTGAAATTACCATTTGAGATCATAGTTAGCATGAACTTACGACATAGAACTGGTAGGATACGCCTGAGTCGCACTAATGCCAACTCAAACCTGTAAAGCAAAATGTTCTTAATTTTAACATTTAACATGTGCCTCTTGTTTGCCTTATAAAACAAACGCAAATAACAACACAGACAACTAATACAAACAGTAAATATCTATGCAGAGTCACAGTTATTATAAAAAATTTGCCTCTCTCGTTAGTTTCTCTGTCCCTGGAAAGTTCTGGGCTATCAAAGCAAGAACTCTATACAACGCGTTAGTTTACTCAACAATTCATATAACAATTCCGTCAAAGGTCTGCACCATTCGGTAAGCTATTCTAGGAATGGGATCGCGTTTTCCCACTGGAAAAGAAGTCAGTAGAAAGTCTCTGGTGCGGCTCTCTTGTCCCCCGTGGTTATCTTTAAACGTTTGCCTAACTTGGTAAGCAGTTTCTCAGATATGGTCAGCTTCGCGTATTTGCTCGTTCTGTTATTGGTCTACTAAGGCACGGCGTGATCAGCTCTAAGTGAATCAACAACGAGCATCGAGGGAGAAAGTGAGTTGGTTACGGTCGCGTCCCCTACAAGGGTCAAGACCCGTTCAAAGGAAACAAGGGTCATCCCGTCGGGACGCTCATCATCGCTTCTGATTAGTCCAGTGGGTTCCAACGTGCTTGGGTAGTCTACCGTATTTCGGGTTGTTGCAAATGTGTCGTTAATAGCTGCGTGGCATGGTCAACGGCCTTCACTGAGGGTGCATGATAGCACGTGGTGAGCTCTAACTCCCACTCCCAAAATACTATCTTCAGGGGACAATGTTTGACTTGCCTTAAGCGAACTTGGCAGTGAAGTTCACGGGTGAAATAAACGGGCATGCCACCTTTGGTGGGTTGCCTGTGAAGAGCAACTTTGAGGCTGTCTCTGGTACCTGCGTTAATATCGTCTCTAAGCATGTCTAACCGCTTCAGTGCTCGTGCCGCCAAACGTTTTTCTTTACGTGAAGTGTGAACTGTGAATCTACCGTTACCATCGCGCTTGTTATCCGCTTTGTCTCGAACAGCCTGCTGGACAATCTGAGGTATTATCTCTCTGCTCTTAACGGCTAACGTCACGTTACTATTCATCGTTGTGGTGGGGTCTTTGAAGACATGTGTCTCATGGGTAGCCTTCAGTTCATTCGAAGGTAACACTACAGCTTTGGACACGGTCCACCAGAGAGTACAGGGGCGCGATATTTAAAGCATATTTATTTCAAAAAATCTTCCAAAAAGTAATTCCGAGGTGACCATGCTTTTTCCTCGTCATGTAGCGGACTCGGCTGTCATGCGCTGCACCCTTAAGGTACGTGTGGCTGTTACGTCGGATAATCCGAAGTCTCAGCCGCAGCTGCTCCTATATCGTTTCTGTAGTCTTAGAAAGAACGTAAGCATATATACAATAAACAGCGTAGTTCTAACAAACAGACACAACAAAGAATGGCGCCTAATATAAGACCGATGGACGGAACGTTGGCTATGCCAGGAATTAGTGAACCGCAGCGTTAGGGTTCACTCCTTGAAATTGAGCTCTGTAAAAGTAGCTGGACACACCGAATGCCCTGCTTACACTAGATTTATTATACATGGTCGCCCACCATTAATGAGACAATTACTTAAGTTAAGGAAGCCACGGTGACCATACATGAAACCTACGATATTTTTGTATGCTCCTTCTGTTTATTGCTTCCGAATCTGGGAGGCCCGGTTAAGCAAACAAAAGAGACAATTTGTGTTCCTTGTTTTCTCAATTTTGGTAAATTTACCTGACTATTCTACACTAACTCAGACGAGCAAACTTGCTAGAGTATACTTGTAACAGCAGCTAGTGATTTAAAATCTAATTACTCCATTCGGCCTAAAGTAGTAGCTCACGTGGAACTCATAAACTTTTTTCTATTTGTAAATAGCATAAAATATCGTTATTTGCATGACGGATCAATAGTTGGGTACGTACTAATTTAACTCCCCGCCGCCTACATTTCTGTTAAGCGTACGCTTCTGTGAAACAATTGTGTCACAATAAAAACCAATGTAAAAAATTATAACAAATGTACCAGAGATAAATTAATCCTCTTAAGAGATAATTAATCTCCTCTGGTGTTAGTCCGTCGACTAGAAGATCCTTCTATTCGACCCAAAAACAATTAAGTACCTAAGTACTTACAAGTAAGTACCTAAAAACCTTAAGTGCAGCGGATGAGAGAGTTGATAAACGCAGTGAAAATCTGAATATTTTTCTGCACTTAGCTTAGCACTTCGACAACACAGGTCCTCAGACAACACCTATTCACGTTTTCACTGCAACCAGTGCTGCTAGTTGTTCTGTCAACCACACGTAGTCATATAAATTGTGTGGTAAGACACACAAGGTAAGAAGAACAATTTCGATGGAGCGTTCTCTTTGGCTGGCCTAGCATGTCCAATATATAATTTGCTTGCATTTGTGGTAGAAGGCCCGCGAGCACAACGCACATCAGCAAAAATACTAGAAGGCAGGGGGTGAGGGGCATTTTCGTTCGCATGCGCATGAATAAAGATACACCTGACTCTGCAGGTCCAATAGACGGGTTCGTCCCTAGCAGAAGATCGCGGCCGGCAAGACATGTTGCACGTAGCCGTTTGGCCGCATGGCTTTACTTCGCCCCGGTCTGCGTCTTGTATCTCTTTTTCCTTTTTCCCTCCTCCGGCTTGTTATTGTTGTTGTCGTCGTGTACTGCTTCCTTCTCCACGACACTAACGTAAGCGACACAGAAACTCACTTTGCTTTCCATCAATTGATTTCCCCAGACACTACCGGCTCAAAGGAAAAGTCCAAGAGGTTAACGGTTACGCAGCCGTGCGCGTCTCGTCTCTTTGGCTCTATATATATGTCACTCTCTCTATCTCTCTCTATATATATAAATATACCCCTCGTTATATATCCCTGCCTCGTCATGCTCTTGCAGTGGCTCTCTGTTTATTGGAAGGACAGCCAGGGGTCAGTAGGTGGCTTCCTGATGGTCTCGACCATGTCCCCGTACCCGTCTATACGGCCAAGCTCGAGTCGAAGATCCTAACAGGTCGCCTGATCCCCAAGTAAATTGCTTTTCCCTGAACGAAAACAAAACGCAGAGCACAACGCCACCGCTAGTGTTGCTGTTGTAGCTGCGTATCGACTTGGATAGGCATCAACAGTGTTGAGAAAATCCAAAGGCAATTCGACACACTTCGCGTGATTTCATCATGCCCTGTGTCTCAATGTTCGATCATAAAGGCGGCGATAGTAGGATCATCAGAGGCTGTGCTTGATTGATTAACGATGGTCTAATGCAGCAAATTTAGCATGGTTTGTATACGTTTAGACGTGTATATTCTTGTTTTGTGTGTATTAATTTGTGTCCATGTTGTCGGAAATTGATTAATCGTAGCAAGGCTAAGTCAGCCCTAAGCAAATGACTTCAACGGGACTACGAAGTTCAATTCTATAGTGGTTAAAGATATGTCGACGCTTTCGGCCAAAAGCTTCAACTATTCTGACCCAATACTTGAAGAAAGATCAGGGGCTTTTATTAATTGCAAATACCAACGTAGGCTTATTCCAACATGTCTGACAAGTGATAGACAACAGATCGTGTTATCCTCGTTAACACTGAGAAGAATGGTACTGAACTAATGTTGAAAATGTCCAGCGTATAGAGGATTGCCTCCTAAACAAAGCGTAATGACAAAAATTTGTGTTTAAGTCAAAGTGTATGCGGCACAGCTTGCTTAGGCAAGCATCTTGGCGGATGCATAAGAAATTGTCCATTACGTGTTCTCTCATTTGAAGATTATTCCGACGATAATCCCCACTGGAGCTCTCTAGCATGTGTCCTCTCAGAGGGGACCATGTTTATCTGCTTTGCTATGCTCTCAACCCACCCTCGTCGCTGTAAGCCTATGTATACGCTCAGTTATCAGGCAACAACACCGCTTCAGGCAACAAATTGCCGTAGTAAGGTTCGCGCTTGTTGTAAAGAAGAACATTGAAACAGTTACAAAAGCAACGATAGCAATAAAACAACAACAGAACAATAAAGCGGCAAACATTAAAACAATCGAAAACACAAGCCATAACAACCACGGAACACTGAAGCGAACATCAAAACAATCCAAAACACAAGCATTAACAACAACTACAGGATAAACTACAAACAACATTAAAACGACAACACGAAACACGACCAAACAACCACAGCAATCATGACACCAACAACAATAACAACAACAACGGTCAAAACATCAACCAATCAACAATAGCAGAGAAGAGAGACGTGTCGTGCTGCTACTTAAGTAAATTTCATGGTCGATGCTATTGGACAGCCTTAGGAATGATTGGCGGAACGAGAAAGTTCCTTGATTCCTTGATGGTACCTGATGGCAATGCAGTAGGTAACAAGCGCGACTCAGACGAACAAACTCTGACCACCACTAAACTCACTTGCCGACGATCAATTATTGGCTCGCAGCGGCAAGCAGCGTATGTAAGCCTCGCGCGCGTTCCGTCAAGTCTGCTCGACGCCACACGTGAGTAGCTCGCTATTGATCCGAAGACGAAGAAGGTTTCTACTTTCGCCGCTACCCAAGAAGCTATCTAGTATGTCAGTAATCCTGTCTGCACAACTGCTGCCTCTGCTGCTGCTGCTGTTGCCGGTGATGCTCTTTCTGCGTTTACTATACTACTCTAGATAGCGCGACCCTAACGGACCCCAACTATTCACCGCCAACCTGCCAACGTAATTACACGTCCGGTCCTCCCGAGGATAAGCGGGGCGTCCTCCCGACTGGCTTATGGTGGCGAGAACGCCTTTCGTAATGTGCAAGCAACGACAGCGACTTTTATATACGAGGGCGGGGGGTCGAAAAGTTCTGATACATATTTATAAAATAACGTTTATTTATTTAATCTTTTTTTCTCCTTAAAATAGTCCCCACACACTCTTTGAAATATTTGTAGCGGCGGTGGCTTAGACGGCTAACGCACGATTCGAAACGGGGCGTTGCCATGGCAACCATGGTTAGCAACACAATCGCAAGTTCGAGCCTCGGCCTTGCTGGTTGTATTTGTTGAACGTGGTTGTCATTGCCCTGCTGCTACATTCCTCTGCTGGAAAAAGCCTATATAAATCCTCAATAGTTGTTTGCCTTTTGCGCTCATGCGTCTTGAGTCGGATGTTTACGCGCAATCTTTCTAAAATTTCGCGGTAGTATTCCTTATTGACCCTAAAACCAGGTAGCATAATGAAAGATGACTTGCGTTGCTGGAAAAATAGTCAAAGGAACCTCGGTGTTGAATCTGCTCTTTCTGAATTTCTTCGATCGAACACCACTGGAAGGGTTGGGCTCTGGTCTCGATCTCACAGCCCAATACCAATGACTAGTCTCCTGTAATTACTCTCTAAATAAGTGTTCTGCTATCGCCCGAATCTTCAATTCGAACAATTGCCGACGAGCGTTAATTTGTTGGATAAGATATTTTCAATTCCTAAGCTATCTCCCTGACACTAACTCAGCGACTACTGCGTGCGTTTTTAACTGCTGACGTCGAAAGCCTTCCCGAACAGAGTCGCTCTCGGTATACTCACGTTCTTCGGAAATCTAATGGTAGGTATACACAGTGCTTCAGGGCAGTTGTTGATCGCTATAAATAGTTCGTAAAATGTCCACCGTAGTAAATGAATAAATGAAAGGAAATCGATATAGAAATATATATTACGATAGTCATGAGAAGTACGACCTGGTGAACAGCTGGATGTAGGAGTGGACATCTAACCATGGCGTTTGCAGCCTACGGGTTTCATAACGTATTATTGCGCGAGATGCTTAGGCCAGTGCGACAGATACCCCACCGCAGCATGCCCAGCCGATTAGTTAATGGCTGGACTATCAAGACAAGAGAAGATTTATATATATATATATATATATATATAAACAAACCATAAAGAGACACGACGACGTCTGTGATCGCGTGGCGCGTCTTCTCCGCGAAAGAGGTCATGAGGTGGTTCGTGAGCGAGTATTCCGTCGACCGGGCGCACCGGGTCTAAAGCCCGACCTCGTAATAACAACACCTACCGAGGTCTGGGTTTTAGATGCCGAGGTTTGCGGCCCGAACCTGGACCTGGCAAAAGCACGGCAAGACAAGATCGCCAAATATGACGTCGAGTTCCTAAGAGCGGCGCTCCCCGACCCGCAAAAACCTCGCAGATTCGAATCCATCACTATCTCTATGAGTGGTGTATGGGACTCCGAATCGGCGAGGACGCTCTTGGGGCTCGGCGTCACGAAGACGAATCTTATGGATCTCACCGTTTTAACTTTGCAAGGAACCTTGAGGATATACCGCTCGCACCGGGTCCATAAGAGCGGGGGCTACCATCAAGCAAGGACACGGACAACTGACTCTTAACTTCACGTGACACCTTTTTACCACCATTTTTAATAAGGCGAGCACTGCCGAGTGTGCAAACGTATTGTAAATGATTAATAAATCATCACAATATTTTCTATATATATATATATATATATATATATATATATATATATATATATATATATATATAGACGTCCCGTTACAGCTACAGGAAGGTTTCCGCAACCCCGGCCATTTCTTCAAGGTTCGTCAAGGGGGCGGCGTTAGGACTATTCGACTTACTTCGCCTCAGTTTTAGCTGGTATGGATATTTACCATAAGCCATCAAGCCGACCCCCTATGGCCAAAGTGGCGTCAATGTCTATGGGCGACCGGTTTATAGCCTGGCGGCACCGGCGATTCACTAAGCCACCTAATTAAGGAGGATCTTGTGCATGGAATAGGCAACAATGAGAATAACAACAAAGACGCACGCAGGGGGATTTAGGCCTAGTGTCATATTATCAAAAAGGGGAAATGGCACAGCTACGAGCCCCGGCTTTGTCTGTCCGTGCGTTTTTTTCAGTCTTTCTGTGCACCTTCTATGCACGCGGCTACGCTATCTGGGCATCGCACTGTCTAGTAGCTTCGTTAGTAGGTTTGATCTCTATCTGATTTTTGTCCCACTGTGCCATGCTGCCAAGAGAAACCCATAGCCTCAGGCTGATAGTTTGACAACTGCGGTGGATCGACTAGCACGTTATTGCTCGTCCGAGGCGAAAACACGCCAAGTACACTATAACACAGGTAGAGCAACAAAAATGAATAGACTCGCAGAGGACTTCAAATGTTTGTTTACTTATGGCAATTTTAACTCGGTTGTGCAAATCTTAAAACACAGATTTTTCCAAAAGGTATGTGTTGCGCCGGAATTAAAGCCGGCGATTTCTAGCGATCCCAGAGTCGCCGGTCAACTCCTCCAGTCCGTCTTAAGGGCCACTCACGGAGCCATAATTGACATTCGACTATCCAAATGTATGGCTATTAAAACATTCATTTTTTAGGCCCGTCGTCTCCGGACAGATTTTTTTAATTTATATATATATATAGGGCTACAAAAAAGTTATATAGGTATATATATATATATATATATATATATATATATATATATATATATATATATATATATATATATATATATATATATATATATATATATGTATATATATATTTACTTTATTTAAATTCAGGTGTTCACTATTGAGCTTAAAATTTCCATAATTCCGTTTTTTTAACAGGCATTAAGGGCATTTTGCAGAAAATGCTATCGCCCGTGTTTGCCCGAATTTGCATAACAACTTGCTGCCTAATTAAAACGTTACATACAAAATAAAGTTTGTACAGATACATGCGTGTAATCCTGTCGTAATAGGAGGCGACATGAACTTACTGTCTATTAAATGGAATACATACGAAAGACGGAACGGACAATACCGTCTTGATGGAGGGCTTAATGCTACACTTCTGCACTGCAGAAGGATTCAAGCAGTTCGTTGAAAAACCTCCCCGAGGCTCGGTTCTATACTGGGCATGGTTTTGTGCACTGACGAAGCAGTCAGTCAAGTCCTAGTATCCCTGGGCCCAGTTGATTCAGATCATCAAATGGTGCCATTTGTTGTCTTGGCTTTACGCCCGGTTGAAATGCGCTGCTCGCACAGATTCGACTACAAAGAACGGAAAGTACGAGCTGATGCAATTAAACTTGGATTTAACAACTTGGGATGTGTTCGTCCAGAGCTGTACATTAGTGAGTACAGAGTCATGCATACCCAAAAAAGAGACTGGAAAAGGGTCAATAAATTGCCGTCTACGTAATCCCCGCAGTGCCCTCAAAGCAGTCTCTGAGCCATCAAAAATAGCCTGGATTCAAAAATGAACAGCCAGTGCCCCCCCAGCGTCAACGAGTACTGAGCGAACGTGCAGTCATATGCAGCAAAGACCCGACGAGAGTGGTAAGCTACGTGAGGTCGAGAATCATGATCAACGACTCGCCTCGCATGGATGGAACGTTTGCAACAGATGACATCAAGAAGGCAGAGATTCAACTATAATTATTTTGTCCATACACTTATCCGAATGACGAGGAGAAGCGCATACCACAGCCGACTCCGCATATACCAGAAGGAACACCGTCCCCTATAATCATCAACAATGTGGATGCTTCCCCCTCAATTTTGCGGAAACACTTGCGTACCTGGTCAACACAACGACCAAAACTCCTAAAAGACTTCTGATGATCGTATTTAAGAAACTCCATTATTCAATCTCTAAGTGTCATTTTTCATCGATCATTGGAAGATGGTACAGTACCGGGACTGTTTAGCACCGCTATAGTCCATATCGTACATAACAAAGGCAATAAGGACGATGTCCTGTGTCGCTAACGGTGATCGCCAGCAAGCTTATCGGAAGCGTCATTGTAACAGTCATATATTTTTTTACAATTATGTTAATTTCACTCAAATTGAGTATAATATACATTTAAAAATGCTTCCTCATGAAGCTCTATCTTCTTCATGCTTCCTACGAGAGAAGTAGTACAACGATTTTCGGTCTGCATTCCACTGCATGGTACTTGGCACACCTCTGCAGGCAGAACCGGCAGGCGCACAACTCGTACTCCTCGTGAAAGGTTGCGTTTGAACATATCAGGTAGTGCTAACCATGCACTATGTACCTGGTGTATACGTGGCGATTGTCGCATGCAGGACCAGATCAATGGTGCAAGACATTGAAAACGTCCAAACCACCGACCTCCATATACACACCATACCTCCATAAACCACCGACAGCCATATATACAAACTCTAAAGGCCAATGGCTAATATTGGAAGCCCAGTTTGCCTACCGCAAAGGTTTAAGCACGACGTTGCAGGTCCTGGAAACCCAAATTGATTTGGCAAAAATGTGCAATAACTTAGATTGCTCCGACGTTGTCTATTTAGATTTCAAGTCAGCGTTTGAGGCAGTCACGCGCTCTAAACTACTTCACACCTACTATAATAGACAGTTTTTTGCGGTGGGTCGAGTGTCATTCAGTTGTCCGCAAGGAACCATTCTCAGACCATTGATGTATATTCTATACGCCGATTTACTGAAATATAAAAATTCCACCAGGACTTGAATCTAAAGTATACGCTGATGATGCGGAACTTTACAGTCAATTCCGCACTGTAGACGACAGATGCCGTCTTCACCCAACGTTGGACGCTTCTAAGGCCTGGGCAGCCGCCCTCTGATTTGGGCCTGTCCATCCATAAATGTGCAAACTTCGAGTTGTAAAAGATGTCCGAGTTCTCACAAGCAACAAATTGAGGTACTCCAAACATGTAACTAATGTTATCAAAAGGGTTTTTCGGCGTGCAAATTGGATCTTCCGATCATTGGCTGTACGCTCTCCTAACCTGTACGTTTAACTGTGTACTGCGTAATATTTATTATGTCCGTACTGACCACCTGACATACATTCAGATATACAAAATGTAAATTTTCTTTCTACCTTGAATAAAGTGTTATATATATATATATATATATATATATATATTGTAGGTTTTTTGATATTCGAATTAATTGTCACTGGAAAACGACCAAAATGACTTCTAGTAAATCCCAATCAAAATCCAATTTGAAACGGATTTGCATATCTACATATAAATATATGTGTTTAATAATTACAACAACACAATCCTGGGTTGTCCTGGGTTTGAACGCACCGCAATGTGTTTTGAATATTATTTTATGATATATATATATATATATATATATATATATATATATATAATAATAAAGCAATGCATATATATACACATACATATATACAAATGGATTACTCTTGTCACATCTCAATCATCAACTAAATTTTGAGTTAGGATTGTGTTATAATATATTATACACAGAGTGTGCAGGAGTAAACATTCCCAGTTTAAGGAGGCCACTGAACGTATGGCTAAGAAACGAAGACTCGTAGATGTTATGCATAATTACATTGCTTGATTCCTATTTTTCTAAATATACCAACTTAATTAATCAAATACTTTACGTATGTGTCAGGCATACGTATTTATCGTAGTTGGACTAAATCAATCGCATGTCTCATTTCACTAATGGGCATGTCTACCTTTGTCAGGCTTTATATTGACCAGCTGAGCTATGTTTCTAGGCCGCAGCAGACGCCTATAATGAATTAGAATGCACGGAGACAAAAGAGTCTCTACCTTCGAGGTATTAGTATCTGCAGGCTCATGTTTGGCATTTGCGAGTATTTGGACTACGCTCGAAGGAACACCTAATGAGCCCCTAAAGTAAAATTCCCTGACTTAGCACAGTTTTATTCGTTGTCTGACAGCAGCAGCAGTAGCAGCAGCTATAACCAGCCGTGCTTCCTTATTAGTGTGCTCAAATCCCATGAGAGCTATAGACTACAGACTGTGTTTTGGCCCCCGACCCGCGTGACGCTGCAGGGATACAAACACTCCGGCCCACCTTCGGCTCATAAAACGGTCCCCGAGCTAATTCAGTTCACCGACGCACATACTATGTGCACGTCCCATCGTCATCTCTGTTTTCTTTCTTTTTATTCCTCTGCACAACTTTCCCTACAAATTCCACCAGTTGAACAGCTGCAAGCCGGACTTGTACGAAGGCGTGTACACCGCGCAGAAAAAATCCCAGTTTGTCCTCTGATCGCAGCCTGACGTCTGAACAAAAGAGACAACCTATGAGTGAACCCGACCCAAGATAGTTTGTTCTCTGTGGGCCTTATCCATAGGCTGGTACTGCCAAGTGATAGCGTGCATTAGCGTGGTGTGTTCGGGCTTCTTTCGTCGAACCGGCGCGACTGTTGCTGAAGAGGCACCTCCAGGCGCTAGGGTTAGGTGGCACGCGTTCTTTTACAAGTGCGTTTGCTGGACATGACGCAAAACAAAAAATGACTATCTTACGTCTCTTGTTTCATGAAATTCGGGATGCATTCCGACAAACATACAACAATCCTAGAGCTGTAAAGTTTATGCACTAACGTAACATATAGTTTAGATTGGATTTCAACAATCAGAAAGTACACGTAAACTTGTTGGCTAAAACTAGATGGGGCTTGTACTTTCTACAAACGGCTGGGCTCCTACAAATGGCTGTCCATGAACTTACTATCTGAGACTAGATAGAAACACCGTTCCGAAATATGACGTTCACGAATATGACTACGTGCAAACCGATGGTATCCTGCCGCTCCGTTGCTATTAACATCCCTGAGGTTCATTGTTCCGCCCAGCGCCTTCCAGGCGTTTGCAGGTATCTCTCCAGCATCAGATGCAGTATCGTTAAAGTCGACAATCGGGCTGCAGCCCGATCCAGAATTACCAACAGTATGTTTGCCGGGCGTATTGCCAACGCTTGGTGCACGCTGAGCAAAATCTTTGTAAATTATCTTGTTAAACCGACCTTTTCCCGTATTATATGATGAGAGTTCTACTGTCTCGGATGTGGTTAAACCGTCTCGCTCATTTACATTTCTATATTTGAGGGGTGTTCAACTCAAAAGGTACGAATTGTCTTAACAACCAAACCGGTAACTAAAATTTGATTATGCCGCTTCATAGTAACATAGTGAGACATCTAGAGACGCGAGTAGAGTGCTCGGAGTATTTGTGCGTATGACGAAGGGAGCAGCAGACAGTTGTGTGTCCCATTCAAATGTTGCGCCACTGCGTGTGAGAGAGCATGGTAGTTCCATGGCAAAATTCAACGATTGAGAAGCAGCGAGGTGTTGGCAGACTTCTGAGTGAAAATTTTGTTCAACCGGCCGACATTCATCGCCAGATGGTGGCTTTATACAGGGGAAATTGTGTATCTGACAAGTCAGTGAGTAAGTGGAATGCCCGTTGTCGTGAACGTCGGGTGTGTTTAAGTGATGATCTGAGACTAGGCCAACTAAAAACCCGATAATCGTGTTTGCCAAACTCATCGACAGCAGTGATGGTGGAGACCAGCTTTGGAACAGTGCGGGTAATTGTGCACAATAAGTTAGGTTACGGAAAGGTGTGCACGCAGTTGGCTCAGCAAAAGCAATATTCGAATAAGCTCACTGAACCGTAAAATGGCTACGCATGAGGCTAGTAACGCAAGACCTGTTCCGCCGTCTGTTTAGCCTGAACAGACAGTTTGACTCCCGCATTCGCGTTCGATTCTCATTGAATTCCTTGAGCACGAAAACACCACTAACAATGACGCGTACTGTGAGATACTCCGTAGCCTACACAACTCCATCAAGAGCTAACGGCCTGGGTTGCTCACGGAGGGAGTAATTCTGCTCCACGATAACAAGCTCCTGGCTCACACGAGCTACTGGCTACGTTCAAGTGGGAGCAGCTTGAGCATCCGTTCTGCAGGCCGGACGTGTCGCCTTGACTTTAGACCGCTAAATGGAAAAATCTTAAAGGGAGGCGTTTAAACTCGGACGAGGAATTAAAGGACACAGTGGAAAACCGGCTTTTGTCACAGCTGCAGGAAGTCTATGAGGAGGGAGTTCTATGGTTTGTAAAACAGTAAGATAGTTGTGCCTAGGTCTCTGGGAGTGCTACTGAATAATGACTTCATAGTTTTTTATCTTGTTTAAACACCTTTCATAAATTAAAAATGCAGAAGCGTGAATCAGCCTCGTTTGAGGAATACTATCAACTATTGCACGTATATTGTACGAGTATATGAAGGCTGCTAGACAGAAACTGTTTGCTCGTGTGCTCGATGGCACAATTAAGTTTTAATAAGTGTTTCGCTACAGAGGATGTGCAGCATACCGGAAAGAGCACCTTCGACTGTAGCCTGGATCAGTTCGCCGTCAGAGGTCGAGCCCGGTGGCGTGGTGCATTTGCCTGCGCCTCGCGACCGGACGAGACACATAGGGGCGCGGGTTCGAGCCCCACCATTGCACGTTTGTAATAATGGGGGTCCGTCTATAAAGCAATGCGAAAAGCAGTCCCGTGGACGTGAAATCTTGGCTGGGGATCAGCTTGAAAAGTAGTACATAAGTTGTACAGAGAGCGTCTGAGTCGGACCAGTCCACAAGAGTATGTCCACGAGAGTACCAAAAGAGCAGTTCGTTTTAGGTTGGACATTAATGCGACTCACTACTCTCGACACACTTTTGCAAAAGAAAAACTAGTGCTAATAGTAGCATGGCCAGTAAATATCGTACCAGATGTTCCATTCAGTAGTGTGTTCTAATGTTCCTAACAGCACCCCAAACACGAGGACGTACTTACTCATTTATCGGACGACGCTTAGGGCATCTAGGACAGCGTGTCAGCAGACTGCCGCACAAAGGAGAGGTCACAAAAAAGACTCGCTGCACATCTCTGCTCGTGTACACTCGGTGTTATCACGAGCGGGAGGGAGGCGGGGAGGGAGGGACGAGACCCTCGACCTTTGAGCAGACGAGGATGAATATGTGATTCAAGGCACGAACTGGTTGCCTCCGCTGCCTCGATTTTCTTCGGATACTTTTGCTGCACGCTGGCAGGCGGCCCGCCGGTGACTTTCGAGGTCGTCGTAACGGCGAAAACGGCGGGTGAGTCTCAAACCGACGCTGAATGCCAATGAAGTCGATAGCCGCGATATGGGACAATGGTGGCACAGCGGTGCTCATTGCTCCCACTACAGTTCGTGGGGAGTTCAGGGAAGTTTGAAAGAACATCTAACGCAGCTTCTGAGTACTCAAATGTCGCCCCGTGCTTTCGTTCCCTCGACGGTCTCCAGTATCGGGCCGGATGGGAGCCGGTGTCGAACGGAGACCCTGATCATTTGTCCGTCTGCGAGCTAGTGCATACGTTGCTATAAATCCACAGAGCCAAGTGGGACTGCGGGACAAGCCATCTTGACACTATCGGGGGTTCGCAAGGCGGGCTGCTGGATCCGCTGCACCGACTTCGCCGTTTCCCTTTAGCTCATCTACAACGCTACGTAGTTACGCAACGGCCACGGTAGAGATCTCGACATTGTTAGAAATAGTGAATGTGTTTTTTTCTTCTTATAACACTCTATCTTTAGCGGTTTTGTTTATTTTTATATTCATGTGCATATTTTACACACGTAATGCTTATATTTATACACACGTCTAGCTCATGGCATTCTTTTTCTTTTACGTGGCGACGCTAGGTCCAAAAAGCTTTTTGTTTTCCTGTTAAGATTAGAACGCAATGGCGTTTTTTCTTGATCATTCGTGCATAGCCATTTCACTTTACTATAATGACACACCCTCTCTTTCATAAAAGCATTGGCGCAAGACCATGAGTGATAGCAAATGTCAAAGGTAAATGTAAATGCCACCAAAGACTAGATTCGACTTAAAGGTCTTTAAGAGGGCAGCTATTTTTATGTGGCTTAATATTTATCTCTGACTCATGAGGTAAGTATTTTGAACTACGAATCAGCCGCGAATCCTCACGTATCTTGCGCATACATAGCGTCCGAGAGTGGCATTTCTCGTTACAATCAGGGCAATTCCATCTGCAGAAGGGGTCGATTTGATCGCTTATTTTGAACATACGGGGTATCCGATTTTTGCTTACACATTACATTTTGTTCTTGTGTTTTCTTGTTCTTTTTTAAAATGAATAACTGTACAATGCGGTACGTACACGCAGACACCACCGCAGGGAACTCGTCTGCAAGCCTAGCCCGGTAGTGCGGGGATTTAGCCCACTAAAAACCACTCATGTCCCAATCCCTGCATCCAATCGGGAACTGCATAAGCATAACTTCAAACGATCGAAAGGGGAGAATAGTTTAAGAATTTAGCTATTCCGGGATGCCCCGCGAGATGATGTCATGCAGTAACGGTTTTTCTTTTTCTTGGCGCGCAGGATGTTCTCCATGTTGCGAGCCATGCTCACCGTAGCGCTTGGCCAAAAGCCTTAGGCTGCGGCTGGTACAAAGATATAGCTCAGCGGATGCTCTACGTGACGTGAGCTCGAAAATGCACTGAAGTGGATACACAAGTTCAGCTACTTAGAGGTACTTAGAGAGACGAAATCTAAGAGGATGCACAAGTTGAAATGCCTAAATGCATGCACCAATGTAAATATCTGCCCACTCAAAGAGCATCCAAATCGACCTTGCTAAGTAGCGCCGACATCCAAGTCTCATTACTCTGGTCTTATTTACGCTTCTGTCATCCGTCTTTGGAAGCCAACCTATCGTATATGAATGTACACAGTACGAATGTATGGTAGTTGTAGAGAAAATAACAATTCGCGCAAATAATGGCAATGTAAAGACCGCATCATGTTGTATCTGCTGGCCTGCTATTGGCATATCAAGCAAAACTCAGTTGAACGGGTTTCAATGTGGCTCCGTTGTGGTAACGAACTACTGTAGACTCATGACCTTCTCAACGTTAACCTCGGATTCAATGCTAAATAAATATATCACTATATATAAATAAATCACTTCGACAGCCGGCTGCCTACTCTAAAGGCTTGTCAGTTTAGTCCCTGTCAGGATAAAGAAGAAAGTGTAGCTCTTGTGGAATTTAGATGCTATGCGTTCCATACCAGATAGGCAGAACGGCACAGCTCCGAGGATGCAAGTACATGTCTGAAGCATCAGGTTCTTCCAACAGATGCGTCTGGCCCACAGCGTGAAGTCGAAGTGTATTTTTTTTCTCGGAATTGCTTGCTTTTATGGTTCCTGCTATGCAAGAATTTACGTCGAGAAGCAATATATTATTTGCTATTGCTTATTATCGTCTCGTCGTTGCTTTCGAATTTCTAGAATTCCTAGGATAGAAGGTCCCCAGGGTCTTCCCGTCGTTCTGTATCATACTCGCATCTGGTTAAAAAGGATAGACTTGGGGTATTCGAGTCCGTCCATTGCCTGAAAACAAACGCCAGCGACACTATACAATTAGATTATACTGAAGTATAGTAGTTTGACTGAAAAATAAACGTACGGTTCCGGTGAATCAATGGAGGCAAAACGAGTCTAATGTGTACGTCCAAGTAGTACCTAGAAAAACATTTACCAAATTGTAGGCTTTGAAACCCTGTCAATAAACTAGGTTTAAATTTAAATTTTAACCTAACAAATGCCATTATTCGGTCACAATTACTTTAAATACCGCTTTAAAAGTAAAGGCTCATTTACGCCGCCATGTTGGGCATCTGGATCTAATTATATATATATATATATATATATATATAAAGTGTCAAAGAATGCCTAGTGAAAGTAATTTTGTTAGTTCGATGTTGCTGGCCGAATATTATCTAACAAAATGTGCGATTGCAAGAGAACGCGCTGTTCCATCAAGAAACTGAGAGTGTCAGTGCGTTCGAACAACGGCTTGCAATGCTCTCTTTTGTCTGAAAGTCCATTGACTACCGAACGAAGACTGCTCGTAGTGAGAAAACTTTGCCGAAATGCAAATCTTGCAAGACTTCATTTGTCATTTTTCACGTTTAGTATATTACAAATTAGCTCCATAGGGTGTCAGAATGGGGCTGTTAGCGGCTTTCCTACAGTCTGTATCTGGCGACCGCTATCATCCTCCCTCTGTTTTATGATAGTCTATCTGTCGATATTATACTAAAATAGTTCCCATTAAATGTGAGTTCTGATTGCGTTTTCTATGAGTGTAATAGCCAAAAGAATTAATAATGTACTAAACGTGAACGATAGAACAAGAAAACGCAGGATCTTGATTTTCAGATACTCTCCTAAGTACGACTGTTGTCTTTCGTAAGCCAATGTTGGAAACTTCTTTGAATGCAGATTTTTTTCCCAGATGCAGATTTTCGTTCCGAGCACGCGGGTGTATCCAGTTTATCCACTCTAAACACTTGGCCGGATATTTTACTGGGTAAAGATCGGTCTTCATTCCAGTTCGACGTATTAAATATTGTGCAAAAAAAGAAACAAACAAAGCAGCCTATCTACTTTGTCTTTCTAATTGTTCTTATTTCACCAATTTTGTTGCTTGTTATTGCCAGAAAAACCTTGCACTTACTGAGCGTTATATAGTAGACTAGGAAAAAACGAAACAGCGAAGTATAAAAAGATCGAACGCGTGTGTGCAGCCGAACCAAAGGGGCAACCGTATTATCTAGCTTAGGAGATTCTCGTTAAGCGCGAAAGTATTGTCCACAACGTAGCCGGAAAGCCCCGGGGTCATAGCGGACCACCAGGACCCCGCTCTGGTCGGCTATGATCCAGAGAGACTCAAGGCAAATACACCGCTGTGAAAGCGATCCAACACGCTTGCCTGCTACATAGAGCGATAGCCTGTGTCTCATCAAGCCGGGACGTGCCATCCGCACATGCATCTATTCGTTCAGCACGGCCCGGCCACCATACGCTCATACCGGGACAAGTGCGGAACGCTTGCAGAATGAAGGCCAAGTGAGGATAGCGTTCACTGTCCCGTGATAGTAGCCCCGTGTCGTTTATCGTGGTCTCGAAGAAGCCCCCTGATATTTGCTTAGTTATGATCCGGAAGGATTAGTCAGAGATCTGTTAGCAACCGGAGAAAATACCGACCCCGAGGACACAAGGTCACACGTTACTACTGCACGACGCACTAGCAGCATAAACGACACTGATCTGGAAAAAAGCAAAAGAAAGATACATGCCCGTATAAGGATGAGAGCATGGAATGCTGCGCGCATAACTGAGACATCAGTGGTGAGCAAGTTTGGGTTTTAGGAGCAGTACTTCGTAGTGTAGACAGTACAATCATGATCATGATGACAATACCAATAATAATGATAACACAAATAATAATATGAAGTACCTTGATATTGTTTAAGATAATAACGCGCTGATAAGTAAAATAATAGTTCTTTTTATTTCTTAAACTACAAAGTTTTTACTGAATATTTATAAAGATGCGAGGATAAGAGTTGAACTGTACTCGTTGACGCGATCACGGAAGGTATAACGGCAAAGTTTCTCCATTATACTAACTAGTATGTAACTTAGATGTAGTTGCAAGATGGGTTAGATAGAGAACACTTAAAACCATAGATAAAACGTTCTCATTTAAACAAAATGCGTTAAAATTAATTGGTGGTAAATTCGTAATCTGTATTGTACCTTATAAGTTCCCTAATCTATCCCCTTTAAAAAGGAATATTTATGTGTATGTAGCCCAACATTTGTTAAAGGTTTGTTTTAGGAGACCCCTACCTTAAATATTAACAATATTGGGTACGTCAAACTTGATTTTAAGACGTGTATGGTGGTGTAAGTGTACTAGCTCAAATAAGCGTTTTACGTTTTGGACTTATGTATTAGGTAGATGCATTCAGTACTTCTTCTATGTTGTGTTTATGTTTGTAACATCGATTTATAGTTGCTAAACGTGATAGGTATTTACATTCGTGACGATACTACGCCAAGTCTGCGCTTTGGCGAACTGTGTGGTTCAATACCAAAGCGGCGTTTTGGCGTAGTATTTCGATTGATGGGAAAAACTTTTCGGATCATTGGTCACCGGAGCTACCTTTAGGCGCTCGAGCGCATCAATCGACTGTGACGTTCAGACGCCAAAAACTGCTCACTACGGGGCGACAGTTATGTGACGACCTTTTCTTTGCGTTGTGATACAGAAGCGAACACCTGATGTCGCTTGGTTCAAATGTTCTGTCCAAATTGAAGCAAATAGTTTAATATTTTTTTGCACGTGCCGAGAGGAACATTCCTAATATGTACGACGACTGTTAGGATTGTTTCTACTGGCAAAAGTGCCGGCAAACGAATTTATTTAATGTAACCCCCGTTTGCTTGAATGATTACTTCGGTTCAAGCCTCAATTAGATCTGGATTCTTAGTTTATTAATGCTTGCTAAATGTGGCCAGTGAGTAAGCCTATGTTGTTATTAGAAGAATAGACTCCAGCTCAATAACGGTTCGTACACAGCGACCCAGACGATTTGAATCTAGGCTTCTAGGCGACCAGAGATGCTTACTCATTGACCAGAACGTACACATTTGTTGCGCCAGCCACACTTGCACCAAACAGCTAGGACGTATTACAAACAATTATAGTTTATCCACGGTTCCACTACAGTTTGCAGATCATTCAAATACATTTCGCTTGTCACTGTTCAGCCTGTTTGAGAAAAAAATGTGGTCTCATCACGATTACTTCACTAGACACCACGTCCAGGACCCGCACATATGCTGGAAATTCGCTCTGTCCCACTGTTTCTAGCAAATGGTAATTTCGACTGTGGATATTTGCAGTTATGGTGAATATCTTCTCTCAGAGAGAAATCGACAACGTCCTGCTGCCGAATCAGCGAGGTTTTTCCCACGCTCTTGCCAGATCCCTATTCGGGCCGCAAACCTCGGCATCTAAAACCCAGACCTCGGTATGTATTGTTATTACAAGGTCGGGCTTTACATCCGGTGCGCCCGGACGACGGAATACTCGCTCACGAATTACCTCATGACCCTCCCGTCTTTAGTGGATTTTGGGGCAAGCTATCGTGAGTCTGTTGAGTAAATTAAGGAGTAGATCCTTGGTGGAGTCAACTCTACCATTGCTGTCAAAGTTGTCTCCCAGATATCTCCATCGACCGCTCATATCTTTAGCTGGTAATTGTCGCTCTCCAACGTTAAATTCTACGGTACGGTATTGATAAAACGTTTGCCCTCCTTCCTATTAAACAGGTGGAATATAGTAAAGCTTTTATTTGTAATAACTTCAAGGCCTTGGGATTTTAAAATGGGGGTCCGCAATATCAAGGAGCGGTTGAAGAGTGAATTTCGTATAGGCTAACGTGTAGGATGAGATCATCCGCAAAGGCTAAGCCCACAAGTCGAAAGTCATCCGTAAGTTTGTACCCGATATAAGTTATGCCTAATTTTGAAAGAATGTTGTCGAAAACTAGACAAAATAAAAGGGAGGGCAGAGGATCTCCCTGCCTAACACCCCTCGTTGGCCGAAAAGTGCGACATTCTTCTCCAAATTCTATGAGAGTTTTAGAGGAGAGGTACAAGCTTTTCGATATAATTAATGAATACCTCCGGGTATCCGCGAGTCCGGAGTGACCAGAGGACAAAGTCATGACTCACCATGTCGAACGCCTTACTCGATTGAAGCGAGTCTGAGTTCACGTTCCCTAGACGTCACCGTTAAGGATGCCATCCAGAACCGTAAGATTCTCGAAGGTGCCATTATAGGGGAGAAACGCTCGCTGGATTGGGAGAAGCTTAATAGAGTTCTGCAAGCGTCTAGAGAGAATTCGTGCTAAGCGTTCGTTGTAAGTATGAGCTAATAGATAGGGGTCGCAGATCGCTGGGAGATGCGGCATTGTTCATATTAGGGATGAACGCTAAGCGAGCAGTTTCATGGGCTGTGTCAATATCACTAATTAATAGTATGTTGAGGAGGCAGCATACTACTTCAAACGGGAGTTTACGGAGGGACGAAAGACAAATCCCGTCCAAGCTGGGTGCTTTAGAAGGTTGGGATATGCGTTTAACGCACTAAGGTTGTATCGTTTTGCTGATCTGAGGAAAATAGTTATCAATACCACGATATATATATATATATATATATATATATATATAAACGTCCCAAGGGTTTCGGAGTATTACAGAGCCTGGGAGGGTGGGAAGAAATCCGGGTTCAGTGGGTTTGTGAGCCCCACACTAGTCACACAGATTGCTAGTGACGCATTTGCATTCTGCATTCCCGAAACCTTCTAGAAAAAGGGTATATAGTTACAACGTCGAGACAAAAGCCCAATCTTTCCAGTGGTGCTTTCAACTGGAGAGCCGATGGCAAACCTTTAGACAGAGCAGATTTAACACAAATGTTCTTTTGACTTTTTATTTACAAGTACAAAGTAATTATATTCTACAAATGTTCGCCACCTGGTTCTACGGTCTATGTAGAACCGTAGAACTAGAAAGAAAAAAATAGAGAATAAGAAATTCTAAACTCT
The DNA here is from genome assembly GCA_003439945.1 of Dermanyssus gallinae. Taxonomy (NCBI): domain Eukaryota; kingdom Metazoa; phylum Arthropoda; class Arachnida; order Mesostigmata; family Dermanyssidae; genus Dermanyssus; species Dermanyssus gallinae. Next base: position 237,891 of record QVRM01007137.1, on the reverse strand, counting down.
ACTCCGAAAGACGCGTTAATTTTTTTGTTGAAGAATGGACAAAAAATGGCACAAGTGCATGGCAATGTGCGGGAGCTATTTTAAAGAGAATAAACCCACTTTATAAGATTAAATAATTATATATTGTGTTTAACGTATTAGAATTGTTTGGTCCGCCGTCGTATTTATATATGTATATATAGATATATATATATATATTTGAGTCGCACTTGCACCTCAGGTCAGACAAGGGAGAACCATCCGCACAACAGGGATAGGGCCGCACGGAAATCATAAAAAAGCTTGACGCAATAATAATAATAATAATAATAATAACAACTTTATTTACAAGTGTGTTTGACCCAATAATAGACAATATGTTCTTAATAGAGAATTTTCGCTATTGAGATAGCACAAAAACAAGTACTTTTGATTATCTACAATATAGATGACGCGTAGTGTCGGGATTGAACCTACAACACCATTTTCCCTCTAGTAGCCGTCTTAAAGGTCGACTGCAACAGACTCGGCGGGTTTGTCGGTCAGAGAGGGCATAGGGACCTGCAAGTGTACGTGTCTCGTCCTGCGCAATCCTCGCAATTAATTGCACGAAGGTAATGAGTATTACCCATCGGAGGGGAGGTAGGGGGAGCAATGGTGACTTCAAGAACCTTGTTGCATTATCTTTCTTGCGCGCTCTCTTCTCAATGCTTTTGTTTTAGTGCCATGTCACTAATTAGCAGCAGTGGCAGGCACTTTGTTTTAATGGCTTTATCATTTTGCGTATGTCGTCTAACCACACACACACACACACCGGGCGAACAACTTTTTTAACAAGGGTCCTTCTTCTCTGTGTCATTACGCGTGTAAGCACAGAACAAACGTATTCCCGACGTGACGGTCAAATTGTCGATGGCAAAACCTTGCACGTTTTAACAATCTGTAACACCTGCATACGCTCTCTCGGCAATCAAACCGACTATGCAAAAAGCCTGCTTATGCGTTATTACCTAGATATTTGATATATGTATGTATACATTTAGCCATTTATATATGTACATTTTTTCCGAGGTTATTGTGTTTGATTCTCAAGAGTATGACGTTCAGTCATTTTAGAAACATAAGCGCATCAAGAACAGAGCCATGTGGGGTACCCAAAACAACAGGCTGCCAAGTAGATTGAATAGGTACAACCTTTACAGACTGAGATCAAGAGGGACTTCAAGATAGGACCTAAACCAGCTAACTGTAGAGAACGTGTGGGTCAAAATATGTGGTCTAAACGATTTATGGTCAAGGCAATTGGAGGCAGACGACACGTCCAGGAACACACCCAGACAAGGGTGGTCTATTTCAGCTGAGTCAACCACATGCTGCTACAAATGCGCTAGGGCTATGTCTGTCAATCGGTTTCTATAAAAGCCGGATGAGTTTGATGAGAGGAATTCAATGTCGTTTAAATAACGGGTCAAGGTCAGTAACACTAAATTTTCAAAGACCTTTGAAATGTAGTCAACAACTGAGATAGGGCAATACCTGGACGCAAGACACCTATCCCGTTTACCCTTGTATAATGAGACTACGTTGGTCGATCTCAAACATCTAGGGAAGTAACCGTGTTGAATAAATAGGTGGAAAAATTGAGCCGAAAAAATAGGTTAAATATTCTTTCCAAAGGAGCTGCAATAGCGGAGGAGGCTACCTTTAACAGTTCAGCCGAATCACCCATGACTCCACTAGACCAGCTAGCATTCAAGCTCCCTATCGCGTCTTTAACATCAGAGGCCTGCCCCCGATGCAACGAAATTGATTTGGTCTCTTTTGGCCATAGTTCGTCATGGCGGTGCCCATGAGTACACAAATTAAACGAGTTTGTAGTTTTATATCCAACCGTAGCGAAATGTATGTTTAGTTTGTCGGCGATCAATTTAACCTTGCTAATTGTGTGACACGCATCAAACCCGATGGCGTGGTGGCATGCGTCTGCGCCTCGCGACCGGAGGAGACACATATATGTGCAGGTTCGAGCCCCACCGTTGCACATTTGTATTTATGGGGGTCCGTCTATGAAGCAATGCGAAAAACAGTCCCACAGACGTTAAATCTTGGCTAAAAGTCAGCCCCAAAAGGATTTTTTAATTGTGTGACACGTGCTGGAAGGTAAGACTGATGGGAGCTCTGCCTTAGCGAGCTCTGTTAGTATATTATCACAAACGCCGTGGCACTTCTTAATATATTTCCACAAAGTCTGATTTAATGTCATTAAACCGATCTTCATAGAAGGCCTCTCTGGCTAGGCAAATAGCTCATAAATACCGCGTTTGACTGCAAATAGCTTTTGAGTACAGCCTTTTTGTCTTGGGCGTCAAGTGCTTACGATACCTTTGGTAAAGCTTGCTCACCGTGTGTCTCAACCGACAAAGCCCCGGGGGAGAAATAGAATATGTGACTGTCTCGAGAAGTACCAAAAATGTCCAAATTAATTCTAGCAAATGCTTTATCATAACTCTCGCCCACGGTAGCCCGAAGCGCTATATATATATATATTGTAATAAAAAAAAGTTCTATTGTTGAACTTGCTCTTCACCCTCGGTTTTTCTACTTCAGCTCATCCATGAGTCGCCTCTCGAAAAACTTCCCGTATGTCTCAACTATGTGGGCTGCGCACATCCGCTCTCGCAGCGATTTCTATAGAGGTCAGATATATGAGTCTGAATGAGTCGAACTTGTCGGCAATCACCAAAGCGAACGAAAAAATTGGTAGCGTTATATATATATATATATATATATATATATATGGTGTTAGGGCGTCCCTTTTTGAAGCGCCGTCGGAGCCTTCAATTCCTAGGGCGGAGAACGTTGAGCGATAAAGACGAAAACGTATGACGTTTCTTGCAAACTCAGCACCTAATTTAGGGCGAGGCAGTCGATCGACACCGCTAACGGCCAGCGCTGTTCGGCGCATTCGTGTCTCAAATGTGAAATGTCTGTTGGGTTGAAATCGACCCTGGCAAGCAGGCTTTCGTTTCTCTTTTGGCGAGCGTCGCTTGTGGGGAATCGCAATCGAATTGTATATATATATATATATATATATATATATATATATATATACATATATATATATATATATATATATATATATATATATATACATATATATATATATATATATATATATATATATAGCTTGCTTTACATCCTTGTCGCAGCGTATTGATTGATCATTGCAGCAACACCAGTAAAAGCCTTTGTATTCGTGTTCTAATGCACTATTTCGTCATGTGTAAGCTTCGGTTGCCAGTTGATAGAGCGGCAACAGGGGATGTAAGTTGAAGTAGTGACTTTTTTTTCGCTCACATGATTACTTTGAAGGATAACGTGCCCAAAAAAATGGGCCGGCGTATTTATTTTGTTTCGACGAAGCCCAGTGCCCTGCATGTCTCGAACTTTATTCACGGAATCTTTAACATTAAAATTGGTCATAATGCGTTTTCAAAATATGTTGAAATTCCAAAATTCGTACAATTATGTTTTTTTTTTAACTTAAAAACACGTCATAGTGCCGCACAGCAAAACTGGAAGGGCGTGGCTCCTTTTACAGTAAATGTCTGCTGCGCAGCGCTTTCGTGCACTATTGCAGTATTTCGATAGCAGACATATTTTCATGTTTCAGCCCGGGGGCATATGGCGCAATGAAGTGTTCCGCCGGCTGAACTGAGGCCAGAACTTACCAAACTGGAGTATTCAAACGCGTTGCGGTAAGCGAGTTTGAATATTGGACTATTTATGTAGCACATTGGCGAGGACTATTACTTTGAAATGTTGTTCTAAATTGTGAATTTTCTATGAGACCAACCTGCAGGGCACCCGCCATTTTTTCTGTACGAGCAAAGGTTGTTGCTCCATGGGGCCTTGGCCGAACGCGGCTCATTTCAGCCTTATTGCTGCCGTCTGATTTTGAGCCCGGTAGCCCTGTAACAACAATTTTTCTGCGAGGCACTGCAGATTCTATGCAGTGATCTTTATGTACTTCTTAACTTTCCCCAACGATCTTTTTTTATTTAAGTGCAGCAGTTAATTTTTTCTAGTCGGTTCACTGCGGTTTTTCCAGAGTAGATCAGTCAAATACATTTATCTACTGATTTTGAGGTGTGCATATCCGGCACTGGTTCTGTAATTGACTGATTCACTTTCTGACCTTCGCCTGCTGCCTAATCTATTCACTTAGTCTTGTCGGAGTCGTACGGGAACGCCAGTTGTATTTAAGTATTATTGGTAGGTGCGATCGGGCCGGTTTAAAGTTGTTAGAGCAAACAACGAAGAAGTTTGCAGACGAAAATGGCAGTTAGTACTTTCTCGTATTACTGCTCAGACAGTAGCTCTAGGCTGGATATAATGTCAGTGGAAAATATATCAGGACACCTCAGAATAAAGCGCCTGAAAAACGTGTTTTGTACGCCAAACACTTTCATATATATTTAGCTAGTCGGTCTTCACGTGGATGCTATGAATAGCAAATTATGCGACCAGATACCGAGCAAAATGGCCTAATGGCAAGAGCCTTTGCATCGCATTCAGGAGGCCTGGATTCGCGACCAAGACCGGCCACTCTTAAATTGGTTCTTACGGTTTACAATTTAGACAAGATGAATGCCGGAGTGGACTAAGAATTGGCTTGAAAAACCCGTACATGGGGATTTAGCCTTGCGGTGCACCTAAAGAAGTATCAATTCTCATTAGACGTTATGATGGCACCAAAATCAGTATATAAATTTGTAAAATTTACTAGAATACTTTACTACAAAGACGTCGTTATTTACCAATCACCTGATATTTCAAAATTTATTTGCACTATATTTTGCCAGTTAATGCTAACTCTCACTACGCTCATGCAGTAATATAAATTAATTTCTCCAATCTCTGTTTTACCCTAAAAATACTCTCGCTATAGATCGCCATGTATTTAAGTACCTTAGAGAACTTGCCGATTATCGGGTCCACGCCCTTCCAATAGCATTGAAATGTAACGAGCTGGGTCCTAAGCTCTGGGCTGATCCTATCGCCTGCGTCGCTTCTTCCCACAATTCTATTGTCGATGTATACTATGCTCCTCTTATACCTTTTCTCACTTCTCAAAAATGTTACTTCTCGGCGCCAGATGAAGGGCGATCCTGGAATTTAGAAGTGCTGCGTATAACGATTCCCTCGGTTTGTATAATTTCTCCCAAGCCTCTGCTAGCTATTGGCGCATGTCTACACGGATCGACTTCGATCTGTCTTTGAAACCCATGTTGTTTCTCTTGTGTCGCCTTTCTACTATAAAGAAGTACTTCTACCTATTCCATATGATCCTCGATAATATCTTTTAGGGTTGACTCTAGGGTATTATTCCCCTCCTAACATTTGGTTCAGTTTCTATACGGTTTCCTTTGGGTGTAACAATGAACGTATCCTTTTTCCACGCCTACTAATGTTTGTTTTGAGTGTCAGTTCTTATCATCAGCATTTCCGGGCGCTCATTAGTCTCGCAGCCTCTTCGGTTGTGATTGCACAAGCTATTCATTCTAATGCTAATTCTGTGTCTTTTCCTCAAGGCCCATTTTCTAGTATTATATTATTTAAGGTAGTTTCGGATGCCCGTAGCATACTAGCAAAGCGCTTAATCAGTTGTCCAGTCTCCACCAGCACCGCTTCTTTCTTTTCTTCTCTAGGTAGTGCTAATGAGGCTACTCCGTGCTTCTTGCAACAGTTTCCACTTTATGTTTTTCTTGTACTCGCGACTTTCTTTCTTATATGTGTTTACGTCAATTTTTTACTATTATCACGAGAAACGTCATTACCAGAAAAATCTTCACGTATTCTCTGATTAGCCCGTTGACATTTTTAGCTGTTTTACGCCGGTCGTTGAACCAAAACCTGAATCATTGCGTTTTTTTTTACCAGCTTTGCCAGTTTGCGGTCATAGAACTCTATCTGGCCAAAGCACTTCCCTTAAGAGAATCTCACTACCTAGTTTCGTCTTAGTGCTAGACTTTCCCCCAAACGTTTGTTCAAATAATCTATATTCTAATGAGGGCGTTACGCTGAGTTAATATATGATGTATGTAAAGCTCAGTACAACGGAAACGACAACGCGAAGAGGTCAGGGTTCGGATGCACGAGAACACACGGACGTAAGCATGCTAAAATACATGGCGCAACCGAGAAGAGGATGGCAGGTGGACGCATTCGTTACCGGTCTATCTACCTGTATAAAATACTCCACGGCGTGCTGACACCCAAAACGTTTTAGAGGCCGCTCGCAATGATAGTCGATAAACTTACATCGACTTCTGTTTGTTTCGATAGATTGTTCTAGTATAAAAGGACTAGTTAGTTTGGGGTTTTGTTTGAGTAGAGCGTCTTGAGTAGTCAAACGGTCTTTCCCCGACATACCGTCATTGGTGGTAATCGTTACGTTCGATTGTAATTGATACTGATGACGCTGAGATCGCTGTCGATTTGGCGCGGAAAGCAATGGCCGTTGTAGTGCGGTCGTTGTACGAGGTTACCGGTTTAAGTCGCGCCATACTGTGTATGCGATGTAGTTCGTATTTAACTGCTTCTATATATAAAGAGTGGAGCGCCTCGTCACAATATCATTCACGTCTCCATATGTGATAATGACGTCGTGTATATATCTGACTGACACGTATATATGTATATATACGACGTGTTGCCAACATTGCAGAGTAAGTAGATATTGTTACTTAATTTATTAATCAATAGTTGGTTTACATATATGTATATTCATCACGGCTTCAATTGTTGAGTCAACGGAACTGCTATATCGCATTGTCGTGGAGGTGATGTAAATTACACTGTCGCCCGCACAGTTTGCAAAACAACACCGAAGAGATTTTATGGAACTTTTCTCAAAGGCACATCTTCATGTGGAAGCCATGTACGGCAAGTTAACCATCAGGTGTCAATTGTTATAATGCTTCCATGCACAAGACGTCTCTGTTTCGGGGTTTTATTCGCCCTCTTCAAAAAATGGCTTGAATTTGATCAAGCGCTCTAATGGTCCGGCAGCCTCTACCGTAGTACCGCAGCACGGATAGTTTGTGAGGGTCTCGGATATTCTAGAAGGATTGTAGTCATTTCGGAATTATTTCCTCAATGTGTCTGAGGAAGCTCGTTCGTTGAGACGAAAACATGACTTCCAGGTAGAAAAAGTATGGTTTAAATTCTGCAGTTTTTAAATCATAATGAAGTTCCTCGCTTCCAGCCAAATTTCCTCTACGTCGGAATTTCATTTCCTTTGTTTTACTTATATTGGTCCTCGACTTGTTTTGGTCGAAGTAATGCTGCAAGGTCACAAGGGACTATTCCAAGTGAAACCAGCTGCAGGACAGCAAATTCTAACCATAAACATACATAAGGGCGCCTGAAGCCATGTTGGCAGCTCTCTCTCTTAGCTTCTAAGAAGTTTTCTAAGTGACGGGCTAGTATGACCCACAGAAGGGCCATGCTTTGTTTTTTTGATTATTTGTAGATTGCGCTTGTCCTAGCGGTGCCTCGGAAAGATGATGGAGCCAAAGAATCCTCTTTTTTTTTCGAAATAATGCAAAGCAGATTGGGCTTCTATTCAGCGAGTAATTGGGACGTCTTCCTTACCTCGTTAGTGATTGTAGTAGAGCAGTTAATCTTAAGTGTCAATTTTTGGTCAAATAGGGCCCTAAACTGCGCTTCTATTATTGCGTCGGCTCGTTCGGAAGCGCTAGAAGGCCGCCTCAGGGCTTGGCAGGCTTGACGCGCTCATTCCGCACCGAGATTATCACAGCTCGAATCGGGTGCAAAGCAGCTTGCATTGTTTTTGTTATTATAGAACTTTACGACTCTTTTATAGTCTCGACGTAAAGAAGCATCACCTCATCACATTTTTACTATAATGTATGTTTGAATCATATATTGTTTAGAAGCGCATTGCTGATTATACTTTGATGCGTAGTTTCGGTTTGCCCGCCTTGGTCGAGTCAACTTACACCAAATGCTATAATAGTCTTCCCTTGTACCCTTTGAATCTAATATTACACTGATTAGCACTCATATCAAATTGGTCGAAAACAGATTGTCCCTGAGGCGCGACGAAGGTCGAGTCTTCAACTGTGGATATAACCCTCATGCTGCGAGAGGCCAATGCGTTGATTAGTGACACCCTTCTTAAACGCCACATAGTACAGCCGCTTTGTGTAGCACCCAAAATCACCGCATTGTGTCGCAGTAACACAACCGTATGCTGCGTTAGACCCAAGCAGACCTCCGATGGAAAATGATTGCCGGCGAATATTAAGATTACGTCTGCCTCTTCGGTATACGTCAAAAACACTGACGAACTCTTCAGTTTTTGTAAAGCGAGGTTCCTCAATCAAATTCCATGGTCAACCCTATAGTTACGGACCTTCTTGAATTGATGGTTCTGCAGCTCGTCACCGCTTGCAGGAAATATCGGTGTCTGTCTTATCTCCTTGGGCAAAGCACTGTAGTAAATCCTGTATCATCAGGCCTACCGTCCTCAGCAAACTGTGTTTCACAATTTGCTTTACTATTTTCGTCCGTGCTTGATACGAGAGGGTTGTCTTGCGACACTTTTATACGATTTACTCGCAAGCTTTTCACTCGCGCGTCCTCGATGGGACTCGGCGCAACGCGCTTTTGCGCGACCATCCGTCTCCATGACTTCAACAATGCGTTCGCACGTGTTCGTCAACACGTGTCTGAATCTCCCTAGCAAACCGTCTTTTGGACCGACGATGGGTTCTTCTGACTATCACTTGTTTGCGCACGTGTTCAACAATATATAAAGTCCCCACAGAGCGTGGTCTACCGGTCCGATGGGGATCACTGAGGTGCCCCAACTTACGTCAACGCATATCTTAGGATGTATACTATGTTATACATGTATATCTGCAAAATATTTTCAATTTGGTATATATATATATAGAAAGTATTGTGATGATTTATTAATCATTTACAATACGTTTGCACACTCGGCAGTGCTCGCCTGAACTATATATATATATATATATAGTTGAGGTGTATTTGCGGAAACAGCTCCTTGTAAGTGTTCATGTAGACTGCTTTCTTATAGAGGCTTGCAAGTTCTACGCTACATGTATACACATTCGAGTCGACAATATTTGTCTTAGTATGTGACGGCACACGACAATGTAGCTCTATCTGATATGGACGGCTATCGGAGTGAACGTGTAGTGTCACTTAACCGGGCCAGTCCAACAACACACAGTTGCAACAACAACGTCAGTAATAATAATAATAGCAGCAACAACAACAACGGCAACAACAACAACAACAACGGCAACAAGAAAAACAACAGCATCAACGGTGGCACAATGCGGCAACCTATGTGCACAGCCGGGTCTCGTTCATCAAACGTAACAACGAAACTCCTCACGAGGAGTGTGAAGTGGTGTCTAGCCAGACAGCTGCACATATTCGAGACCTGCCTGCCTGCACGCTCTCGCATAATGATGCATAAGTAAATACATTATCATCATTATCATCATCATCGTCATCGTCATGCCAAAAGTAAGTCCATTAGGAAGAGGAAACTCCCTCAACGGCACCCTATGTGAGTGGAGTCTGCGCGTGGATGTGTGTGTGTGTCTCTGTGTGTCCCTGCCTGTCTCTCTGGCTATGTGGCTGCTCAACAAGGCGTCAAATATCAGAGGCCTCACCATCATCACGAGTAAACACGACGTCCATTGTATAAACAAGGCCACTATTAATCCTTCTCCGACTACTAAAGGACTTGCGCTTCTAACAGAAGCTAGACACTACTCATACGAAGCATGCGGTGAGCCGCTATCACGTTGTTGTTGTTGTTGCTGTTGTTGTTGTTGTTGCTGCTGCTGTTGCTGTTGTTGTTGCTGTTGCTGTTGCTGTTGCTGTTGTTGTTGTTGTTAGTATTGTTGTTGTTGTGGTTGTTTTTGTTGTTGTTGTTGCTGTTGTTGTTGTTGTTGTTGTTGCTGTTGTTGCTGTTGTTGCTGTTGTCGTTGTGGTTGATGTTGTTGTTGATGTTGTTGTTGTTGTGTTGTTGTGTTGTTGTGTTGTTGTTGTTGTTGTTAGCCGCTGCTCCTACTATCATATAGTTATATTGTTATCGAGTACAGTGTGACGATCTTGATGATCCCGCACCCGGGAGCTTCGCGGCTCTAAGACAGGACTCCAATGACCGGATGTAATGATGGGGGGGGGGGTGAGTATTCTTCCCTAGTATGTTGATGTTATTGTTGTTGCGAGCATCATCATCATCATAATACCATGATCTTCGTCTGTTTTTCGTTGACGTTTCGAGTGGTGTGGGTGTTGTTTATGTATAATCAGCTACTATGGCCACAGCTCCTACTGCCGCGTGTGCTGCTTATTGTTGTTGTTATTACTGTTGTTGTTCTTGTTGTTACTGTTGTTATTGCTGTTGTTGTTTTCATTGCTCGTGCTGCTATTGGTGTGCTATTGGTGCTTCCCTTTGTTGTCCGTTGCTGGGGATCCCCGTCGTCTTTATTGTTGTTACCATTTACGCTCACGCACGCACATTACAGTGAATGCAAAATATGTTTGCGCAGCTGTCAAGTGGCTGTGTTCCAGTAACGCGGAAACGGTTCATCGAACACTCGATACTCCATACTCCAGCATAAACAGGGCTATTCACGTGATGCTCAAGTGTTCTGCGGAACTTCCTACACTAGTCGTCTTCTCCTAACCTCACCCGCAGCCGATCACTGATCCCAATCACTCAGAAATGATGTCACTTAAACTGTGGGTGGGGCCCCTACTACTGTTTACTGTTACTCTAGAGTAAAGGTTTCTATTTTGTTGTCCATGATGCAATTTTTCACGCGATACAGAGTGGGAAAAGAGTAGAAAAGCAAAATGAAGACGCATTATAATAAATGAGTTTACGTAGATGATGTGTCAGCAGCCGATAATCTGCACTAATCAAATTAAATTGTTGTATAATTTAGTTCACTACTTGGTGTATATTTATAGAGTGTGACAGTACGTAGTACACTCCTTTAGATGGGTGGCACAACTTATTTAAACAATATTTTTTAAAGATAAACGATGGAGTTGATATGTCGTGTTTAGGAGTAACAGTGAAATTACTATGTTTTTTATATCGATGTGGCTGACCGGATATCACTTCACAATATGCGCCATTGCGAGAGGACGGGTTGTCCGATGGGGGAGTTAAACACACCTAAATTGAGAATTTATTATTACGCTTAAAATCTATAGAACAACTACAAGCTGAGCGAGAGCTCCAAACCTAACAACTCCCGTCAAGAGGCAAAATAAAAGGCTGCTTTACCAATGACCTAATGAATGCATGTGCATAAGTAATTTTCTCAATAATTCCCGCTCTATAAAATATATATATATATATATATATATATATATATATATATATAATCACTGTTATTGTCTCATAAAAGTGTGTATGGTACAATCATCATGATCACACATGCACTGTCATCAATGTAGGTACATCTGAAAGAAAAAACATTCGAGGTCATATGTGTCTAAGTATACATTGTGTTTAACAAAATATTTAACATCTGAATATAATTATAATATACATCAAGTCTGTTGGTTTTGCAGACTTCATGGAATTCTCCACGAAAATGTGTTGTTTATCTTCACTGAGCGCGCAACTTCCAGTGATCTAGCATTCACTCTACTTTGTAATCTATTATCTATATATTTAAACATGGTCTGGTCAGTCCCGAGATAGCACAAATTGGCACGAGAGATACGCTTTCACGAGGAATATTACATCATTTTGACTATTGTCTGATAAATGTGGCCTGTAATTCTCAATGGCATTTATATATTTTGCCATATAAGGAGCCCATACCCGGCTGCAGTGGAGGAATTTAGGTAAGATTAGACCTCTGTACAAATTCACGTAGAAATAAGGATTTTTTTAAATGAACCATCTAAATATGGTATTACGTAATTGTGAAGCAGAATACACACTTCTATGAACATAAACTGCACCTACAGAAGGTGGCAGTAATATGTTCATAGAAGTCTAATTTAGTGGTCACAATCACACCAAGATCACGAAAATATTTAACTACCGGTGTTGCGTCGTTAGCAAGTGCACACAGTGGCGAACTGCCATCTGATTACAGCACAGCACATTTGGGCACAGATATTTGCATCCTATTCCCACAACGCCAGTTTTTAATGTTTTTAATTGCTAGTTGAATAATGATTTTGGGATTGTCGACTGCTGAGTATACATTAAATCGTTTGCAAATAAGAGATGAGTGACACCTTCTGGAATCACTGTTGGGAGATCGAGGACGTATATTCTAAGGAGCAGAGGCCCAATGCACGATCCTTGCCACACCCCTGAGGTGTAAGGGAGGAGGTCACTTTCCGCATTACCGACTTTGACGGTAAATCTTCGCCCGGTCAGGTATGCTGACACCCGTTGACGAGTTGTGGAATCAATGCCAATACTTTCAAATTTTTATAACATCGATTTACGATTCACTTTGTCAAGTGCCTTTAAAACTTCAAAAAAAATATGCGATCGAATGTTCTTTGATCCGAAGTGTAACTAAAGAACCGAGTAACTAAGTTTTTAGATTAAACGGCCATGTTTGTTATGTTTTAAGTTGAAGGTTTTACGTTAAGAACCGTAAAATGTTGCTAAGACATTTTTAGCCTCTCTTTCCATCTAGGAGAATATTTTTGTGCCAAGTTCTATCAAACTTCAAAATAAGTATCTAATTATCTCATACACCCTTGCTGAAGCAAGTCAAAATGCTAGCAAGCATGCATATCTTCGCTTTCGATATAGCTGCCAAAAAGCTTAGTTGCTCGACAACTACGTAAGGTAGCTTTATAACTTTTTTTACGAAACTGGTGGGCATTAAATTTGTTATTGCCTGAAAATGGTATATTGGGCGTACATTTTTGGTCGTATTGGCAAAATTCAAAAAGCTTTAACGTAACACATACCAACATATAGACCTTTTTTGATTTTCCTTAATCCAGCTACTCGCCTATCGCTAGCTCGTATTAGGATATATTATACGGAAATTTCCGCCAATTTCCGATTACGCCGGTGTGATCGGTTTCTCCATGCGTTGACTGATTCGCGCTCAAACGTAGATGTTGCACAACTTAGTAAGAGAATATTATCGGTATTAATATCGGTATTTTCGTGCCGAGTTCTACCAAACCTTAAAACAAGTACATACGGTTATAATAGACTTTGTATATATATAAGTTCCATCCTGTATATATATATATATATATATATATGTATATATATATATATAAATATATATATATATATATATATATATATATATATATGTATATATATGATGGCAAGGTTACGAAAACCACCATTGGTCACTTTAGCACCTGCGTTGGCTGTGGCGTTGCGTACATACGCCGTTGTCTGGGAAGCAGCGGAGTTGGTTGACTACTAGTTGCAAGTATCCTTTCGATTGAACGAGCTTCGTCAAACCACGCCAATCATCTCGTTTCCTTCCCCCCTCTCTCTCTCCCTCTCTCTCTTTTCCCGTTTTTTCCACTCGTCAGAGGAACCCTTCACAGGGCGTTATACCAGCCACAGCAACAGCGTCAGCAGTGCCGGGCTGGCACAAGTCCATTCGAGTATGATCGATGATGACCTGTCCTGGTGGCCATCGTGCGCTGTCCTGACGGTTGCCGGATTGCCTCACTCGCCCATCGTATGTGCCGGCACGCGTTCGTCGACCGCCGTAGAAGACTGCATCACCAACAACGACCGGCCCTGCCACGACGCTCTGGACCAGGGCCGAGGCCTGCCACGCCCCCCGCCCGTCAACGTTGCTCGCATTGCCTGTCGATTGCTTGCCTGTTCCCTCCTCTCTCCGGGTTGCTTTTCTTGCTTTGTATCTACCCCCGCCCCCACACCCCACTGCCTCTCTCTCTCTCTCTCTCGCGTCATGCCTTTTGGGAATTTGATAGCACCCTCGGTTGACGCGCATTCGTTGGCGCTCATACTTTGCGGACGCATTCGATACGGATCGACGGGCACGAGGGCAGGCTAGGCGTCTCTACCAGGATTCCTGCACACAACAGGACGTTAGCACATTCGCCAGATGCCCAAGATGCTGGTCGCCCATTTTCATATAGAGTCATAGTCTTGCTTCAAAAGTCATAGGCTCAAGCTATTCTGGGCTGCAATTTGAGCTGCCTCTTTTGGCCTTTCGAGTTTTTTTGCCCACCCCCCCCCCCCTCCTTTCCTCCCGCAGACTGTAATTGCTGGAGGTGGATGCATTTTGGCTCCATTTGTGGGCTATATGAGATGCCGTGCGAAACTGACTGGGTTATTGAGCGGAACGAAAGCTTCTTCTGAGGACCACATCATCAAGTTTCCGATGGTAACGATTGCCGCGTTTCGTTTTTTTAAAGCTGCTGGGCCAATATTGGGTAGTTTTCGTTCATGGTTAACTTCCCTCGATCGTTGAGCATTACACCGAGAGGTCGGAGGAAAGAGATTTGTAGTGACGCCAGCGTCTTGCGTAGTTAACTGAGCGGGAATAATATACCTTGTAGTCTTTTAGTTGTTCTGTGGTTGGGTTTATTCAAGACGCGAAGTCCTGAAGACCAAATGTGCTAGCAAATGCAAGGAATCTCAGCATAACCTGACTCAATTGACTCACTATTTGTCCCTTCGCTTCTTCTTATGCGGGGGTTTTAACAACAATTGTTTGCGACAACGTGGAATGACCAAGCGCAGAACTAAAACGCGTCATTTTTTCCTATGCGTTGAATATTGCTGCATACATAACCACTGACATGTTCGAACACAATAAATTGATCCCCGTGGACACCGGAGTTCGAACCCACGATTGACCCGCATGCCAGAAGCCAGAGAGGTATCTTGCACTTGCTACCCAGACCACGCCGAAATCCGTAGGCGGACCTGATTATACCTGGGCTTAGCAAACTAACTTGTGTCAATGGATTGTTACACCTGTATAGGATATCGAGCGTCTCTTCCGTTTCCCTTTTGCTGATTTGTAGGTTGCAAAATGAAATCTGCCAATTTAAAGGCTTTCGTCGCCGTCCGCGATTTGCAAGTGGGCCTAGCTAATGTCAAGATAAGTCAGTGTACGTCAACGAACGAATGCGCTGAGTGCATATCTATATATGTGTACTTTACTATAATAACGAGAGTTTTATAATTGGAATCAATTTGGCACATGCTTCCACTCAAGGCGTCCGTGTTCAATATTTTGCAAAATATTAGCAAAGTTTAATATTTTCTACTTTTATTAGCCGATATGAATTTTAGGTAGCATCTACTAATTTCTGGTAAAATAAACTTGTATATTATTAGGATTGAACGTTTAATATTTTCAAGTGGTATATTCTTGGTTTTGTTATCTATTTTTGAAAACGAAAGAATTGTAAAATGCAGATTTGTAGATACACCACGTAATAACCATTGACCATTTATGTGTACGCATAGATGTATATTAACGCCAAAGGTTAGCGCCATAGAAAATGTCTTGTGTTATTTATTGTCAACCTTGTTATGTACTGAGATGCAACTGTGCGAATGGAAACACTGCTAGAAATAAGCATCCGGTATAAGCTATCACACTTGTTGGCGTGTCTATGAATACAGGACATGTAGTTACGCCGCGCCTACACAAATTCGTGTGTAGACACTCTTACCCTGTGATTTGCATTGATTGCCGTTTTTACGTCTATCAATGCGGGCGAACGAATCGCGAAAGCAGAACCGCGGAGGTATTTAGAATAGAGTACTATGATCATTGGAGAGCCGAACTTAGTTTTAGTTCGTCATCCACTCGACCACTTTTATCGCTGAAACGCGTGCACTTATTAATAAATATGTATGACAAGCGATAAGAGGACATATATATATATATATATATATATATATATATATATATATATATGAAGATAAAACAGCCCGGCTCGTTTAGGAGGTGTGTGTCTTCTAGTAAAGCGCCGACCCGAGTGAATATGCAGTCGTTCCGGCGAACTTCACTTGGACGGGATGTGGAATGGGGTACATGTGGGCTAAAGTTCTGGGATTTGAGGGAGCAGAAAGCGGAGGTGTCACGATGTCGGGGCACAGCAAAGGGAATGCAGTAAAGAATGACTGCTGAATATAAATTAAATCAGAAAGGGCACACACACCATAAGAAACTCGAGATGGCGTGGACGAGACGATAAAGGCAGATAGAGAGATAAAGCGAGGTTAGGTAGAAGGCGTAATAGGAAAGAAGAAGAGAAAAGCACGATTTCTCTTCTTACTAAATAGAGAAGACGGAGCGCGCGCAAAGCCGAGAAATGATAGAGTGACAGCAGACACCGCTCAAATAAAACCGGCGACGCTAAAATGAGATGATAACAATGAGGGTTGCATGGGAAGCGGCAAGTATTATCTCATCGTCACGGAGCCGTTATTAAAGCGGACCTTTGAATTAAAATAAATTAAAACCAAACATTAAATCACCCAATACCTGTTTTGTTAATAGACGCTTAAGGCAGTGACTTGCCAATATTCCCGAGGGTTATGAAAATTCCTTCATAGTTTTTGCACGATGTTGTTTAGTAAAAAGTGCTTTGTGTAAAAGTACGATACGGTAGTTTTATCGACAAATTAACAAACAGGCAGATAATCCAGATTAAGCTCATAGTCGTAATGTTTATCGCATTATGCTTAGCATAGATTAGCCGTATAACTGTATGAGTCACTGTAGAAACCTTATCTGCTTGTCTATAAATCTATTTTAAAATGCTGTGTGCATACTATGTAATCATAGTTGTACATAAAGCATATAATATGATCAATCTAAGTGAAACAAAGAGAACCCAATTTATAGTTATACTGTAAATGTACTATCGACAGGATGTATTGAAAGTATTTCGACTATACTGCACGGTGGTACACATGGCATTTGAAACGCAGAGAAGTCCAGGCAAATCAATGAATGTATCGATCGAATGCGTTAAAAATGTCAAGGGAGAGTGGGAACCCCTGGACATACCAATATTTCCTACAACACTTATTTTAGCCGTCTAGTAAGCGAACACTGTAGCGATAATGACTTCTAAGGATATAAATATATTTATATCTGCCCATGTCAGCAGCTATATATATAAATATATATATATATATATATATATATATATATATATATATATATATATATATATATATATATATATATATATAGCTGCATACTTGAATTAAAAGTTGTAGAAAAATAAATATTATATTTGTGCAGATTATTACTCAATATATAGACAAGCCATAAAGTTGGCAAAGAACTCGAACGTGGGCACGACGCAGGACATATTCATTCTCGCTACTGAATCAACACAAGGCGTGACTGTGTTTCGCTGTTTATGGCTACTCTCATTGGCGGCCGTATACGCGTATACCTGTTTGGGGCGAAAGACCTACGCAGTTACTGTTTGTGTTTCTTTAGACACGGCCGGCCGTTGAATACGTTCAACACGATCAAAACCTGGCACACACCGGTATATCTATATAATATATATATGCACCGGTGCCCGATCGGGTCGGTTTGGGCAATACGGCATTGGCTCGCATCTCTTTGACGATTCTGTTTAATGGTTGTTTGCGTCCTTTAGCAATTCAGCTGCCCACAGCTGCACTTGGGGAGTTGTCTCGGGTTTGTCCCTAGAGCAGAGTCATCGTATTTACCTAAATAACTGCAAAAAAAGGTAGTGAGAACGAGGTGAGAAAAGACAGACAAAAAGCCAACAGATAGAAACATATATATATATATATATATATAGCACATAGAATGGTCCGTGTCCCTTTACGAAGACAAACGTCTGGCTCAGCAGATCTCCAAGGTCCTCCTCAGAAGGGCTGTCTGGGGAATTAGACTCGTAGCTGTCTCTATAGTATGTATCCATCGACACCGACAACAAAGCGAAATGCCCTTAGGCACCAAAGGCGGTTCTCTCGATGATGGCTTACCTAGTTAATGTTACCTATCGTTGTTGTTGTCGTCGCCGGCGTTTCTGTTGTTCAGTTTGCTTTTTATTCTTGCTCCGTCAGGCGCTCGTGTAATGTTTAAACAAAAAAAGCTTTACATGGTATTATCTTGAGACGACTGGTGTAGCTCTAAAGTAATTCCAACTTGTGATGTCCAAACTTCTGATGTGTCCGGAAGGTTCACAATCTCTGTTGACCAAGATGGTTATTGAACACATTTCACGCAGTGTGAGCTATGCCATAGTCGTGCCCATGTAAAAACATATAAGGTTTAGCTTTGCATGCAACATGAACACCTTTATGCGTGGAGGCCAGTTGCACCGTTATTCGCCGTTATTTGTTATTATACGACACGGCAAACCAGGAGTTCGACAAGCGTATGCAAGCACTTTTCTATGCAGTAGACGCGGCACACGACATAAACCCTACAGTTTGCCTACAGACCGATCGGTACGACACTGATTCGCTATTCCTTCTTGCGTAGTGGTTGTGTTACATCTGTGTCAGAAGAGCCACACAACACCGTTGATGCACCCCGTAGTTCGCGTTCCGCGCGCAGTCTTTAAAGGCATAGATAACACGCAAGTGCAAAGCACTACATAGAGTACGTAGCCTGAAATTCTTGTTCTGAATCATTGTTCGATTCGAATGGGTCGGTTGGACCGTTTCTCCCAGCCGGTCCAGCTAAGGCCCGTAGTATTGTATAGGGCCCAGTAGGGTCCTTATCGACCTTACAAAAAGCCTGCTTCTATCTTGTTCAGCAGGAGCAGACGGAAAATTACGAGGTGTGGTTATTGCCAATTGTCGACATATATATAGAGACAAGTCTACACACATTCGTTCGAATACGCATATTTCCCGCTGGGGCGTTTGCCCATCTTTGGTCTCAAGGGGTTGCAGCGGGCCGACACTCACGGACGTCAATCAACCAACGGTTAGAATTGCCGCAATTCTTTCAGCTACATTGGCCAAACTACCATGGCGAGAGCAGCACTCTCAGGCAGTTGGACATTTAGCATCTAGCAAACGTGGACTACAGCCTTCTGTACACTGTGGCGGCACAGTGCACAGACGTGTATGCATTGCTACAGCGTTCGAGAAACTTGCTTTTGTTTTATGGACTTAATCCAGTTAGTGAACGTTATTATACGACAAATTATTATCCCCATCTTTTATGAAGACCTTAATAAACGAAATTACACGCACGATGAAATAGACCTAAATCCTTTTCTAGATGCTTCTAGTTCATGGCGGGTCTATTTATTAAGGAAAATCAAGATTTGCTGCAATAGTACAGTGGGCCGCCCCGCTACGGCGACAACAATAGGAACAGTATGAAATTGTTCATTCGCAGCAAGCAAATAGACTCCAGCCGCTTGAGCTTGCAGAAACCTGCACTGCGGCTCGCTAGAGTTTCCTGGCAAAGCATATGACATCGTCACAATCATAGTAATGAAAGCGCAGGCTTGACTTTTGATTCGAAGCACCTTGTCGTCGTCATCAAATTCAGCGGCTGCTTGCAGCCACCGTCTCCCACGTGCCAGCGTCCACAGAGCCAAGCAGTCTGAACGATAATTTGTCACGTTTGATTCATTTATTTTCGCCTCAGCCTTTGCTGTCTCCCTTAGGGAGGCTTCGGTGCTATGTAAAAGAGCTGGCTGTCAAACTCTGCTGGCAGACCTAGTTAGCAGCGGCGATGAAAATACTGCAAGCCTAGACATAGCTATATATATATATATATATATATATATATATATATGCACATACATATATATATACATATATATATGCGTATGGGTATATAAAAAATGTTAACACTGCCCTTGAGCTACGCCGTCTTTCCTGCGTTGAACAGAGCACGAGCGTGCGAAGGAGACAAACATTGCAAAAAGGTATTCGCTGCTCGAACAGCAATTGATTGTCTATCCGACAGATGGGCCGCGTAGCGCAGGACTCGCGGCGCGTGTCTATCTATGCAATCTCTTTGGTTGCTTGTTTAGTGTCTTCCTTTTTTTTTTGTTGTGTCTTGTCGATAAATACGCTCACCACTCCGCCCTCATTCGTTAGGCCTCGCCGAGGCCTAGGCCTGTCACCGCCCCGCCCACCGAATTCATCATGTCCTGCTTACAGGTTGACACTCTCAGAGATAGATGATGCTCAGAGAGTTCCTACGTACTCCTCGCTCGGTGCTCGGGCAGTCGCGGATAGACGCGGGTCCTCGCTACGTGTCCCAGTGGCACCGTTGCCGCCGCCTTTCCACTTCCATCCGGAGGAAGGTTCTTCCATTTCATCAGGCCCTGGCCTGCTCCGCTGGGAGGGGGAGACATCACATCTGAAAATTCTGATCACTCCAATTTATATCCGTCTCGCTGTATCTGCTACGCCGCTTATGACCGACCGACCGGCGGCAGACCGACCCGCGACGAACAAACAGGAACATTTTATTTTCTTTTCTTCACAGCGCTCTCGTTCGGTTTGCCTATACAAACACAAACGAACATGTACGTACATCGTTGGCGTCATCACCATCACACTGTCGACACAACATCGAAGCTCTTGTCGGTGGCCGCCTTATGGCTCACATAATTATTTGTCTGTATAATATATATATATATATATATATATATGGGGCGGCTCACAGAACTCCCATTCCATCGTTAAGCAAACGAGTAAGTCGAACGTTTGTTTTTAACTTATTATTCTATATAGGTATTAAACTTGAATTAGGCTAGTAATTAAGTTTTAAACTTTCATTGTGTTAATTATAATAAATGTTTTGCTTTATCGCGTACACAAGTTTGTTTTGTACGTACACTCGTATTGCGTATATTTTATGAAAGAAAGGTGACAGATTGCCAACCTGTTGGGCACGTCAATAAAACCTGATTGATTTAAATTACGAAGATGACCTTAACCTCTAAGCCTGAGTCGGCGTGCTTGGTGAGTCGGTCGTACTCTTGATCAGCGCAATCACTTCCTCGTAGTCGACAACTTCTCTCCACCAACCATAATTATCGCTCCGGCAATTTAAACTCTGAAGTCCATGCATAGCCATCCACAGAGCCAGAGATTGTGAACGCACTTATTAACATACACGACAGGGCCTGACCGTGCACCTCAGGCCGGGAGCAGCCGACTCATTGTTATGTCACTCACGTCGGTGAAGTCACTCCAAAGTGAAGTACGTAGTCTGCAGCCTAGGTTGTGCACTCCATACAACACAAGCGACAAGGCACGCCGACATCGTTAAGGACGAAGATGGTATAGATCGAATGCATTTATCGTCCATTTGCCGTCCATTGCCTACGTCGCCACAATGTATGTGTAGGTTTATGTAGATGGCGGTTTTCTTTCTCATTACGACCGCACGCTTAAGCTCATTATTTTTATAGTGCTTACGCTGCTACCATGAAAAAATATAAATACCCAATACTACTACTTCTATTACTAAAAGCATAAGTGCTACCAACACCGTTTCTAACACGTTTTGTGCGCATACCCGACTATTTTTATGGTTGTTAGCGTTCTAATCGTTTTTTTTTAAGTAAACGTACATTTTTGTTTGGTTGATTTACTGGATTACACACCGTGTCATGCCGAGTTCGTATTGCAATGACCGCTTACTAATGTTGTTGCTTCGGCCGCTGCTACTGTTCAGCATATATAAGCGTTGTAGAACCGAAGTAGTTTGATATAAAGGATGAAGCCAGAAGAGAAACGCAACAGGACCGCATTTAAAACAGAGAATTAGGTGCGACTGTTACGAATATCAACCCGTCAATTAAAACGTCGGAACGAACGTCCCGGACGTGAACTGTCAAATGACAATTTCTGAAAGAATACGGCGATTTCGAGATGTACTTGCATAGGACACAGAAGGTATCTGAGGCGCCCTGCCTTAGCCGCTGAAGGACGGGAGTCTATGATGACGCTTTGCACACTTTATTTGTGCCAGGAACCTATGGGACGGAATGACATGCACTAGTCGACATGTTCACGCAAGGTACATTGTGCATGGCTATCACCAACGGGTATGTTCCAGCCGTGGATTTCATCAAGCGAATGCCGCTGCGGGTTCTGCTCGCAGGAATGCGTTAAATATCACACGACAAGCTGCCGGGTGCATGGGTGATCTTTCCATTGAGTTTTCTATTCCCCAGTGAGTTCGACGACGCTAAGGAATCTTGAGAAAATAGATTGTATATATATGCTAAACACATTTGTCAATGCAAACCACTTGTGAAATCAATCAAATATATGAATGTGCTCTCATCGTGCTCATACCACACCCTTCTAGTATTATAAAATTATCATATAGTATTTTCTGTATATATATATATATATATATATATATATATATACTGGCCACGGTGATTTTCAAAGCTGTCTCTTTCGTATAGGCAAGCTCCCTCGGAAACCTGCGTGCACTGTGCGGGCGACACCGACGATGACCCCGAGCATACTCTCCTGAAATGCAAGGGATTAAAGCAGGCAAGGATAATAGCGCCGTAGCGCTGCTAAGATTGAAATGAAAATAAGAAAAAGAAGAAAAACGAGGAGCCAGAACACCAGACCCGCCGAGAAGTAGCATGAGGATGTTTGTGGAGTACATATGCAGCACAGCATCAGCATGGAAGCTGGGCGAGGAAATGGCAACTGCAGTGATGAAAAAGAAAGCCGAGCTCGGCAGGTACAGAAGAGAACGGATAGCGCTTACGACATCAACAGGTGTCGTGGCTTGTAATCAAACGGGCTTGCAGGTGTTCAGACAAGCACGTCGGACCGGTGGAAGAACCCGTGAGTGACCTCGGCCAAATGATCCGTTATGCACTCGCCACGTCTCTCTAATAGCCCTTAATCTGGGCCATTTGACAGTGAAACTTAGCGGGGAAGGTGTGCTTGGTGGGTAGGGGCCTTGGTGGATCAACATCCGACGGCTGAGTCTCACACGGCTCGAGGGGGGAGCAGCCGGCACTCGTCGCAACAATGCGTAGAAGCACTAACTCTTCTCCATTCAAAAATGTAATATATATATATATATATATATATATATATAGATATATATATATATATATATATATATATATATATATATATATACATACATTACGTAGTAAATATAATCGCTACAATACTAGCGACGAAATCCTGTGTATATTTTCAATCTATTTTAACCAAACTTGTCCTCATATGTATAGTTGTGGTAGCAGCAGCCATACGAAGGTCTGTAGTTCACAATTACTAAACGCACAGTACGATCGGATTGTTGAGCTCGCATGATTGAAACAAAGCCCCAATGCGGGTCGTTAATCTCGCTGATCGAGATTGGATACGTCGCGATAGAAACGGCGGTGCTCGGCAAACGAAAGACGGACACGGAAAAATAGCCGAATACCTACAGGCTGCCCTGTTCACAGAGACAGTTTGCCTGGTATTAAAGCATTTGTTAAGGAGGTTGTTTTTAATAACCGGCGACACCCCGGTAGATGATAGATAGCCATGACTAGCGCACTAGTCCCCCACTAGACCATGCCCCGCCACATTCAGAGACAGTTTGCCTACGTTGTCTACAGTTCGTCTACTGGCTCGGTGTAATCGTGCGCGGCCCTCGCCAATCCACTCACGCTAACCTGGTAGGGCAGCGAGCATAGCGAGAACGAACAAATTCTCATCTTTCGCCAACCCACGACAAATAGAAAGCAGAGATCGAGAGCGAGAGAACGAGAGAGACTCATTTGCCGTCCTTCTTTCGAAATCAAGCTTTTTGTCGTGAGAGCCGTTCAACTATTTTGCAACATCGCAACACACGCATTTCTATTGTATACACATATATGTGTGTTTATATTTCGTGCCCCCTAGAGCTTGGAAGGCCTGTAAACACGCTTCGTACGGGTTCAGTTCTCTAAGAGTTTAGCTTTTTTAATATCAACGATAATCATCGGTTACAATCATTGCTACGGACATGTATTTGCGAACATTGTCAGGCAATCAATTCAATCGCTACAGCGGCCGGGTTTGGTTTGCAGCGCGAGCAGAATACTGGCTATTTTGGTGTAACATAACGCGTGTCTAGCTAGTCGATGAACCGAATAAACTCGTTTTATTTATAACTTTCCTTGTTACCCTGAAATGTCTTTCTTTCAGAAAGTCGTCCGAAGATAGTTTAATCACACGTTTGTATGTATACATCTTCTAAGATACACAGTAGACGTGTAGCGTACACGCATGGCTGAAACCTTTCACGCGCGCCCGAACATTTTTTTTAGATTTTTTGTAAGGCGAAGTACAACTTAGGCAAGGTAAATAATTAAAAATTAGCCATGACACGAAAAAAAAAGTGCACGAGCCGTTTTTTCGTATCATGGCAAATTTTTAATCTTTTACTTTGCCTAAATTGTAAATCATGCAAACCAATTTAAGAGTGGCCGGTCTGGGCCTCGAACCCAGTCCTCCCGAATGCAAGGCAAATGTTTTGCCACTAAGCCATCTTGCTCGGTATTTGGGACCTTAGTGATGGAGGCAAGCGGTAAACCCAACGCCACACCTACCCGTTGTGCCGTGTGAGTTCAGTGCCAATGGCAGACTTGTTGTCTAGACCTTACCTGCCTCCGTATCGTCACTACTTAGTGATCGCAAGAAACGCCAGTCTTTCTCTGCTCACTGTCCGTCCTGGACACCTAAAAGCTACAACACGACAAACAACACTCGAGAGATTGCCTAACGGCCAGTCCGCGTACGTGATCTTCCTCCGCAAAGCCGGTATCCCCCTGGCCGGCCCCAGTGGGCTTGTTGCTAAGCCCATTTACTTCTACATATGTGGCGACGGAATCCAATGACGTGCCAGCCAATCGTATACTCACCCAGCTGCATCTACGCCTGTCATGTATCCTTTTTTTTCTTAACTATGACCTAATAACCATACCATAATCATGATCATCATTTTTCATACTGAAGATACTGCAATATTACACTCGAGTGTCTAGCACTGAGGCACTGATTTGGCGATTAGGGACGTTGATACCAAACCGTACGGAGAACAGCAAGAAACAATCCGCGCCAGTACGGGCTGCTCAGACCTTTCACCTTCAAGTGCAGCCTCTGACCACCAGACGCGCTGCTCAAGGGACAACAATAATATTCTTAAAGAATTTAAACAAATAGCCAATAAATACGCAAAGCAGATTAAAGTAGACAAACGCGGTATTTCCGTGTGTTCCGTCGTAATCGCTATATAGAGAAATCATTGGTCGCAGCCAGAGCGTACGCAAAGCAAATCTAAGGGTCCTGTCTAAATTGGTGATTATAACCGGTAACTGAATAATGATGTAAGACAGTGACAAAATAGACGTACTGAACTAAGTACATGAAAACGGAGAAGTTTGTCATGATTCCCTCACGAGCATCAAACTTGTATTTTGTGTGTTACCCAAGAACGCGCTTTCCAAACACCGTGGCTTATCTATTAACTCAAAACGGTTAAGCACCGATTTTTCCGATATCGCAAGTGTGCACACCCCATTAGAGAAACCATGGAAATGACTACATATATATATATATATATATATATATATATATATATGCAAATACGCCTCAATAGGTTACCCACATGAGTTTCAACCGCTAGCGTTCGAGACCTTGGGCGGTCCAGGCAACTTGACTCGCAACTTGACTGTCTTGAGACAGCGCCTCGACCTTGTCGTCCAACGCGGGAACGTAGCGTCCGTCCGGGCACGCTGCTGAAGTGGTCCCAACCCACTCTATACGAGATAGAGTAATATCGCCAGTGCACACGTTCTCGGGAGACAATTGTAGCTCAATTTTTATTTTGTTTTTTAATATATTTATTTATATATTTATACACCCTTTGGCAGGGGGCTTTATTGAGGATTAGTGACACTTAATAACAAACGGCGGAATGGATGTTTGGCTGTACATGATTGCACTTGCGGGCTGTGCGCCACGCGAACATTCTATTAGCGATCTGTTTCTGGCTACAGCTTTAGCCTGAATGTTCAAACCAGAACGAGTTGTCGTCGTCATGACTCGAAAGAACTTGTTAAATCTATCAGGCTGCTTACATATGCTTGTAAACGTACATCTGTCAATCTTATCTAATATAACGGCTATGTCCGTGTACTCAATACTATTCCTGCTAATGTTGCAGCGGTAGGCAACATACCGTATCAACTTTTCGTGAACTGTGGCCAGAATCTTCTCATCACACGCGAGTACTTGATGTGATACGGGGGACGTGTATAATAAGACCGGGAGAACATATTGCTTGTACAGTCTGACATACAGGGACGCTTTAATTACAAACGGGCGCAATTTCCAGTTTAGTCTTCGTGTGGCAGCCGTTACCACCATCAAGTATATGCGGTGTATAGTTCAAGGTGTCAGATGTCAGTATTCCCAAGTCTTTGATCGCTTTCTTAATGGTTAGTTCCTCAGAGCCTAGGGTGTATCTGTATGCAGGATTTTTATGTCCAAGGTGTAGCACAGCGCATTTATTAACAGATAGTTTAAGGTCGAAGAATCACACCTTTCTATAAATGTGTCTAGCGTCTCTTAAAAAGTTACTATGTTGCTTCGATTATCTACGGGTATATACAGTTAGACATAATCAGCATAAATTGTATATATATATATATATATATATATATATATATATATACTTGCTTTTTATTACGATTTAAATATGCTAATAATACGAAATAAATAAAAAAATGTATATGTACAAGAAGAAGCCAAACTTTGAATATAAAGCCACGTTTGAAGTGTACATATACATAGCTACGTGTCGAGGCTGATGACGCCTTAAATCTGCGACTAGTCAACCATAACTTGAAACGCTAGCCGGTGAACGCTCGTACCAACACCGAACAAAGAAGCCGATGAATGACCAAAAAATAGAACTACGGCTGGCAATCCGAATAATGCGTTAGTGTGTTCATGAATACATGAACAACAAACTCAATTATATATACATTGCGCCGTAGCAATAGTTCAGGTACTACGTATGAAATGCGTACATCGTTGTTGGCTTACACCCTCCAAAGCGCCCTTGTTTACATTCTGTTTTTTAGTCAGTGCCAACTTTGCAAGTGCGAACTTTGCTGCACAAGCCGATGGATCAGACCACATCCGCAGGTGCTGAAAGCAAGCAGCATGGTAATCGTTGTGACAACAACCTCGACAACACGACCGGGTAGCAAAGCATGAACTGCATCTGGACGCTCGGACGGGTGTCGGTTCTGTTTTTTGACGCGAAGTGCTATCGAACCGGCAGGAACGTGTGGCCAACAATCTTTGCGCAATCCAGAGTTCTCTTCCGCGCGCTTGCACGCACACGAGTTGTAGGCATCGAGCTACATACGAACCGTGCTGCAAACGAGCAACGCAAGCCGACAGGCGTGTCGTTTCATGGCAAGCACCACCTGTCGGTCACAGCAGATCACACAGCGAGCAAGTCGTGTTGCTGTGATCAATGGTTGTGTCTGCCACTTGTGCGGGTGCCACTTTTGCGATCGACCCGAAACGATACCGGCTGGAGTAGGGGCCAGTAGTAACCTTAAAACCAAAAAGGTCTAAAACCAGTTCGGGGGTTGTGATTGGTGTTGTTGTTGTTGTTGTCGTCGTCGTCGTCGTAGTTGTTGTCGTCGTGTCGCGCAGATGCGCATAAACTAAATATTGGTTTATACACAATGCACTCGTCCATTCACTGTCATTTTCAAGGCCTTATTTATTTCTCAATCCATCTTAAGCACATGCGTACATACAACGCTACCACCATCAGTGACACAGCGACAATGACGATAAGGTCGATGAGAATGATGATGATGATGTTGATCACGATGATGCTGATGATGATAAGCTGCACAAAGACCACAAGACGAATTCAGCGCATCCGTGCCGTATCGTGCAAGGCCACGCACTGTGTCTGCACGAGGGATGTCGCGCCTGGAAGAAATAGATAATCGCGATAACTTGCGTCGACCAGAGGACGCTGAAAGAGGAGGCGGAGGCCAGATTCCTGATGTGCTTGTAACGACCGAGCCCATATGGCGTCGGCTTCTCTAGGCTTCATTTGTGGGAACGAACGCCGGGCCGTCGTCGTCGACTTCTTGTACTTAGCGGCTCACATACGGCGGATTCATGCTTATATATATATATATATATATATTCATATGTGCAAAGGAGGAGACAGTTGACGACACTGTGTGTGGGGTATGTGTAGTGACATGCGATGTAATGCACCCTTGCGTGTCAACGAAATGGGAGAGACCAGTATTCGGCCGTTCGAAGTGGGCGAACAGGCCTGCTGTTCTGTGGGCTGGCTTCTGGCCAGCTCGCTGTGTGGTCCGAAATGGTCATGACTTGAGATTAGGGCGCTCGGGTCAACTGCTCGACGATTGAGCCAGCCGTAAAGTAATGGCGTCCAACTCACACTGACTATATGGCGGTGCTGCGGGAGAAACTATATGAGCCAAGCTGGCTCGGTCCGCAGATTAGATGACGAAAGAGTATGAACAATGACAGTCCAAGTTGGCACTTTCTGTACACAGGACAGTGCGCGGTTCTGCAAAAGAATAATGAGCGCCTACGAGAAACTAGCTTACTAAATCGCGCATGTAATTGATTATTGCAATCACATATATGTATATGCAACGGCGAATCGAAAAGTTCTAGTACTTAGAATTTAGCCGCTGCACCGAAGCCAAGGTCGTTAAGTTTGTTCTGCATTGAAGCTCTACTCATCAGCCACGTGCAGAGCCATTTTTTCGAAAAAACGAAAAAACAAGGTTGGACAATCGTTTGGGAGCCAAAATCGAGGAGCAACGAATCTGCGCCAAGTTCTGTGTTAAAAACGACAACACTGTGCAAACATGGTACCGTCGAGTTTGCGACGGACCTGATGAGACCAAGGATGATTCTCGCTGGGAAAAGCCTTCGGCATCAATATCAGAAAAAAAAACGACGAAAAAAATGTTGTACTCAACAGTCGCCAAATTACAATCAGGGAGATAGCTGAGTAATTGGAGATATCTTGTGGATCAGTTGAAAATATATTGAGTAATATTTCATGCGCCAGAGGACTGGCAGCAAAGTTCGTTGAAAATGAGAAAAAAACATGAAGGGACAACGTCTCGAGACTTTAGAAGAGGCAAACAACGCAGAAGCAACTTAACTACGAAAGGCGCCTTTAAAAAGTGTTTGTAGAGTGGTCAAAAAGGTGGCATAGGTTCGTTGCAGCGTGCGCGAGCTATTTTAAAGCGAACAAAAACCTTGATACTTTGATACTTATTCAAAGCAACGCTTAAGCAAATATGTTTTTTTTCAAAAATGTATTACAACTTAGATCGACCTTCGTATATATATATATATATATATATATACAGCTGAAATTTTGATTGGTCGTCGTACTACGGCAGAACTTTGGGAGCTTACTAAAAAATAAAGACAAGGGATACTCACTGTCACAGACGGACCGAGCGCGCCACACAGTTGAACACACGAAAGACAGATAGAGCATACTACACAATTAAGCAGACGAACAGGAAGTACGTAGAGCGCACGCCGTAGCGGAAGACGTTGTAGTAGCACAGAAGGCCGCCAGGGGCGGGGCGGTCGGCCGATATTTAAACGGCTGCGGCCATGATAGAAATCTCTTTGACTCGTGCCTCGCGACTCGAGATTCTCGTCGCTTTCTTCTCCGCCACGTGCGAGGGGCGCCATCCCCGGGTGAGTCAGAGCCGGCCCGTTGCGGTGCCGTGATATAGATAAGTGCGCAGGTAGGCTAGGTGTGAATCAGCGTATTCAGGACGGCCGCGCATTAGTAACTGTGTGTGACATTATATATAATATATATCATTGTGTAAACAGACACCACCGTCTGTGTGTGAGAACGAATGTGAGCTCCACCCACGCGAGCAAGACCAGTATCGAGAAATAAATACGAACTGAGTATTCTATTCTTGATATATATTTGTTCTCGTTCCGCATTAGTTCTGTAACATATTTGGCGCCCAACGTGGGGCAGTGTGTTAGTTAACCGTTACACTAATTGCGGAACAAATAGGCCATTATGGCAGATTCAATAGATCATCTCAGAGCAGTTAGAAAGAGTACGCGCGCCAGCGTTTCTGCTTTACGCAGTGCTGTGCTGCAATTATGGCCTGAGGGACAGGGGCCACCGGCCAAGTCCGCGGCCAACGACCAGCGAGTAGCTGCATGGCTATTAAAACTGGAACGTTTAGAAAAAAAGCTAGGCGATCTGGATGATAAAATATGTGCATTGTCGGTAGGTACCAGTGAAGACATCCTAGCCGAGCAGATGGCACGTTGTGAGACATACATGGAAATTATAGACCAAATAAAGCATTTATTAGGCACCTACAGGAGCGATGGCGCCCCGAGCGGAGCTGAGCAGAGTGCGCGGTCCTCGGACGCTCGCACGTTGGCCGACGCAGTGGCGTCGTTAGTCGAATTACAGCGGGAGACGCTGCGTGGTGCAGCCGCGCAAGGCGGTGCAGCCGCGGCGCACGGCAAAATGGAGTTGATTTTAGATCGACTAGTCTCAAGAATCCGGCACCTCGAGCGGCGCTTCGTTACCGCCGGCGAAGCTGCGGAAATTTGGTGGTGACGAACACAAGTTTCCAGTCTTCATCGAAGAGTTTAGAAGTTTGGTTGATGAGAGACAAGGCATATCAGATTTACACCGACACAAGATCTTGCGTGATCTACTCGAGGGTGATGCAGCGAGTGCAGTCGCCGAGATACCACTAACCGCCGACAACTATCCGCATGTGCTCAACTATCTAATGAACAGGTATGGCCGTGTTGAGTCTATTGTTTGTGGCATATATCAGAAGTTATTAGATATACCTAAGGTGGTTCGTGTGGACCACGTAACGCTACGCGGATTATTAGATCAAGTGAATAATTCGGTAGCGGCGTTGCGAACTTTGCAGTTTGACGAGAAGTGTTACGGTGCGGTATTATATACGATTGTTTTGCGTGCTTTACCAGGGCCGTTAGGATTGCGATATCTTAACTCGGTAGAGGCGGCTAGAGCCGCGAATGTTAGTGATCCTTCCGTCAAACCTCTGTTGTGCGTAAGAGCTACTGAAGCTTTATCAGAGAAATTTGGCGCACAGTTTCAGGACTTGATGAATTTTCTCGCTAACGAGGTGACGTCACGCGAAAAACAAAATTCGTTAATACAGAGAGACAACAAACCGGGGTCGGGTCTTGCGCAGCGGCCGTGGTCGAGTAGTCTAAGGCCGGCGAGGGAACACTCTCGGAATGACTCAGCACAAGTATACCAAGCGCACGTGGGACCGCGGACCGGTACTACCCGTAACACTAATAACAACATTACTAACGACAATTATAATAACAAGCGAGAAGGTCACGCGGCTAATACTCACACACAATGCAATAATAATATGCGACAGTCGGTGAGCTGTTTATTTTGCGGTGGCAAGCACAATTCGAGCATGTGTATGACTACGATGTCAATGAGCGAGAAGCGCAATAGAGTGGCGGAGGCCAAGGTGTGCCGTAGGTGTTTGATGGCGGGACATTGGGTCCGCGCATGTACGAGTAAGATCACATGTAAGCATTGTAAGGGTCCGCATGCACCCGTAATGTGTGCACGTGCTGTGTCCAGCAACATTGTATCACCTGTTGGATGTACAAATCCGTTGTTACCCACGGGGCATGTGGACGTAGTGGGCGATAATGGCAAAAGTGTCGTGGCTCGATTTTTGTTAGATAGCGGCTCACAGCGAACTTTCGTTACTCGCCGTCTCGCTGAATCCCTCCAGGCAAAGACTATCGGCGGCGAATTTACCTACCTACACGTCTTCGGCGGCAACAGACCCCGGCAAGCAAAGAAGTTACCCATCGTACAGCTTTGGTTGGTGCCGCGTAGCGGCGAGCCAGTAACGCTTATCGCGAGGGTAGTGGAGGAGATTACAGCGGCCCACTTGCCCACCCCGTCGCCAAGGCTCCGGGCTAGGTACGGGCACGAACTTGCGGAGCGAGCCGGCGGTCCGGCGTCCATTGATTTGCTGCTAGACGCAAGCAACTCGTTTAGCGTCATGGAGGGCGGACCACGGCGCCTCGACACCCGGACCGTTGGCCTCGAGACTTGCTTCGGGCTCGTCCTGGCTTCGGAGGCGACTGGGGAAATAAGAGCGGAAGCAACCATCGCGGCGGCGGCCACCGAACTAGACAAGTTTTGGTCACTCGAGTCTATCGGCATACACCCGGACGAACTACAAGAGAAAAGCCCACAGGAGGTGGCAGAACACTTCCTGTCGAAGGTGGAGCGGGCCACCGATGGACGCTACCAAGTTCGGCTTAATCTTAAGCCCAACGTATCAATGATCAGCAGCAACGAAAAATCGTCAGAAAAACAACTAGAGGCATTGGCGAAGAGACTGCGACGAGACCCGGAGTTGAGGGCAGACTACGTACGAGAAATCCGCGCGTTCATCGAGCAAGATTTTGCGGAACCTCTTCCACCCGGTGAGTCACCGAGATACGTCATGCCGCATTTTCCTGTTGTACAGCCTAGCAAACTGTCGTATAGGGTTCGGCCCGTATTCAACGCATCGGCTGCGGCCAAAGGTAAATTATCACTCAACGACTGCATCGAGGATACACCGAATTTATTGCCGTGCCCAATGTCTATGTTGACAAAATTTCGACGACACAGAGTCGCATGGGTCGCAGACATCCGCAAAGCTTATCTGATGGTCCGTGTCCACCCAGATGATAGAAATTTATTATGCTTCTTATGGTTCGAAGATGATCAAGAATTGACAGGTCGATCGATTTATAGGATGACCTCGACCTCGTTCGGCGTCAAGGACAGCCAGCATAATACCATCGCCGTCATTAGAGCTCACGCAGAGAAATACGCGGCCAGTCACCCCGACGCGTGCAAGAGTATCCTCCACGACCTGTACATGGACGACATGCTGACGGGCGCGGAGTCCTCGGGCGAGGCGGAGCGGTTGTGGCACGCGGTGGTTGAAATACTGGGTAACGCGGGCATGGTCTTGAAGAAATTCAAGTCCAATTGCCGGGCGTTGCGAGACCAGTTCGGCGACGTGACGGAAACCGTGCACACCGACCCCCCGTCCGAGGGCACGTTGCTGCGTCCAGCAGGTGTCGAAAAGGTACTAGGTGTGGGATGGAACCAGGAGGCCGACACGCTCACGTTCCAGCCAGACGGGATGTTGGAGTTCGCGAATTCAGCTCCCCCCACCTTGCGCACGCTCATGGGCGCCTGCGCACGACTCTACGACCCCCAGGGCCTGATCGCGCCGTTCACAACAAAGCTGAAGTGCATTCTCCAGGAAGCCCACCAGACCAAGCGACCGCTCGGAGAGGCACTGCCGGCGGAGTTGGCGCGGCGGTGGTTGGCCTGGGTGGATGAGGTGAAGGAGTTGGCGGGCTTTGAGGTGAAGAGAGATCTGGGGCTCAAGCGCGGAGCTGCGATCGAAGTACACGCATTCGCCGACGCGAG
Organism: Dermanyssus gallinae; assembly: GCA_003439945.1. Taxonomy (NCBI): domain Eukaryota; kingdom Metazoa; phylum Arthropoda; class Arachnida; order Mesostigmata; family Dermanyssidae; genus Dermanyssus; species Dermanyssus gallinae. The sequence continues at coordinate 204,283 of QVRM01007137.1, read as the reverse complement.
CGACAGAGCGTATGCTGCCGTAATATACGCGAAGGTCACCGACACCCAAGGTACGAGTTCAATTGGCTTGGTCGCGGCCAAGGCCAAACTAGTCCCGTTACAGCAAATTGAAGGGCTAACAATACCAAAGAAGGAGCTAATGGCTGCCGTATTGGCGGTCAGACTTGCAAGAAAGGTACGAGAGCAATTAGAGCTTGCCGACGCCAAAATGTTTTATTGGTCGGACGCGCAGGTAGTATTGCATTGGATATACTCGGCCGCACCACATAGGTGGGGAGTATTTGTCAGGAATCGATTGTTGGAGATACTGGAGCATACGGAGGTGCGGCAGTGGCATCACTGCCCAGGGCAGCAGAACCCAGCTGACCTACCCTCGCGCGGTATGAGCATTAAAAAGCTCAAGGCAAGCACCTTATGGTTACAGGGTCCGGGCTTCCTGCTTGGTCCAGCTGCGCGATATCCCGTATTTAAGCCAAGTTCGGCAGTGTATGAAGAGCTTCCTGAAGTTCGAACCTTGCTGGCAGTCGACCAGCCTCCAATCATCGATCCGGCCAAGTTTTCAAGTTTGCAGCGTCTTGTCAGGGTGTCCGCGACGCTTGCAAGAGCGGTGCGGCGCTTCAAGGGCGACAAGTCTGCAACAGGCCCACTAACAGCGCGAGAGCTCGCTGATGCGAAGCAGCGTCTCATTCGTCAAGCCCAGCAACGCTGCTTGGGGGAGACTATAGCGAGCCTCGCCAAGAGCGAAATACCCGACGATCCGAAGATCGCAGAGTTCAAGCCGTTCATCGATGAGAAGGGGTTGCTGCGGGTCGGTGGTCGGCTGCAGTTGGCAGAAGAGCCATTCGAGACCCGCCACCCGATACTGCTGCAAGATGACCCGCTCACGCGGTTGATTATCGCACATGCCCACGAGAGCAGGGTGAGCCACATGAAAGTCGAAGCAACGATGAACGAGCTAAGAGAAAACTATTGGATTATCAGAATGAGGCAACTAGTAAAGACAACAATCTACAACTGTACTGCATGCGCAAGGGAGCGAGCGAGAATCGCTACGGTGGAGGAGGCGCCGTTACCAGCTTCAAGAATCGAGAGTTCGTTTCGCCCATTCAAGACAACCGGTATCGATTACTTCGGTCCGCTCGTGGTACGTGGAGACCGGGGCGAGGAGAGGAAGATTTGGGTGGCCATCTTCACCTGCGCAGTAGTAAGAGCAATTCACCTGGAGGTGGTGGAAGATCTCACGGCAGAAGCGTGTCTGGCGGCCATTAAGAGATTTACGGCGCAACGCGGGCTGCCCGACAAATTTATCTCAGACAACGCATTAACGTTCCAGAGAGCAAGCAGGTGCCTAGTAGCCCTCACCACGGCGTTTCGCGGCGAAGCTGTTCAGAATTACCTGGGCCACGGGGGAGTCTCTTGGGACTTTAACGTCCCACGGGCCCCCTGGTGGGGAGGCTTTTTCGAACGGATGGTGGGAGTGGTGAAAAGCTGCTTGCGAAAGACACTTAAGAAGAGTAAGCTGAAGCTCATGAATCTTATAACAATGATGTACGAAGTGGCCGCAATAATTAATCAACGACCCATCACACGAGTTCCCGGTCGGCCCGATGAGCCGCGAGCCTTGGCACCAAGTCATTTCCTCACGCCAAAGGTACCGATGGTGTTGCCAGCCGGCAAACTGACGTCGCTGGGCAATCATCCAGGTGGACTCGTGAAGATTTGGAAGCAGCAAGAAAAGTTGCTGAATTCGTTCTGGAAGCGGTGGCGAAGTGAATACATGCTCGTGTTGCGAACAGCTCTACGGCGAGGGGGGACGCGGAACGATGTACTGAAGAAGGGCGACGTCGTCTTGCTGGAAGACGAAGCGCTGCCGCGGGCCTTTTGGCAACTCGGACTCATCGAAGAGGCCCTGCAAGGGAGAGATGGAGTGCCGCGCGCGTATCGTGTTCATCTCGGCGAGGGAAGGTTCGTCAATCGACCAGCGGGACGGCTCGCGAGGTTGCTGTGAGCCAGCATGATATAAATAGAGCCACAAATAGAGTATGATTAGTGATGATTGTTGAGCCCCCATGCCAGAATCTTTTGAGGTGACTTCGTCCCTCAAAGGGGGGAGGATGTCACAGACGGACCGAGCGCGCCACACAGTTGAACACACGAAAGACAGATAGAGCATACTACACAATTAAGCAGACGAACAGGAAGTACGTAGAGCGCACGCCGTAGCGGAAGACGTTGTAGTAGCACAGAAGGCCGCCAGGGGCGGGGCGGTCGGCCGATATTTAAACGGCTGCGGCCATGATAGAAATCTCTTTGACTCGTGCCTCGCGACTCGAGATTCTCGTCGCTTTCTTCTCCGCCACGTGCGAGGGGCGCCATCCCCGGGTGAGTCAGAGCCGGCCCGTTGCGGTGCCGTGATATAGATAAGTGCGCAGGTAGGCTAGGTGTGAATCAGCGTATTCAGGACGGCCGCGCATTAGTAACTGTGTGTGACATTATATATAATATATATCATTGTGTAAACAGACACCACCGTCTGTGTGTGAGAACGAATGTGAGCTCCACCCACGCGAGCAAGACCAGTATCGAGAAATAAATACGAACTGAGTATTCTATTCTTGATATATATTTGTTCTCGTTCCGCATTAGTTCTGTAACACTCACAAAGCAAAAACCTAGTTTAGTAGGTACATGAGTTGGCTTATGGAAAATATGGATGACTAAAATAAACCACCTTTACTTTTTGTCCACCGCAATCTCCATATATTGGAGTGTCAGTCGAAAGTAGAAAAAATAAATATAATGGCTTCCAAAATAAGCTTTCGATAAGATTCGGCCAGGACGTTTTGTGGTGAAATCAACAGAGTTATGCTCGTTGCCAATATTCCGTCATGGTGGCTCGTGGTTGCGAGATGACGCCGAAATCTCTGGAGGAATTCTCCAGGCGTTAAGAAAGGAGTACGTGTATTATTTAACCAAGCAATTTAATAAGATATTTAGCAGCCTTCTAGAGGATCGGCGCAAGGGAAGCTTTTCTCTTCTTCCCTGGAAGGGGGGAGGGTGGTAGATAATGACACTTTACAAAATAGGCGACCAATCACAATTACACTTCTAACGTATCGAATATTTGTGCAGGCACTTAAGAGTAGACACATTGGAAACTAGAATTGTAGTGCGGATTTACGAAATGGTATAGGCTAGATGACCATATTTTCTAATTAAGTCAGATTGTGGAAACATTGAGATTGCAAAGACAGGAGTAGATCGTGAAAAAGCATATGATAAAGGCAGGGTTTTTAGATCGAAAAAAAAGGCATACGATAGAGTGAACCGAACAAAGTTGTTTCAGAGTGGATTTTTTATAAGAAACTGGGTGTGGTTACTTGGATCCCGTAAGAGCTGACGGTGTAATCTTCAGGTTGAAAAGCTTGAGAGTTGACTTTACTGACAACTTCTGCGGATTTTCGATTGTAGTGGCTTCGACGATTGCCATTCTCGTTCCTTCCTCGATATGCGCAAAATATCTTCCAGTGTTTGAAATTGTTAGTCAGAGATAATAAAAAGCATTAACCACCTGCAGGTTTTCACCACCTAGACAAAACGCGTCGGAAGAAGACGCTGTATTTCCCACAGGGTCTCTATGAGCTCAATGTCCTCACGTCAACACGAGTGGAGACAAGTAACATCGCCCGAGATTGTATTGCTCGAGCTCAGTATCACTGGCAGAATGAGCCTAGAGTTCATCGGGCTCTACCAGACAAGACGGGCGGATGAGTCTAGAGTATCGGAGCCATACGGACGGAGATTGTGCGGCCTGTTCGATGAGTTTGATTCTGCGCTTCTCTTTAAACTTCGACTTCACGTTCCTCAGACAGTCTCGGTACTGCTTTTGATTTTCGCTGCAAATGATGCCAGAAATGATTGAAGTTTGACCAGTCCTCAGGCTTAAAAGAAGATGTGGTACGGCAATTGAGAAACCACAGTTTTTTTTCTCTGCATGCAGCCACAAACCTCTTCCGAATTAAGCTTCTCTAATGGCCTCCCACAGCACTTAGCTAATCTGGGAGAAGCTTAGTGCTATGCAAATGGACCAAGTAGACCGACTAAAACCCGCATACCTCAAGTAAACCCGGGCGAAGTAGGCTAGTATACCTACGTCGCTGACATAAGTCCCTTTCTGCCCGAGAATGACGACGGCAAAAACTTGATACGACTTCGAGAGGAAAAGAAAGCGGATATCAACCCAGCATTCTGAAACACCGGGGTCATGCAAATTTAGAACATTCCAACCGACACGTAGTGACCCGCTTTGCCGTGTATGGTTTTCATCACATTGTGTGCAATGTAGTGGGATTCCACAATCCAGATGAGGGATGTCTTTGTTGCAGCAGTGAACTGCAATTGATATCATGCGGGTGATTGCCTAGGAGTCTTATGCCTGAACTCACTGTGTTGAACTTGATTGTTTTAACATATGTGTTTTTAAATTTTATATACATATATATATATATATATATATATATATAAACCACGTCTGCAGTCACTACAAGTGTGACTGTAGATGTGGGCCCGCTATGAGCTCCGCAATATTCTCCAAATCCTAGACAAGAACGCAGCTGCGTTGTATTTCCTCATTGTTGTATCTATCCGTGACTTGAGCGCGGAGTTGCGCAAACTGACCAACTTCCCACCGACGAGGCCGTTTCGTTGTCTGCTTACGTTCATCAGCTTGAAAGGGTTTTCAGGCAGCGTAACAAACTCCCAGCCCTTGATGGACCTGCGTTAATTTCGCTAGATATCAACTTTGCATGTGTTAATGAATTTTATAAATTGAAACCAAAAATGTCCATGTAAATGGACTTGTGGAAAAAGTGTGCATGATAACTGCTTCACGATTGTCAATTGTCGACACGGACCTCCTAGATAGAGACGCGTTCAACTTTTGAGAGAGGATTTTGTAAAGAATAAAGTAATCATGCAAACCCAATTGTCATTTTCAACAACTCTAACTTGCAGAGGATACGCTATGAAATGGATTGTTGGTAACACTTAAACATGTATATACATTTAGGCAAACATGTCAAGCAAATAATAAATCCACCAATACATCCACACATACTTCTACAGTTATACTACTTATACATACGGGAAAGTGCAACCGTACCGTACTATTCATAAGTCTGGCAGCATTACTTCTAGACCATAACCTCAGCGTGCTGAAGAGGTATCGCTTGGCTTGAGTATTCTGGGCTTGTGCCTAAACGCGCCCATGCAGATTCTAATATTACTAATGTTTTTTGTACTACGAACTCAATTTAAATAGAAGTAACGTTATATTGTATCTTCATTGGTACCGCCGTGAGGATGGTTCGATTAGCAAGTCTGATCGATAGAGTCCCCACCGTGGCTGATAAAGCCGTTAGTAGTCAAGGGGCTGGAGCTTGGTTACACGCTCTACCCTGTCCACGAATAGGGATTCTTTTAGGTGACGAGACGCGCGAAAGTTATATAATAAAACATATATATATATATATATATATATATATTTGACTTCACCACAGACAGACTACCCCAATTGGGTTTTTGTTCTTAGATCTTGCTTTTCAGCCACGAGGTTAACACACCTAGTTAGAGGTTGCAACATATCCTCATCGCTTGAAATTTTAGAGCCGTTTAATGATCTTAGCTTAGACACTTTAGAGGAGATATAACTGTATATATATTACTAAATCTTCAGCTTACCGCCGTGGCAAGGGATCAGGTAATGCTTTCGGTTTTTCTAGGCGGCTTAGGTATGCCCTACACGTTAATGACGGCACTGCCCGCAATCGTGTCATCATTGACTCAGGCTGCGGACAGGGTTAGGGCATTACTCGATGAACAATGTTGGGAAGCTTATAACATAGAACTACAAAAGCTGACAGACAGAGTGTCGGCTTTATTCGACTCCCCTCCCGATGAAAGGACTAACCAGAGCAGTTGGAGAGCCCCCTTGCAAGAAAAGCGATTAGCAAGCCTGATTGATGAAGCTCCTACCGTGGCTGATAATGCCGGGCTTCGACCGTTAGTAGTCAAGGGGCTGGAGCTTGGTTACATGTCCGTCCCTGTCCACGAATAAGGAACCTTTAGTATGACGAGACGACGTGCATTAGTACAGGACTGCGCCTTAAATATATATATATATATATATATATATATATATATATATATATATCTGCGTAAATCCTCATGCATTTATGGTTGCCCCACTATTAGTGCCAGTCACTCTCTCTCTATATATATATATATATATATATATATATATATGTATATATATTGCTGTTTTTTGAGACTAGATGGATTTCATATAAAGTTATGTGCACGAAATGGATTTTACGAAATTTAATTCGAGTGCGAATGCAAGTTATGTGGAGCATCATATGATCGGTATCATCTCAAACAGTGTACAAGAGCGATACCGCTGAAAAAGTGTGAGTGACGTAGGAAACCTGTAATACAAAAATGTAGAAACCAAATGCTAGAATATATATATATATATTTGGTTTATGCATTTATTATTTATTTAATGTGCTACAGGTCTCCTAAATAACTTTCACCAGCGTTATTGTTTTTGTACACTGTTGGAGATGATTCAGCTCACATGATTTTCCGCATAGGTTGCACTCACACTCGGTTGATATCTCATGCCACCCATTTCGTACACATATCTTCATATGAAATCCATGCATTGCAAACCCAGTAACGAAGTATCTGTTTCTACAACATGGGACCTTCCAGTAGTTTGTAGTCATCGCTCTAGTCTCATAAATACGCCAATCAACATCCGCAAATTTATACACCCATTCGGCAAGATGATTCTCAAAGGCCTCCGTTCTCGGTAAAGCATAAGTTGCTCTGAGATCCTCCACAAAGAGTGGTGTCAAGGCCAACAGATACACAAACCGATTGCGGCTTGTGCGGTGGACTTCTAGCACTCTTTTTACGAAACTGGCTTTGATTTTGTCAAGTACTTCCAGATTTGCTTTTGATAGGTGGGGCCATATAACCTGTATCCCGTAGGCAGCAGTCGGCGCAATATTTAAATTAAAAAGTTTGAGAGCGACATCCAGCGACAACCGATGAGGCTCTGGGATATTGTGAAACGATAAAATGATCTTGCGAGCTCTTACCTCGATATGTTTAGTAAAATGTAAACCCTGCGTTAAAGAGATTACTCCAAGATAAGAAAAATGTTGAACAAAATCTATTGGTGCTGAGCTCAAGCGGAATTCATCTTTTTCTGCGAGTTATTTCCGCGGCGAAGCTTCATTGCTTTAGTTTTTGCTACGTTTATCAGTAGAGCATTAAGGTCAACAAACTTTTGCAGTAAAACCAGCCATTGCTGCAGGTGAAATCGACTCCGGGAGTAGAGGACGAGTTATCAGTATACATGAGTGTACTAACTTGCGGGTGTCGAACTGGAATTTGTCCGGCAGATCGCTCACCAATATTGAGAATAATAGCGGACTAAGATTGTGCGACTCCTGTAGTCTGAGTAATTGAGGTGTGTTCAGTTACCCCGTCGTCGATGATTACAGACCCCTCCTGCAGCATAGCTTGTAATAACTTTAGTATTACCGCTGGAACACCACATAGCGCTAATTTCTCTAGGATTATTGTTTGTGACGCCGTATCAAAAGCCGCATTAGAGTCTATGAAAACAGTAAAGAGAAAGTTACGTTTAGCCCGGAGAGTTATTCGAATGCTACTGAGAAGAACAGCGCAAGCCGTCATCGTCGACCTCCCTCGCCTAAAGCCGTGCTGCTGTTGCTCTGGCAAGCACTCGATACTTTCGAAAAAATCTTCTAGTCGGCGCGCTACCAATGCTGACAGTACTTTGTAAATGACGTTTTTCTTTGCTATGCCACGGTACGACAAAGGTGTCATGAAATCCCCTTTTCCGTTCGGTGTCACACTTAGAAGGCTGACTTTCCATTCTTCAGGAAAGTGCGATGTCTTCGTGATTTTGTTGAAGAGAGAAGCCAGACAAAGAGCCAGAATAATCGCCTGTTGCAGATGTTCATTCCGAACGAGCTCTGGGCCCGCAGCCTTTCCTGACGGCGCTTTCATTATCACATTTACAACCTCCGAGATACCGATAGGGCGAACCAGGTTCTGTCGAACTTTGGTTGTCCTTTGGCCCCAAACGGAGACGTATATCGGAATGGAACTGGGAATCGTTGATGAGCTGGCAAACAACTGTCGAAAATAACTATGCAGCCTTTCAGGTGATACTGGACAGGCTAATATATATACATATATATATATATATATATATATATATATATATATATATATATATATATGTGACGTCGAGTTCCTAAGAGTGGCGCTCCCCGACCTGCAAAAACCTCGCAGATTCGGACCCATCACTATCTCTATGAGTGGTGTATGGGAGTCTGACTCTGCGAGTACGCTCTTGGCTCTCGGCGTCACGAAGAGGAATCTTATGGATCTTACCGTCCTAACGTTGCAAAGAACCTTGAGGATATACCGCCCGCACCGGGTCCATAAGAACGGGCCTACCATCAAGCAAGGACACGGACAGCTGATTCTTAACCTCTCGTGACATCTTTTTACCACCATTTTTATTAAGGCGAGCACTGCCGAGTGTGCAAACGTATTGTAATTGATTAATAAACCATCACAATATTTTATATATATATATTTATATATATATGGAGAGAGAGAGATAGTTAGATAGAGTTGCGAGCCTTAAAATATCATCATAGCTAATATTTTTGTTATTAATATGGCAAGGATTCCCGTAGCCGTCACGGTTGGAATCGGAGCTGACAGCGGAGACAGACAGAGCATATGATGTGGATGATGATGAAAATGATAAAGGACCACAAAGTCGATAGGACATAGGAATAGTGGAATTTCCAGCGGTCAGCGGTCCCGCGGCACGCTCTCCGCCGTTGAGGCCAATGGCCAATGAAAACGTCACGTTAACTTAGAGCAGATGTAGAATGCGACCTAGTGCGGTGGCGTGTTGTGCCGACAACCGACGACGGACCACTATGACGAACATAGATAGACAGGGTCGTTGACATACCTAGCGATGTTAGCGGTCAGATAAAACGTGGACTGCTTTACTCCCCCCCCCCCCACCACGTCAGATGGGTGAAATCTAGTGAATGTGCACGTTGACGGACGGGAGCAACGTAAAAGCGGGAGCCAACCGAGCAACGCAGCTTCGAGCAGTTCAGTATTCGGAGGGAAAAACCTGGGCGCCCGGCTCCCCAGGCTTGTTTGCCCACCCCGCTGTGGCCTACTTGGTTGGCTATTATTATTACGGTGCCTAGGTTACTTCCGTTCGCCGCGACGTGCATTGTTGTTCCGGCCAAATTGTATGTGCGTGTGCGCCACAAGAGATAGCTGGCGATACAACAATAACAACAATAACAACAACAACAACAACGACAACGACAACAACAACAACAACAACAACAACAACAACAACAACCACTACAATAAAAGACAGCAACAGCAGAAAAACAGCAAGAACAACAAAAACTCTAGAACACTAGCCTGTCGATGGGGCTTCCCGTAGTGTGGAAGCTGCCTGTGGTCGCTAAAAGACGAGATGGTAACGACCTCTGCGTACAGATAGCTGACGCTGAAATGCTTGTGTTTTCGTACATTTGCGACAATAAACATTAGTATATATATATATATATATATATATACGCCATACCGAAACCACCAAGATTTTGCTGTTTGTTTTGCTTAGAAGCGTCATTCGTCAGCCACACACTGGCCAAACTTTGCAAATCAGTGTCCCGAAGCACTATGTATATATGGTACCATCGATTTAGCGACGGACTTGGAGAGACCGAAGATGATCTTCTTTCGAGAAGGCCTTCGACGTCAATACCAGAAACAAATGCACGCTTTTATGTGACAATAAAAGTGATCTTATGATTATATTATGCTATAAATCTTGCAAAAGTTCATATTGTTGTCCTCAACTACCGCCGAATTACCCTTACAGAGATAGACGCAAAATCGGAAATATTTTATCGATCAGTTGTAATAGTCTTGACCGATATTTTATGCATCAGAAGACTGGCAGGGAAATTCGTTCCGAAAATATTATATTTCCACTTTTTATGAACGCCCGTCGGGAAATGTCCGAGTTGAACCTTCAGTCGATAGCAGATGATCCTAGATTGCTTTAGTGAGTGATTACCGGAGATTCAGTCAATGTACACCCGTAGTTCTACAATTGAATAATTGAAATCTGCCATTTCCAGTAGTCGAAAATAACGAATCGAACCGTTCATCACTATTGTCGACATTCGCATTTTTTAGACAGCTTCTTCGGTGGCAAGACCAAGAATAATTTTTAACTTGGCAATGGCCTTGTAAGCAGCGGAGGTTAAGCGGTGTCCCGACGTGCCAAAAGACGGCTGTCTGGGTAGACAAACTCTTCAAAAGTGCTTTTTGAGTACTTGCAGAGCCTATTTCGATGTCAATGTTGCTTCAGTGGTCTCCTACGCAAACAGGTGGTACGGAATGACCTTACGGTATGTCAACTGAAGCTTGCCGTGGCTTCAGCTCTTGAGCAATTGAATTTCCGAACTAAGCTGCTCGGCGGAGACTCCGAATTCTAAGACTCGCTGGAAAAACCGCTTCGGATAAGTGGAAAACGAGCGCTACAGGAGATACGTCATCTTATCACCCTTTCTACACGAGTTGGACCATAAACTGTACCACAGACGGGACTATCGGGATACGACGTAAAACTGTTAGTGCAGTCGATGTGGCATGCCGTGCTTTCTATACCATATACTCGATAAGTGTCCGAGTGCTTTATCTCTTACAATCCTAGCTCGCCAACACTCTCAAATATATATTACATTATTTTATAATGTGATGTTTATATGTATATATGCACTCATATCAGTAATGAATGGTAAACTGAATGAAAATAAATCAAATTCTCAAGATATAGTACAAGCGAGTACTTATCGCTATAGGCAATAGGAGAAAATGGCTAACCGTTTTATAGATATCAAGCATGTAATATGACTAGTATGCTGATAATCTTACAATTATATTAAATTAGATTTTTACGACAAGCTATCACACTGCAATATTTAGTACACAATCCCTTTAGTTTGTGATAACAAATTGTACAAACATTATTGGGGTGGCAGTTATTTACCACAAAACTATTCGTCGATTAATTCTACCCGCGTTCCTTATAGGGTTGACGTTATCAAACCTGGCCTCTAAAACTATGTTTAGTAACGCAATTTTCTCATAGGCGAGACCTGGATGGAATGGAGCGGATGAGATGTTCGGCAACAGAGCGGCAACTCTAGCATCGGACGGTTCGTGAGCTCGATTCCGCAACACTTCAAAGCCCTTTTGAAGTATTATTATTATTACTCCTGTATCGACAAAAAGTTGAAACTCATTTTTAGCATTTTCAGGCAGTGTCCTAGATGGTTAGCCACCCTGTATCTTAGGAAGGTATGCACGCTCAATGCGGGTTTTCTGAACGACCATTTATTTAGAATTACCGAATAGCCCGTCCTATCTCTAGCTGCCCACACGGGCATTGACGTCTTACGAAGCATACGGATTATAAGACTGTAATACACAGAGGAAATTATAAACAAAATGCACTTTAAAAATCTGGAAAACGAAATAAAATGAGCGAGCACATGCATTCCGAGCCATCTCATGGACTAATAAATAAAAGAATTCTGCATTTCCTAAAGCAAAAGGAAGTCTGTTTCTAGCAATGTGTTGTTAGAAACATCAAATGCTAATAATAACCTAAAAAGCACGTCTTCCCTACAATGGAGAATTAACACGTTCGAATTACGAACAAGTCTAAGATAGGCTACAGTATCTAAAAGCGTGTCTGGAGAGAATCTTTACTCATTTGCTTATCTGTCTTTGTCATTAAGCAAGCAATACTGATACTAAAATTCTTACGATTATGACATTATATTTCTACAGGGGTTTCAAGGGTTGCTACTCAGGTTCTACCGTGGCGTCTACAAATCGGCCTAAAGTGAATTTTATATATGTACATCTAGAAGTCACACATTTTTCCTTAGAAATATTAAATCACATATGGTGTAGTAACCATAACCATTACGGCTGTTTTATGTTGCGACTTGAAATGTGAAACAGACGCCCAAATCTATTTCAAATCTCCACGCATGTTACGAGAATCGAGTTCGCGTCCTAAAGTGACGATGCGGGGTAATAATACCGAGTAAAGGCAAGTACCATGAAGTCGAATTTCAGTTCATCCACTGGGCGGGCCAGGCCTGTCGAGAGTGGCCTGCAGTAGCGGCAGCAAACGCCTTCAAATTTTTTTTTACAATCCTTAGAAGAGAATGGTTCCCGTACCCGCTTTTCCGCTCACGCAGATGGATCCGAGAGAGAAACTAAGGGAAGGAAGGGCAAAGGAAATCCTTGCGCCCTCGACTCTGAAAACCGAAAAAAAAGAAGCCAAGCTCTAGAGGTCGGCTGCAGCTCTCGGGGCCTGCAGATCCGACCGACCGACCGTTCATACATCAGGATCAAGGGAACACACGAAAAACTCGATGAAGTCGCGCCAGCCACTACAATACAGCTTGCCAGCAAGTCGTCGGGCTGCTACTGTTGGAGCGCAGACGTAAGTAAGAGTGAGCGGCATCGAGCTTTACGAAGGGAGCACCTACCTCTAAATGCTGTCTATCAAACTGCGTTGTTGCCGCCAGTGGCCGGGTAGCCGGCGCAGTAGCACTATGCTTTTCTTTTCGAACGACAGACGAAGAAAGAGGAAAGAACAGTGGGCACTTCTCGAGGACGTTTATCGTTGCCCCACGAAGGTGCCGCGCAACCCACCGCGAAAGCAGCTCGAGTCACTACATAGAGAAGGAGGCTCTTACCGCCACTGGCGTACGAAAGGCCTTGTCGGTCAGCTGAACAGACCAGCCTGCATCGTTTGGTGTCAGCGCTCCCTACAAACCGCTGCTTCGCGACCCGACGACAACGAGGAAGAGGCCAACTCTAATGGCGTTTCTCTCGGCGTTCGCCTCTGGCTCGTCTCGTCGTGTTTCGCTTTCGTCGCTTAGCCGCTGCTGCTGCTACTTACGTCCGAGCACAAAGGGCGTCGTTTGTGTGTCGGCGGTTCTATTATCACGACGCCAGCCGCCGTACGTAAACGCAGGCGAAGGAGGTTGCTAAAAGAGGCGCAAAATCATATGCCGTGTTGTAAGACAGGTCACAAGCGGGTTAGTCATGCAAACTGCCGCTAGGTCACACCTACTAGGCCACGACTGCTCACATGTGTTGTACAGCTTAGATGTCCAGCTCCAACACAAATGTGTTACCAATATTTATATATATATATATATACTCTAAAATAGATTTTCGTTACAATTAAAACCTTACAACAACATTTTAGATTCTATATGTATTCAAATTGTAAGGTTGCACTGAATATACGAAACTAGGTATTCTTACACTGGTTCACCCGGCAAGAGGGAACACCGCGAGAAGGGCCCGCTCATTCGGGGTTTAGAAGTCGTCGTCACCTGGTCGATAGAGAAGGCTAGCTTGATGTACAAAAGTGAAACGAAATAAATCCGGTCCGCTGTCAACAAATTCGCCAGATAAGGCTTTCCTTAGAAGGGTGCCTGATTACTTGCAAACCGTGCCAACGTATTTCTAAAGTAAAACGCAGCTTGTTCTTAAATAATCAGCTTTAAAAACGCAGCTATATTTGCTACATTGCACAGTGTGAAGCCCTTTTGACGACTTGTTTCAAACAGTCGAACAACCGACAGTACTTTTGGTACTGTTTTGTAACGGTCTGTAATTTTTTTGTCTTTTGGTACGGGTAATGTAACGTTGCTGTGCGAAAGCATATAGCACATCACGCACTTTCAATCCCATCGGAAACATGGTATGCTCCTTTTATCATAAGAACGTGCTTTCGCAACGGTCTTGGGCCTGGTGCTTTGCTTTGATTATAACAAAATACGTTATTGTGTACAATCCACTTCTCATCGCCGATAATAGAGTTGTTTTTGAAAACTATGCTTGCTGTTTGTTCAAAAAAGAAAAGCGCATGTATCTAGGAGGTTCACCGTGTCGTGTGAGACTATGCGACACCAATGCATTTTCACGTTTTGCGTGCCCCCGTTTAGTCTAAACGTGAATGAACTCATCCACGCGATGCGTTCACAATATGTGCACTTTGGTCGAGTGTCGAATACTTATTACAAGTTACGGACGCATTTATTTATATCAGTCTGTGGTTATTCTGTCGCATCGAAATATTTTGTAGGAATTCGATTGAACCACCGCGTGTCGGTACGCAGCTTCAAGCCCTCAGACAACACAAATATTCGTTGCTGAAGCAGTGGTATCCATTCTGTCACGGTAGTAGCAAAAACGTATACTAGACTGTATAAAAGACTCAACTCAAGGACCAAAGCGTTTCCATGTGTGCGCCGAATACAAACATTTGGACTCCGCAAGAAAACGTACAGAAATCTAGAAATCGCATTCAAGGAAAGCTTACGCAAGTTATTAAGGTAGTGCTATGGAACTGCGAAGGGCATGGCGTATTAGAACTATTAGGCGCGGAAGCACTCCGAGGAGTGGATATTCTAATTTTGACGGAAACCTGGGCTGTAAAACCGTTTACTTTGGGGGGCTTCTACGGGTATCACGCACTTGCACATAAAGGTGAGGGACGGGGTAGGCCAAGTGGGGGGGTTTCAGTGTTTACTAGAGCAGAAATTGGAGAAATGAAAATAGGAATAATAGCGGAAAATTTAGTAGCAATAGCGTCAAGGGGGGTTGAGATTGTGGCAGCTTACGTAAAACCGGCGGGTGTAGAGTCTACTGAGACCATGACAGAACGTATTATGCTCGGGGTCGAAGCTGTGCCGAGAAAAGCACCTATGATTCTAGCGGGGGATTTCAATGCGAGGTTGGACAAGGGAAACTCTGAACGAACTGAAGCATTTTTGGAGATTATAACGGAGATAGGTTGTTGGTTGGTCAGCGAACCAGGTTTAAACACATTTGAATGTAGCACTGGAGCATCAGTCATCGACGTTTTTGCCACAGACGGAAACGCAAATGATATAACATTTTTAGGAGAAAATACATCATTTAGGGAAGGAGCGGGGCTCAGAAGGCACATACCCATGGGGATGGCATTCAAGGTTAGCATCAGTGGGGAGGAGAGTAGCCGTAGGCTAAGGTCCGGAACAAAACTGGATAGTGGGATTTTCTTAAAGGGAGTTGGGGAGGTATGTCCACCAGGGGAAATCCACATAGAGTCCTATGAACGTAAACTTGTAAATCTAATCAAAAGTGCAATAGTTCCGCGTCACGAACGAAAAGGAAGGCCCTGGTTCAACGAGCGTTGTAGAGCAGCAAAAATTGCCAACAGGCTAACTAGGGACTACGTAAAGATTTTTCCGGTAATAAGGCCGTTTGCTATAATGGTAAAGAAAATGACGCAAAGGGCATACAAGAAAGAAAAACAGAAGTACTGGGAAAGCCAAGAGTGGAAATTGTTACAAGAGGCAGAGGAACATCCTCACAAGTGGCTAAAACATAAAAGAAAACAGCAGTGCCCAGTGGAGACTGAGAGACTGATTAAGCACTTTGCTGGTATGTTACAGGGAGCCGACACTACTCCAAAAGAAATAATTGTTTACAATGGGCCTTGGGACAAAGATACAGAGTTTGCGCGGGAATGGGTAGTTCGCGAGGTCACAATCGAAGAAGTTGTCAGAGCAATTGAAAGGGCGCCTAGAGGCAAAGCGGCCGGGAACGATATGATAAGAAATGAGCACTTGAAGCAAACGTTGGCACTGGCACCATGCTGGAAAGCTCTATTTGAGGAATGCCTAAAGTCCGGGAAAATGCCTAAAGCGTGGAAGGAGGATACCCTTATTGTTATACCTAAAGGGAAGGGCATAGAAACAGAACCGGAAGCTTGGAGGGGTATAACACTTAAAAGTTGCCCCTATAAGATATTCTCGGGGATAATATCAGATAGACTTGGGTACTTTCTAGAAGCCAGAAACGCAGTACCAGAAGAACAACATGGGTTTAGAAGATCAAAGTCGACCCATACGGCTCTGCACCAATTGTTAACGGAGATTTGGGCAACTCTAGCCGAGCCAAGAAGACCGTTATATGCGGTATTTATAGATTTTAAGGCCGCCTTTGACCTAGCGCCGAGAAACATAATTATGGAGAAGTTAGCCTTGGAAGGAGTTCCGAACCAGCTGTTAAACATTTTAGGGGCCATACTTAGGGAGAGCATAGTATGCATTGACAACGGTATAGGGATTGTGGGAAGGGTAAAGCAAACTACAGGCGTGGCTCAAGGTGACGGACTTAGTCCGTTGCTTTTTTCGGTACTATTGGGAGGGCTACCTAACCGCGTGAAACAGGGTTGGACTCGAGAGTGGGCAAGTACTTTAATGTACGCAGATGACATTGCAATATATGGTAGGAGTCTATTTAGGGTAAAACAGGGACTGGAACGAATAATTGATTATATGGACGAGATGGGGCTCAGCATAAACTGGCAAAAGACAGTAGCAGTTAAGTTTCGACGAGGGGGTCGATTAGCAAAAGACGACATTCTTCGAGCCAGAGGCAATGAGGTACATTTCGTAAATAAATTTACTTATCTGGGAGTCACTATAACGTCGAATGGAAGCAGTTTCCGAAGGCATATAGAAAGCAGAGTGGGAAAAGCAATTCGAGCAGCAGCAGCAATTAAGAACCCGCAAATGTTGTCAATACATACCGCGTCCGCCCTTTTTAAAATTAAAATAGAACCAATAGCAACATTCGGTATATCACTAATATGGGAAAAACTGGGAGAAACAGATCTGCAGTTACTAGATAGAGCCAGATTTTTCTTTATGAAACGGGTTTTGGGGTTAGCCAATTCTTGTAGGAACAGAATAGTTCATATCTTAGAGGGGGGGTCTTTAATGACACAGGAATTACAACTTCGATGGGGTTTACCTAGAACGAGAGCATTTGAGGCCTATACTTTGAAGTGGACGGACAAATTAAAGGAAATCGATTTAGGAATATATAAAACGGTAGCGATGACAAGCACGGCCTGGCGAGCAGCCGGATACAAGAGCAGGCATTTAACTACGGCGTTTGCAGCCCACGGGTTTCATCACGTGTTATGTAGCACAGAAGATTTCCACATTCCTCAGGAGTGTTGCAAGTGCACGAGATGCTCTGCCCAGTGCGATAGATACCACGCCGCAGCATGTCCAGCAGTTCAGTCAATAGCTGAACTAGCAAGATGAGAGAAGACTCAATGACGTGAAGAAAGCACTAGTTCTGTCTGATGTATATGTTTATAATTTTACCCAACCTGGGTGTTAATAAACCATAATAAAAACGTATACACTTGCTAACATGGACCTTTGTAGATGCCAGCTACGGTCAGAAAACAACATGCTCTCACATCGAAATACGGCCTAATTAGAAATCATTTCACCAGAACGCAAACTACAAAAACAGCCGCTTAATTTAATTGACAGCACACACTTGTCTCCATCAGGATCTCCTAAAGACTGAAGTCTGCTAACCGATATAAAATTCAGAAATACCCAATTTCAAAACAATCCACTGCAATTATACTAAAGTAATTTTTTATCCAGAAACTTTTATAGCTCTATGCGTACGAATGCGTGCAAAATGTCCTGCGCATATAACTAGGAACCTATGTACGTCTTTAGAAATATTCAGAAATGCATTTTCGAATATAAACAACAATTCTTGTGGCAACACATAAAACACATATGCTATGCTTATATGAATGTACGCATCGCTACAGCTACAGATATGTCTGGAAGTTTGCCAATGGTAAAAGCGGGAATAGCGAGGTTGTTTGCCTGCCAAATTCTGTCCAGTGCAAGTGAGCTGTCACAGCTCTAAGAGCCTGTCATGAAAACATAATTAAATGAGCGTGTTTTGTTATCTGAACTCATTGGCGTACGCTGCGAAGTTGCAGGTTGTGTTTCGAGACCAAGCTAGATGCTGCTCTTATCGGATGCAGCGGTCGCCAGCAGATATTACCAACGGGCTAGGCTCCTGTCGTCTCAGATTCGAAGTCGCATCATGCAATGGCCCGACGCCGGGTGTTGTCTCGTCCGGCGGAAGGAAGTTATCCCCAAATGACTTCGGCCGATGAGATCGAACAGTACTGTTGCAAACAGCTGTAGCGGCTGTTCTGCTCGAACTTGCGATTGACGTTTTGCCTCGTGCCCGCGTGCCCCGAGGTACGAAAACGGGCCGTATTTAAAAAGTGAGTCGCGCTTAAAATAAGTACACGCCATATTCCAATACCTGCTACGAGTGTGAGTACAACAACTGGACACTCTCTTCATTGACTACTGTTCGAAATCAATATCGATACTTGCAGGAAAGCAAAAGGCAAGAGAGAGAGAGAGA
Organism: Dermanyssus gallinae; assembly: GCA_003439945.1. NCBI lineage: Eukaryota > Metazoa > Arthropoda > Arachnida > Mesostigmata > Dermanyssidae > Dermanyssus > Dermanyssus gallinae. The sequence goes on along the minus strand of QVRM01007137.1, from coordinate 185,773 downwards.
TAAAGAGAGATTATACGTGAAGGTAATTACAATAATTAACGTGTTGTTGTTTACTTAAAAAAAAGTCTTGGTAGAAGTTAGCCGGCCAGCTTTCCTTTATCCCGGAGTAGTGAGTGCGTCGGAAATAAAGTTTCCAGCAGACTGTCCGATTCACCTGGATGAACGCCGGAAAGAAGCAAAAAATAGGCAATTGTTAGTTGCTGCAGCTTGCGTGTAAGGCCCCAGTTCCATAGAGCAAATTCTGTTGTAATTCTCCTGTCGTTCACTTGCTACCTAACCGAGTCGTCTTCAATAGACCGTGACCATGAAACGCTTCGATCGCGACAGGAGACAATCTACTTTAAAGTTAGCGTCCGCTATTTGTTCATTTGGGCGTATTATTTATCTTTTGCTCCCTCTATATATATATATAGAGAGGGACATGATATAGATATATATCATATCACCTTTATTGAAAAAGGGGTATTACAATAGAAGCAAAGTCGTTTCGAATGTGTGAACGACGTGCGATCCTTCAGGCAAATGAGTTGTTCACAACGGTCACACGAGCAACCTCGTGGGAGTGGATGGAGACGCCGCTCCGGAGATTATTTGGTCTTAGAACAAAATACATAGTAATAAGATTCTGACGCACTAGCTGTTTAAACATGCGGTAATTGGCATGGGATTGATATTCGCTAACACCAGGCAATGTGATACGCTCGCGTGGTAGACAACACCCATGAGCAACTTGTTGCACAAATTTGTCCTGCACGCTCTGCAAAAAGTCAATTTTTTTCAAATAGAATAGCATCCATACGTGGCGGCAATAAGTCCACTTTGGTACTACTAAGGTTTGATACAGCTTTAAGTACACACTATTTTTTTTATGAGACCGTTTTTCCGGACGGCAAATTTCCATAAGTTCAATAACTCTTCATTACGCTTGAAATTTCCATTATTACATAAATTCAAACAATTATAACTATTCAGGTAATTTTGCAGAAAAGGCTATTGCTCGTGTCTGCCAATATATATATATATATATATATATATATATATATATATCCTGTATAATGAAAGACCGCATTATGAGATTACACATTCGAGACGCGGCTTTGACAACTTCGGCCATGTGAAGAGTAAACTTCATTTGGCGGTCGAAAATTACCCCAAGGTCTACATATATTGTCCGGTGTATACGTTCATAAGGAGACAATTATTACCTTTTATATGTAATAAAAAAAAATATACGTTTTTTAATTTATATGTATATAAATATATATGTATATGTATATATATATATATATATATATATATATATAATATATATATATATATATATATATATATATATATATACGGTGTGTTCAATCGTTATCGCGACTTTTGAATTTTCGCGGGTTACGTGTATTCGAATTTCGATTTTTTTTGTGGCGTTATGTTGGTACTCATGTCTCTCACTTATGCCGACAAGCTCGGCCATTTTGAATGTTCACTTAATTGTTGACAGCTGCTTTGCTTGCACGTGTTTTGGATCGTCTTCGATTTTTACCTATTCAAAAAAATGGATCAAAGAACCTGTATCAAATTTTGTGTGAAAAACGAAATTAAGTGCGCGGATGCATTCCGAATGTTGACTGTGGCATACGGAGAAGCTACCTTGGACCGAAACAACGTTTATCGGTGGTACAAAATGTTCTCAGAAGGCCGAGAAGATGTGAACGACGAAGAGCGTGCCGGACGCCCGAGCACTTCAACAACAGACGAAAAAATTCATGAAGTGGAGAAAATGGTATTGGCCAATCGTCGAATCACCGTTAGAGAAGTTGCTGAGGACCTAAACATATCGATTGGCTCGTGCCATTCGATTTTTATCAATGATTTTGGGCATGAGACGGGTCGCCGCGAAATTCGTACCAAAATTGCTCAATTGCGACCAAAAACAGCATCGCATGAACATTGCTAATGAGATGTTGGACTCTGTCCGCGACGACCCAAATTTGCTCCAGAGGGTCATAACTGGTGACGAATCGTGAATTTATGGTTATGACGTGGAAACCAAAGCTCAATCATCTCAATGGAAGCTGCCGCACGAACCAAGACCGAAAAAAGCGCGCCAAGTTCGGTCGAATGTGAAAGTTTTGCTGACAGTTTTCTTCGATTGCAGGGGCGTGGTGCATCACGAGTTCTTGCCACAGGGTAGAACGGTCAATAAGGAATATTACCTGCAAGTTATGCGCAATTTGCGCGAAGCAATCCGCCAGAAACGCCCGGATTTGTGGAAGAACAAAAATTGGCTTTTGCACCACGATAACGCCCCTGCTCACACATCGTTGCTTGTGCGCGAGTTTTTGGCCAAAAACAACACACTAATGATGCCGCAGCCACCATATTCCCCAGATCTGGCCCCCTGTGACTTTTTCTTGTTCCCTAAACTGAAGAGGCCCATGAAAGGACGACGTTACGCTACGCTTGACGAGATAAAGACGGCATCGAAGGAGGAGCTGAACAAGATAAAAAAAAAAGGTTTTTTGAAGTGCTTCGAAGATTGGAAAAACCGTTGGCACAAGTGTATGATATCTCATGGGGATTACTTTGAAGGGGACAAAATAGATATTCATGAATAAATGAATAATTTTTGAAAAAACACAAAAGTCGCGATACGTTTTGAACACCATGTATATATATATATATATATATATACATATATATATATATATATATATATATATATATATATATATATATATATATATATATACATATATATATATATATATATATATATATATATGCATATACCATAGGGTCCAAAACCGGTACCCAACAGGCACATCCATTAGGCCAGCGTTGTTATGTTTGGCGCTTCTGATCTGGCGTCAAGTACACAGAGCCCCTTTAACCTCTGGTTTCACCGTTTGAGAAGTAAACATGAAACCATTAGAGGTGATCTAGAAAACACTAGTAATAAAATAGACTATGCGGCGTTGCTAGCTTTAAGAGGAGTCTATTTATTCTAAACCCTGATCCTGTGCGTTCCGAATGTGAAATTGCCCGGGAAAGTCTGTCGTAATGTTTGCCCTCTCCGCCCCTTCCCTCGCCGGTTAAACGTCGCACCGCATTTGTAAACGTGCTTGGCCGGTTAATTGATATCATTAACCATGGGACCGCCGGCCGCTCTCTCATCACCTCGTGTCGCCTCGTGTGCGCATGCAATACATGCAAACTCATACACGAAGTTGCATGTACGGCCTATATACACGAAGTTGCATACACGAAGGGCCACTGGCCACTGCGCGGCCATCACAGCGGCTTGCTCAATCCGCCATATGCTGTGCAACGGATGGCTCCACCATCATGAGTTCCTCGCTTCTCAGTTCTCATTTCTGCAGAACAGTACAGCTCGACTTGATGTTCCCCAGCCGGCGTTTGCGAGGCTTCTGAAGGGCTCTGAATTCGCTCTGCGTAAACGCGGTACACTACCCCAGCCTCTACGCTCGGACACAGAGGCAGCAGAAGGCAGAGCGATACGTAGTAAGCTGGGGGAAGAGAGGAAGAGGGTGAGAGAGAGAGTCTTATGAGCAATGGCCATGGCAGAAGAAACGAAGCAGCAACAACAACAACAACAACAACAGCAACAGCAACAACAACAGCAGCAGCAACAATAACAACAACAACAACAGCAGCAACAATAGCAACAACTAACAAGTACAACAACCATCTCGGCTCAACATGCAGAGACAGAGGCGGGCGGCAGCCGCGTATAACAAAAGCAAAAAGAATGCTGAAAAAGGCTCTTTTTCTTTCGCAGCCTGACTGTTGCTGTTGTTGCTGCTGCTGCCGCTTGCTTGCTTTTAACAGCGTCCACGTCATTACCCGTGCGTTAAAAGTACGCAATGCTTGTGCTAGTGCAAAAACATGCAACAACATATGTTTGCAAAAACATGCAACGACATATGTTTGCAAAAACATGCAACGACATATGTTTGCTGTGGCTACCAGTGGCCACAGTCCCTATGAGCAATAGCTGCAGCTTCTTCATAGTAGCCTCCATGGCAGTCGGCCGCCGCAGCTTTCGAAGAGAATAGATTGCCATGAGGTCGCACAATATTTTCAGCTTGCAATTCAAATGTCCTCAAAATTGCTGAGCTGCTGAGGTCGTCGTGCGGTATCGTAGTGCAGTAGGCAACGCGCGTTGGCGTTATTTGTACAGCAGCAGCATCATCGACGATGTCATGCAGAGAGAGAGAGGCCCTAAGGTACACGTTTGTAAAAATGCACGCTTCTATCCGACGCTCTCATCCGGCTCTTCCGGCCATTAAGTCATACTCCGTGATTTGCGAGCTAGCTTTGCTTTCTGCTTGTTATAAATTAGAACACAACGTTTGCTTTGTTTTGTCACGAAAAAATTACCACTACGAAAAGACTACAGCTACCTTGTCTAGGTTGTCGTGTTATTCAATTTCTTTTATTTACACTGTCTGTGTAATACTCTATCTAGTTAAAATTGGAGTACACAAGTACTCCAGCTAATCAAGAAACTAAAGGTTGTTGTGTTATGAGTCGCTGTAGTTATCGGCAAGTTTTGCAATTGTCACGCCTAAACATCTTGTAATAACAGTGCTTGGTGATAAGTAAGACAATATGTATAAACACTAAAGGTGTAGAGGCCCTAAAATGTATAAACATAAAACACCACAGAACTTGCGGCTTACCGCTGGTAGAAGGCTTAACTCGACACCGGGAGTCACAATAGTGTGACAGATAGACACACTAGATTAGTGACGAAAGATGCCGTTTCGTGGCCTGGCACATTTCCTGTGTTTCAGACATTCCAGCCACCCCATGCAAGCGAACGGTGTAAGGAAATGGAATAGCAGCGCCAGCTCTGAGCCACTGAGGCATCTTCCTATGCATATGATATCCAGCGTAAACTTGTCTAAATGGTAAACTGGCTAGTTTGCATCGTACGACAGGTCTTCTTGCCTTCTTCATGTTCTTTCCCCCCCGGCGGTTGCTGCTCTAGACCATGAACTGTCACCGGAAAGCGGTAGACGTGAGACAGTAGAAGGAGACAGGAACTACCGCTTCTGCGCAGGTTGCATGTGAAGTTAGAGATTGGCACTATCTGCAAGTGAGGAAAACAAAAACCCTATGCTTCTCCGGCATATGGCTTTCTCCGTGTACACCGTGAGCCTAGTTCACAATGCTCGTGTGATAGATAGCTTAGCTGAAGGTTTAAAGGTCACTTGCATAAGGTCTTCTTGCGTTTACCAGCCGTTGTCACACGGGCCAGCAGCAGCAGCAGCAACAACGCACGCTTCTTAGTATATATATATATATATATATATATATATATATATATGGAAAATGAAAGAAAGAAACGAAACACCTCGCTTGGTGGTTCGCGACCAACATTGACAGTCATCGGCTGTCGGCTGCTTCCGATGTAGCGCCGGGCTCTATAGAAGGCCCTCGAACCGATGCAGCCCCGCCCGAAGCAGTAGAAGACGAGCCAGTGTAATTTCAACTCGACTGCTCTCTGCGGGGACATCCGTTACCATGGTTTTCGTTAGCGCAATGTAGAAGCAGGACCCCAGCTGTCCTCGTTGAGCATGCCCAACCCTGCGGAGCGGCGATGGCCCTACGAAGCTTCGTTTCGATGATAGGGCCTATTCGACCGGCCTCGGAGCTCGACCCGCTTAAAGGTGCACGGAAAAAAGCCATAGAACGGAGAAGAGGGAGATACAAACTCTGCAACGGTAGAACACCACGGCGTACGTTGCCCGTCTGTGTGCTACTTTGCACACTGAGCAATGGTGGCATTTACAAAAACAAGAGGAACAACCGGGAAATAACTAAACGGAAGGTGACATTGGAAAAGGAAAGATAAGAGAAGCAGCGGGTGCGCGACAGGGTGAGAGATTTCCCCATTTACTGCCGCAACGATGGGCTGTCAATGTTATACGAGAAAGCCTGTGCGCGTCGTCGTTCGAGCAAAACAACGACAGTCAAGTTATGTTATAAGGCTGCAAAGCATGGTTTATTGTTGGAATCTAGGCCGGGCCTGCCAAAACATTAAGGCATTTATCTACACTCATTTAATGTGCAAGCATCATGCTTGTGCAGCCACACGGTCCGACGCCTTTTGGGATGCGATCCACTGGGCGGCTATGATTTCATTATCAGACAGAGAGTACTCTGTGTCTGATGTCTTTCGAACTGACTTTGCTCCGTAACGCTTTCTCATTAGAATTCATTGACAGCTGCTTCTCGCCAGTGTTCCTGGCGAGGACTTTTTGTTGTTGTCTATTTCTTGTAAACGACTTATTCACCGGGGCGCTAAAAAAACCGATACTGCCAATATTTACCGTTAACGACATAATGCAATTCCGGGAAGAAAGTAGAAATCGTTTTATTTTCGAGGTTTTGTTTTTTCCCAACCCCCGGTGGGCATACTTTAAGACGATTTCTCTGCCAAACTTGGAGTAGGGTTGCCCTTAAGGGTATTCCTGGCTCGCAGGATGGCGAATACAGGTGTTTACGTGGTGAGCATGTCCTGGTGTCCGATCATTATGAGGTTGTGCTCGCAGTGCGGGCCGGCGTTCGTTACACGCTACCCTGAATCGCTCAGGCATCAATCCTGACGCGAATCCTTGGACTACCCGTTTATCTTGGAACCTCCAAGTCTGTGTTCAAATGTTAAGACAGTGTTCAGACGCTCATTTTTTTTTACAATTACAATTATGTTTATTTCACTCAAATTGAGTATAATATACATTTCAAAAATGTTTCCTCATGAAGTTCTATCTTCTTCACGCTTCCGACGAGAGAAGTAGTGCAGCGATTTTCGGTCCAGCGCTGTGCATTCCACTGCATGGTACTTGGCACACCTCTGCAGGCAGAACCGGCAGGTGCACAACTCGTACTCCTCGTGAAAGGTTGCGTTTGAACATACCAGGTAGTGATAACCATGCACTATGTACCTGGTGTATACGTGGCGATTGTCACATGCAGGACCAGACCAAAGGTGCAAGGCATTGAAAACGTCCAAACCACCGACCTCCCGTCTGGCCTGTTCGACTTTAGCTTCCCACTCCGAAATAAAACATTCGTAGGGTACTGTACGCGGCATCTTCAGCCTTAGTCGGATTGTTTCAGCAGCCGGTGGGCAGCCTGACATGAGATACACAAAGCGGCTCCTCAGACGCTCATTAACAAATTTTTGAGTCTTTAGAGCTAAATTTAAAAAACACGTTCTAAAAAAATGTCTGTAATTCTAGACCATTCACCATCCCCTACAAATCTAAGATCGCCGTGACGCATATCTTTAATGTGCCGAGAGTCGGACATGTTGAATACTTAGGGTTCTCTAAGAGTCCTTGTGGCAGGATTGCCGCTATTTGTGATGTATGGTACGCGGTATATGGTTAATCATCTATTCTCGATGAGCATCGCTCAGAGAAAATTCGATCAACAACGGGGATCGAAGCGGCGACACCCCGGTAGATGGCAACCATGACTGGCGCACTAATCCTACAATAAGCCACACCGCTACTATTATATGTATACCACTACGAGTGGTTAAAGCTAGCTACCGGAGACCAACATTTCGGAAATTTTTCCGCCAGCCACTCTGCCAACCAAACTACTGGATTACGAATGAGAAAACAGTTGTCACTTTGGAAACAATTCTAAGCCTTAACTGAACAAATCTATGGCCGTCGCGCATATATATATATATATATATATATATATACGTTTTGAATGGCCAACATAAACTGACGTGTGAGGGTTTGAAGAACATTTCCTCACTGTTGTGTGAGCTTGATAAGCCGTTTGGCTGTGGCTTCGATTGACTGTTCCCTCTTTCAAATGTGTGCTCTCTGCTAGCAATTCAGCCAATTGCATCACACGCATTCCCACAGAGCTAGTAAACTAAATATAAAGCAGAAATACGCATTATTTCGCCGAATTTCGGACTTTGAAATGCTAGACCCAAGGCTTGCCACCCAAGGCCCGTCGAGTTGCCGTAGAGAGGGAGAACGTCGTCTTTCCCTGTTCACCTGGTTGCGTCTGCAGTAAGTGGTGCTTATCCAGGGCTGGCCCCTGCAGAACCGCCTCTGCACTATCGTTGACTTCCCACGTGTGTGTGTGTGTGAGTTGAAACGAAGTCGTTTCTAGCGCAAGCCGACAGTCGCTCCTCTGGGGACCTTCTGCCTTCCACCTTGGCGCCGAGGTAGATGCCGCGGCAATATTCTCACCTATCGATAGCGAACGGTAAGCTGAAGTCAAAGAACCATAATGTAATAGAAAAACATAAGCAGCGGTGGCAGGACAACAGCAACAGATGCTTGACCTAAAACGAACCCCCAAGATGCGACCACCCCCCCGTTCGGGCTCGCAGGCTGGGCGGAACTACAACTGAGTCCGGGGACAAAAAAGCCAACGCATGAGCAAAGCGATTCCCACGCTTGTGAAGACGTACGTATTACACGGTTTGGGAAAACATAGTGATGGTTGGTGGTTGCAAATCGCATTAAGCACTTCGTCAGCATAGGCAGGCCAAAGATGGACAATTAAGTTAGGTTTTACTTAATACAATCCGTGCGAAATAAGACCGTCTGATATTCTGAATGAAGTACGCGACATGACTCTCACGATGGTAAATAACGAATGTTTTTCTTACACTTTAGCCCTTTGCAAAATGCAGACACACTACGTGTATCACCTTTGCAACGAGAAATTGCGCGCGTAATCAGCAAAAGTTTCTAAGCAAACTAGCTCAAACCATTGGAGTACCTCTCTCATATACAAACATAGTGGGGGTTGGATGTTCTGCAAAATATGCTTTAATTAAAATTGCAATGAGAAGACTGCAATAATAACATAAAAATACCAATTCAGGCTCTTGACGCGACTGTCGCGTTGGAGATGCGTAAAGTGTGACTGGAATTGTAACATCATTGTAACTGTATTAATAAAAATTAATACGCTTGATAGTAGCAGTATGTGTGTGTGTATTTATATATGCAAATGTGCGCACGCACGTACTTGTAATAAAAACAAGTATGTGCATATACGTGCAATAGCAATACGTGTACTTTATTATCAAATATTTGCGCATATCTAAGCCACAGCAGACCAACTTCAGTCGAGGATATATGCCCTATTGTTTTGTTTGATGTTTGTCTAACGACCTTTCAATAAGAAATTCCATTCGTCCTGAATTTCATGTTCATCGACGCAAAAGATGGCTAAGATAGCTTTCAAAGTCATCCGAGCGTTCGAAGTCATTCCTCTTAGAAAATGTTCAGTAGGATAAATGTGAAAAATTTTAAAGAGCAAGTCTGGCCTATAAGATGGGTACTGAGAAAGAAGTCTCATGTGGAACCCTGCCGCAGGGCAGTTTTATAAATAGCTAAAAAAAATCCTTTTGGGGCTGACTATCAGCCAAGATTTAACGTCCATGGGACTGCTTTTCGCATTGCTTCATAGACGGACCTCCATGAATACAAATGTGCAGCGATGGGGCTCGAACCCGCGCACCTATGTGTCTCCTCCGGTCGTGAGGCGCAAACGCATGCCACCATGCCAACGGGCTCGACAGTTTTATGAATAGCTACGACGCATTTACGAGTTAGACGCGCTCTCTTTAAAAATGACCCACTTTAAACTATCAATATGTTAACAGCACGTTTCTCTGTTAATTATTTCCGTGTTTTGCAGATGCTCGAAGTGCACCACGCCTCTTCAGTCTTGCAGGGCGCACAGCACCGCTTCTTTTGCGTAAACGTCTGCGTTCACTTGTTGATGTTGAGCTCGGTACCCTGCTTCGACTATGACGTTGTGCATGTTAGGTTGTTGTAGGCGAGACGCTATTCGTTTCGCTCTGTGATAGTTCCTCAGTCTGTGTTCAAATGGTTGAACAGTGATCAGACGCTCATTAACAATTTTTTGTTAATGAGCGCCTGAACTCCACCAAACAGACCAAACAACCTACTATGCGTAACGGGTTAACGTGTGGCTTAATGGTAAAACTATTGCCTTGCGTTTGGTAGGTCGTGGGCCCGAGACCTACACCGGCCACTCTTAAATTGGTTTTCATTGTTTCTAATCTAGACAAGGTGAATATCCGAGTGGACTATAATCCACGGCCACGTTTAGATTTAAAAAAAAAACGGGGAGCACAAATGTCTTAATAAAATAGATGGTGAACTACCATTTACTCCCTATTATTATTATTATTATTATTGTTCAAACGCAGACTTAGAGAAAAGAAAACATAGTCAAATGGTTTGCCGTCTTTTGCCATTATCACCGAATTTTCAGCCTGTAATTCTTGTTTGATCTGCGTTTGAATCCGTCACGCATAAAAAAAAATCCTGTTTCATTTCCCGCAACGTTAGAGCGCAAGTGTTAGATGACGTTGTTCCAAGTATTCTGTTCTACATCAATTACGAAAATGTGACTTGTAAGGACATTTTTTTGATGTACGGTCCAATAACCTAAGGAGTCAACGATCAATCACCTCAAAAGCCGTGGCCCGCGGTGAATTCGTGAACGGACTGTTTGCTTGGCGTATGGCCAGATGGGCCCATGATAATCCAAATAGCGCTCGCCTATTTGGTGATTAGTCACGATTGTCTTACATAAGTATGTATATTGATACCAACCCTTTTATGTAAAATAAAAGTGATGTTATGTTAAAACGTGTTAGGAAGATCTTGCTGCGTGTGAGGGCAGTATTATAGTAAATATGACGCTGCCGAACTAACTAGTGGTTCCAGTGGTCTGTGCAGTTCCTTGCTTTAATGCTGCCAGAGTGGTTCCTGTTGAAAATTCAATTTGTAGTAACTTGACCTAGGAGTTTGAAAAAACACTAGCGCTTCTAAAGTCTTTACACGATTATGAACGTGTGTTCAATAAGAATTCTGTTAACGTAGGCATGTGCCTGTTATAGTGTCAAAGGTTAACTCGTCACGGTTTTGACCTACACGATAGACTTTAGTCTAAAATGCCGTCGCTCTTGGATAACGCCGTGCCGGCAAAGAATGAGCAAAATTCCAAGAAACCACCAGATGCATTTAAAAATAACTTGAAGCAAGCTTTACAACTTAAGCGATGCAAACACGTTTGTGAACAAGCGCATCCGCGTATATGCTTATCTCTGTTTTCTATTGGCAAGAATCAATTTTAGAACCGACAGCACGGGCAGAAAATTCCGCTGGCCTAATGTCGCAAGCTTTGCCCAGACTCTGTCGAAACGAGATACCCATAGAAAAAAATAGGTACGCAGTGTTGTTAATGAAATCGTTTGTATGCATTGCTGGGACCGTAGACCACAGCAGGCTCTTACTGCCAATAGGTACTGCACAATTAACTCCAACACGCCCGCATCTTGTGAATAGAAATGGAGTTTTTTGTCCACTATGATTAAAGGCAACCTGGCATAAATGTCCACAGCAGAGAAAACGAAGGCTGAATTGGAAGCTTATCGACTATTTAGCGTGTACTCCCTTAACCTTATAGCAACAAACAGAGTGAGATGCGTTGTTTGGATAATATTGATTAAACAGATGACTGGTTACTTCCAGATTTCCATAAAAGAGACTTTTTTGAATGAATAAAAGGATGCTTACGTGTGTCCAGCTTTAATTTTTCAATCATGGTAAAAATGCGTACACACATATACAAATAAATATATATATATATATATATATATATATATATATATATACAGGGTATTACGGGAATATTTGATCAACGATATGTGGAATTGTAGAGCTCGTTAAGGCAAATATTTTTTCCAATGGAACATGGTCTCTAAGAGGCCCTGTTTCGGAATGAGAGTTAAAAAACTACAATTTGTGACATTGGTGTTTTTGCCCGACATAGGAGCATAGAATGTGCTGTTGCGAGACAACCAGGTTTCCTAGACAGAAGCTAAACACACCGCCGTGTTCGTGAGAAAATTCTGCTTCTTTTGAAGAACGCATAAGGCCGGTCAGAAGATGCTACATGGTCGCTTAGAAGAGAATTCGCCAAAATGAAGTTATTTTATTAACCTTCACGCCCAATACCTCAAAATCATTACCTTACGACCACTTACTCTAAACTAACATATTCAGGCAAATGCGCATGACGATCATTTTGGTACCAAACTTATGGCAATGCGAGCTGTGGTTGCGGAGTAATTACGATTTTTTGGTGGGATGTCCAGATTAAGTGCATGTAAAATGACTGTGTGGCGACGTTCACTACCGCCGACGTGTCGCGCGACAGCCGCAGCGCGTCATTTTACATGCACTTAATCTGGACATCCCACCAAATAATCGTAATTACTCCGCAACCACAGCTCGCATTGCCATAAGTTTGGTACCAAAATGATCGTCATGAAATGCGCATTTGAATATCCTGAATATGTTAGTTTAGAGCGCTGTAAGTGGTCGTAAGGTAATGATTTTGAGATATTGGGCGTGAAGGTTAATAAAATAACTTCATTTTCTCACAAATTGTAGTAATTTAACTCTCATTCCGAAACAGAGCCTCTTAGAGACCATGTTCTATTGGAAAACATATTTGCCTTAACGAGCTCTACAACTCCATATATCGTTGATCAAATATTCCTGTAATACCCTGTATGTATGTATATATATATATATATATATATTTATATATATATATATATATATATATATACGCATTTACTGAGACGCCGTGCTTTAAATGCCAGTATGAAGGTTTGGCTCTATCAAGAAGGAAAGTGAAGGCCATTGCAAGAAATACCGTTTCAGTTTTTAGCTTTGCGAATTTTTATGACTTAGCGTTGCGGAGGCGTTCGTCATTGAACGAATGCCCTAGGGCGGCCTGTTTCGACAGCGAGCCTCGTTCTACGCCAGCAAGGACGCGTCGCACGGCGAACCGCGTGGTTTTTGCGCCAAATCGACAGCTAGTCATTCAACCATTACCCTGATGCGATGTTCCAGACTGTGGTGCAGTTCAACGCTTTTGATGTATCGTCGCTGCTCGAAAAGTTGCTAAAGAGATTCCTCGAACAGGCGCACGAATTGGCGCTTTTATCAAGGTTGTGAACGGCAAAAAAAATGGCAAATGCTGCATTATCCGCATCCAGTTTCTCTACAGCTGTTCGAAAAATCCGCTGTGCGAAAAATTCGCCGTAAACACGTCGGCGTCTTTTTTTGCTTCTGCCCGTCTTCCTATTAAATCTGAAAGCGGAATGCATATTTCAAGCACACGCAAATTTGGAATCGGTAGACGGGGCTAGCGTGTAGACTGCACTCGTTTGATTCTAATAAAATGGCAACTGCTAATAGTAGTCCTAAACATATTTAAAAAAATCCTTTCGGGGGCTGACTCTCAGCCAAGATTTAACGTCCATGGGACTGCTTTTCGCATTGCTTCATAGACGGACTACCCCCATGAATACAAATGTGCAACAATGGGGCTCGTACCCGCGCACCTTTGTGTCTCCTCCGGTTGCGAGGCGCAGACGCGTGCCACCACGCCACCGGGATCGACAGTCCCAAACATCTACCGTAGAGACGTCGTGATGAGAATGCTGTTGCATTTATATGATGAGAGCCGCATCTGTCGCCGTCGTTGAGTATCTTTGTTTGAAATCCATTCATTTGCGCGGGCAACCAGCGTCAGCGGCATTCAGTTCGTGCGTTCAAAAACCCAACGGACACTACCGTACGATCTCAGTCGTACGACAACCACTCCTCGATCGTCATCGCAGCAATAAAGACTACACAGTCGAGCCGTCAGAGAGACGCTAGCTAACTAGTAAGACAAAGTGCTTGTGTCTTCTTCTCTTGGTGTAGAATAGTACGGTAATTCGGGGCAACAGTGACATAGACGAGAGCTTACGGTTGACAAGATAGTCAACAATTTGGTGCCGTGACCAGGATTCGTGACTCGTCTGTGACGTTTGCCGACCGAAGTGGCTGTCCTAGCCTGCCGTACTAATGCCCCCTCAGCTGTGGCTATCTGGAACAACTTGTTCTAGCGTTTACACATGCTAAGCCGACCGCCACGACTTCGGCGCGTTTGGGCTTAATTCTCGAAGACATCTAGTTGATTCCGTCGCCTCGTAGACTGTGTGAGTGAATCCAACAAACGTTTCGGAAGAGTTGGAACTCGGCGTCATGATGAGTACTACCGATGACGACAACTCGCTGGCTTCGCTGCGGCGAGCACGTGGCCTAGAACGCCGGCAGCTATCACGAGCAGCCGAGAAGGCGAAACAGTGGGACAGCGATGTATCCCGACCGGACAGAAATGTGATAGTTGACTTGATATCAGTTGTGAAGCAACGTCAACAAATAATACGTGAACTGGATCTACAGGTGTTTGCGAATAGGTCGTTATCTGATGTAATGTTAGAGGCGGAGGAAGCTCACTGTGCCGAGTATAGTGACAAGGCGATGACGACACTCGCCATCCTGACTCGACTGGTTGGTGGCTGCAGCACAGCAGTGCCTTCTACTCTGACGCAGTCGTTATATCGAATACCGGGGGTATTTGCCAAGCGTCCACGACTTGGTTGGCTTATTGGTGGCCCCGTGGAAAAGCGAGTAAATGCCACGGTGCAATCCGTCCAGGGGCACTGCTGTTATACCACTCCGACCGCGTCTGTTGGCGACATCGAGAAACTGCGGTCGCTTGACAAGCTTGGAATAGAGCCATCTACAGAGACCTGCTTAACTAAGGAAGAAGAGACCATGCGAATGTTGTTCGAAGCAACAACCCAGCATCAGGACGTCCGCTATACGGCGACTGTTCCGGAGAAGGATAGCATCGCGAACCTAGGCAATAACAAGACCGCGTTGCCACGACTCGATGCTACACTCATCAAGCTGAAACGTGACCCCGATAAGCACGAAAAACATAACGACGAACTGATGACCTTACCCCACAGCGGGTATGCCGAAGTGGTTTACGAATCCCAGGCTGAGGGACCATCTGAGCGTGACGAACCCAACTATTTGTCTCACCATCGCGTCGGCCCCTACGAGAGGTCTCGAACTGTAGAAATACTCGCCAAGCGGTTGCTGCAGTGGGTTGCTAGAATATTTGATCCGGTTGGATGGATGTTACCGTTTGTGCCACTCGGTGAGAGTGAAATTGCCGTGCCAGAAATCGCGCGCTCGCGATTTGAGGACGGGTACTGGGAGGGCCAAGTCTTGAATGACCTGGCTACTCGAGAGACGTACAGCCACCCTAACAAGGGGATCGACGCCCATGAGCTGCACGTATCTGCGAAAGGGCTTATTCTGCCGCTGCTTACATTCGGACGTTGCACGACAGCGACTCAGCCGACGCGGCTCTCCTGATCGCAAACTCAATAAGGGCCGCCCTGCACAAATCGCTCCAAAGAAGCTTGGTCAGTTTTGAACTGCCCCGATTAATTCGCGGCCAATCACCTACGCCAACGGTGACCCCGGGGAGCTTCGCGCGATCACGCCTGCTGACTTCCTTCACGCCGCGACGCCACAGCCGTTGTGTGCCGCTCTTCCACTCGACCCACTGGGAGGGAAGGCGCTTATCGGTGACGGTCCAACTCGTCCTGATCTTAACCGCGCGACCAGGGACATGACTCGCTATCTCAGGAATCTCTCCGTTCGACGGAACCGCGAATATCTCCGCTATGGATCACGCGCCTAGAACGGCTATAGGTTTATTAAAACGAGGACCGTTTTCCCGGGGAGTGTTGCATTTATATGATGAGAGCCGCATCTGTCGCCGTCGTTGAGTACCTTTGTTTGAAATCCATTCATTTGCGCGGGCAACCAGCGTCAGCGGCATTCAGTTCGTGCGTTCAAAAACCCAACGGACACTACCGTACGATCTCAGTCGTACGACAACCACTCCTCGATCGTCGTCGCAGCAATAAAGACTACACAGTCGAGCCGTCAGAGAGACGGTAGCTAACTAGTAAGACAAAGTGCTTGTGTCTTCTTCTCTTGGTGTAGAATAGTACGGTAATTCGGGGCAACAGTGACATAGACGAGAGCTTACGGTTGACAAGATAGTCAACAAATGCTTTTACAGTGGCGACATGTTGTAGTCGGTATTACCGATGAGTACGCCAGGCGCTGGCTAAGCGTCTGCCTGTTTCGAAAACAAGACACATTAAATGGTGGAACGTATTTTTTAATTTCAGGATCATTAATAGTTAGACAAAAATCGACATTGTATGCGGTGTGTCAGCGTCTTCCGATAGATTGGCCACTTGGCCACAGGTCTACCATATATAGAGTAACTTTGTTGTCTTCGTTGAGTCCATGGACCGCACAAAGGTGTTTGTGCTACTAAAAAGCTGTTTACTACTCACGTGTACTTCTTATTAAAAAGTACACCACTCAAACTTATGGCACCGTCCGCCACCGCAAAGGCGCACTAAGACCGTTCTCAGGCGGCCATGAGTTCGACTGCTTCGACGAACCGTCAGTAGTTGCAACGTCAGCAGAAACCACAGAAACAGCGATCGTGCTCGGACTAACGAGACCCACGACTACTACTACTACTACGACTACTTCTAGGCTGTTCTACAAGATAGGCTTCTTAAGTTGCCCTTGCTAGCTTAACAGCCTAGACGCTGAGGTGCCCACTGACATCTGTGACAGAGCTGGCCGAGAAGGTTGGTGAAGGAAGCATATAATTCATTTCTAACGTTGAGATTCGTCAAATTAGACTTGTAGATTTGTAGACACATGTACATATACTCCATATGAGCACGTATATATATATATATATATATATATATATATATAATGCATCAGTGCATGGGTGCGTGGGACGTACGCTACAGCAGCACCATAATGTTCTCGGTGATCTTTCTCGCCTTACGGATATAGCAATGCACAAAGATTTCTTATAATAACATTTTGCTATTACACTTTATTCTTTGCATCTATAAAAGTGTAAATGATATACTGGTTTTTCCTAAAGCTCGTCAGATCAAGCTGCTTGCTTATCTCAACCTTGTATGGTTTTACATACAGCCTACTCGATCTCCCCAATCATCTGGTTTCAGCAGCGAAGTTTGTTCGTCTATGACAGTACGATAGATTTTGAATTAAAACGCTTTGCCCCCTTTGTCCCGTTTCCCTAGAACTCAAGTTTATAAGGGCCGGGCTTCAATGCACTCTTTTCAAGCGACCGTCACCTCGAGGGGTTACCAGTATTTTGCCACAAAGGGCCGCCGTTTCATTCTCGCAGGCCTTTCGAAGGACCTTCTTAGAAGCGTCACTCGTAGAGAGTAACTCTTATTACAAGCTCTTGCTACCACTTCCTTAAGCATATATTTTTACATAATCTGAGTCTCTTGGGTCTGATTGTCAACGTCTTATTTTTTAGCTCGTCCTCGCTTCCCGCTATAAATATAATGTGTACGCAGTCGCTAAAATTATCCTCCGCGCACTACTTATCATATAGCTGACAATGTTTTCTGGTATCAGCGGCCAAATGGCGCTGCCGCCTCTGGATGGTTCCTCATGTGGGTCAAACCAAGCTAGATAAGCGTGTGGGTGATATGCCTACTACCAATGCCGCATTAAAATGCCCCGCAATAATCTGGCTGTCGTTGTACGTTCTCACGCAGCACGTCAAGGAATTCGGCAAATTCAATTCAATTCAAATGCACCTTTATTTTGTCAAAGGGGGAATTCCCCTTAGGTCCCGTTACCCGGAAGTAAGAGAATAGCAGCCATAAAACCGCTTCGCCTCTGCGCGACCCCTGTGCCCAATGGCGACGTCCTTGCGTTGGTGTGTCCACTCGATCGCACGCCCGTCGTCTCGTAAGTCGTGCGTGTGCCTTTATCGGTTGCCTTCGCTAAATCATTGCTTGGTTCTCACAATGATCCACTTCCAAGTTTTTTATTGCTACGTCTGGATAATCGCGTGCGGCCCTGCACCTGTTGAGGTTCATCTGCATAAGCCTAATTTTCATCCTCCGAATCATCTCCCGTTGTCAGCACGGTTGCAGCTTTTCCAGGCATCGAGTTTCCAGGCAAGGCGATGCGTTCATTCTCAGCCTTCGTCTGGTTAGCTCTCTCCAGCCGCTTTTCTTCGTCGAGTGTGGTGGCGTGGTGCATTTGCGTGCGCGTAGCGACCGGAGGAGACACATGGGAGGAGCGCGGGTCGATCCCCACCGTTGCACTTTTGTATTCATGGGGTCCGTCTTACGAAGCAAACCCGTGGACGTTAAATGTTGGCTGAGGGTCAGCCCGAGAAAGTTTTTTACCCGCTTCCCTTCATCTCATAGGTTCCGTGTTTATTACTGTCTGATTTTTCCCGGCTGTCCATAACTACCGAACAACTGGTGTCGTTTTTCGGCCCTTCTGTTTTGCCTTTACTGTCTTTGCAGATCATCCACTTCTTTCATGTGGACCGGAAATGCTTAAATATTTGCCGACTGACCTTGTAGAGCAAATGTAGCATTTTCTTCATTTAGTCTCCTGCTAAATTCCCTGTGGCCCTGCACTGATCGTACCTGCGACACCGCAGAATATTTTGGGTACCGCCCCTTACCATGTGACCTGCACGGAAGGTCAATTTATTCCATCACCTACACGCTGACAAAACTAGTACTAAGAGATATTTTTCTCAATAGAGCTTTCCTAATGTTCCTGGTCATAATAACGCAGAAACCAGCCTCCGTTGGTCCCTTTTGGGGAAACCTCAATTTTAATTTTTCCGACTGGTCGTCTCTCACTGCTCTAAACACGTCATCACTTGACGCGTCATGCTCGAGGTCGTTATTGATTAGTTTCCTCTTCGTGTCTCGTTGCCAGTGCACTTTTTCACATCCTCCTACTTCGTGCGCGTTCACTTTTAGACGAATCTAAATTGGCAACAACTTGGTTTCTTATGATCTCAGGACTGATGTTTAGTGCTCTGCTCGGATTGCTACCGGGAATGGGGAACTCAGACGCATAGTGCTTCGAATTTTAGGCAATCCATCGCGTATTACTACTATTACTTCTCCATTCGATAAGTTGCTGCCGTGGACATCCTTAGTCTACGACTGCGCATCATCTGTCCTTGCCGCCTACGCAGCTCTTCCACGCGGCTTTCCCGTTTCTTCCGTTTTCATCGGCTTGAATTTCCGTCCTACATCTGCTACAGATTTGATAGCTCTCATATGCTGGTGTGGCACCTCAGACTCGCACATATCTGGTTTTCCATCACTTGAAGTGCGTCAGTTGGCTCACCTCTCAGCTAACTTAAGTCAGCCTTCTTCGCACAGTTTTCTGGTTTCTCTTCGAAGCATTTCCAATATGCTTCTCAATCAACGACTCAAGTTCGGAGGCCTTCTCAAATAGTGCCCCTACCGTCGTGTCTAACCGACAAACTGTCTCTGTTGCCGTACCTAGTTCTTCTTTGCCGTTTCTCTACAAACTTTTCGGGAATATCGTGATGCTTGGCGCAGATCGGGGCATCTATGCTCAACACGCCATATCAAAGGAATTCGATTTCAGCATGGTCCCAAGGGCGCCCTCTACTTACACGCTTCGACAAGTCGGGAGATGCTCGTAGGGTGTTGTTGAATCTTGGCGATCCGAGGCTGTCATTCCATACACATAGAGCTGTTTAAGTGTGCATGACTCTCAGTCCTTATTGTTTTTTCTGCTTTTTCTTTCTTACGTCGCTACAGTCGTAGACGAATACGAATTAGAAGTGCCTATTTCTTCGCTATTAACACTTGCGTAATTCTGCGAGGACCAACAGGAGCGCCTACAACCTGCAGGTTATTTGGATCTACCTGCAATATAACAAGACTGGGTCCGTAATTATAATTTTCGTTACATTTGCAGCTATTTTTTAGAGGAAGACCTTAATAATTAAGCATTTTTTAAACGAGTGGAAAAACGCAGTCACACAGAGCACGAATCGGCATAGTGATCCAAAACTAGTGACACAAAACTCAACAAAACGAGGTGCGCCTTCGTTTTGTTTATGCACCTGTTATACTGATCAACAATAAGCAGTACACTAGCAGCAACAACAACAACCACTATGACAATGGCGGTTTAAATACACTAAGCTAATTCCAGAACCAATTGAGTTAATCGTAGACGATACCCTAGATAGATAAAATCTTACATTATTCAAAACAGAATAACCATCTATTCCTAGTTATATAAACGCTGAAAAATTACTGTTGCTGCCACGGTTGCTATAAGTAATAGTAACCATGGCCCGCATTCATAACGCTCCAGTGCATTCGAGACCCTGCGGGTTTTTATGACGCGGGTTAAGGACGTTTACGATAAGACCACACATATAAGGCAATATAAGCAAAGCATGACCATTATAATAAAAATAACGGGTTGAGCATGTGAGTTTTGCATAGTGTACATCGCCATTCCCGTGTCAACAATTGCGAGAAGAAATGAGCAGTGCTATGTGTTAGATCAACGCAAACAGATTCCCACGAATATTTACCCGTAAATAGATAGCTTGGACTTACCTAACAAAAACAATACGAATAACAAAAACAACAAAAAAACACAACAATTACAATAGCCATAATTACAACAATCACAAGGACGACAAACGCTACAACACACACCAAATGAAGCACATCAACATTGCCGACGGCAACAACAACTGAAAAAAATAACTACCGTAAGAACAACAACAACAACAATGACAACCGAAAAATAACAATGATTTACAGGGTCTGAAACATGTTTTTAATACATTACACGTGCGCGAACGCTCTGTGGGTATGTAATCTGTAAAATGACTCTTGGAAAAGTACACAGCCTTTTCAACGCTGACTGGTTATATCAAACCATGTCTAGACGAAACAGTAAGTGGCAAGAGTGAAAGGTGCTTGACTAACAAACTCAATGAACATGCCAAGGTCTAACATTTTAGTTTTGGTCTAAATTAAGATGAACGTGGGCCGCAATTATCAGCCTCTAAGGAACGTCGCGTTGATGACTGAAAACCTTTATTAAGACTTTGCAGCTCATTGACGAGCCTTCAAGACAAGAGAATTCAGCTGACTCCCAACGCTGCTGCTATGTAATTAAGTTTTGTATTCCCTTCGTACAAGTAGATGAGTTCTACAAGAGAGCCTGCAGGTTGTAAGGTCGAAGGTCAGAATAAAGTAGCACTGTCTGGCTCTCGGCTTCGTAATGAAGCGAGCCCTTCTGCCCAAAACTGGTCTTGTTCTCCTGAGGCGTTAATTGTCAGTTTCTTTTCAGTGCAGTCAGTCGTTCCTACTGCTCTTTCCTAGGGTACTATGGCTATGGCGAGGGCATAGACCCTGTATCTATTAACGGCCTAATTTTACTGGTTAACTAGCGTTTGAGGCAACTTAGAATCATGGCGTCAGCCAGGAAGAGCAATGGAAGAGGCGCCCCCGATGCAGCTAACCACCATCTGCGAAGTATACAGAATAGATGCCACATGCCAACACAGAAAGAAAGATTTCCTTAATGCAGAGTGAACCTCGAAGGCGCTCGACCTCCTTGTTCCAATGTTTGCAAAGAACCTACACCACACCACCGTCGAGTTGTTTCTAATCTAGCCATTTTAACACGGAGACAATGCCTTCTAGTTTCGATTAATTTTGCTGCATACGCTGTAATGCCGAATTTATAGAATCGCGATAGTGATTTATTGTATGTGTGTGTATATATATATATATATATGCGTTTAAAATGCAAGCGGATTGCAATCAAAACGGCCTGAAATATATGTATATATATATATATATATATATATATATATATATATATATATATATATATATATATGTGTGTGTGTAATATATACATAAATATATCTTTCAGGCCGTTTTGATTGCGTTTTCTAAAAAGAAATATGTTTTCCGCTTTGAATGCAAGCTTCCGCTCTCTCAGACCCCAACGTGTACATTCGCCTTAACAACTCGATTGTACTTCCACACGCCTGGGAGTCCCATCTCGACATATGTCTAAAACCGGTGGAAGCAAAATCCTGCCAACTGTTGAATCGATGTTTAAACAATGCAACACTAACGCATGAAATCAACTAAAAAAATATTATTTATTTGGGCCTTTTTTATTATTGAACACACAACACCACTTTGTGCGGGCACCGATCTCACTACTTCCAAAGTTTTGGCTAGCATGGAAGTTATCAATGACTAGTTAGCGTGACGGCTGGTCTTATGGTAACCAAAAGCATAATAGATAAGAGGTGCATTACCGCGGCCCAAGGTTCGCCATTATCATCATGTTTTCATGCATTGATTGCACCATAAGTATGGTATGTAAATACATCATTATAATAAGAAACAGATGTTTATAAGTAATAAAGTCTCATCGAATTAATTGCGTAAGAGAAATAGCTTTCTGACTATATATACTAAGATGATAGATAGGACACGGTTGGTCGCATAAACACACAGCCAGCGTCGGAATCGTGAAATTTCTCTCAGCGTTAATCTAAAGAACGTTGCTTTTGCAGTACCCCTACAAGCTGCGTATGCTTTGTTGCAACTCCAACTTGTCACGACTAAACATGAAAATATCTTCAGCGTACAATATGATGGTAGATTGCTGAGTAGGGTAGAAAAAAGCATAGAGCTAAAATTGATACCCTGAGCATGACCGGTGGTCTGAATAGAGGGTTAATGCTCACAGATCGCGTCGTCAAGAGTTATCGAGTTTGCTTAGAGAATGCTGGCGGTTAGAGTCAGTGTCTTGGAGTTCACACCTGCGTTGGCGGGCTTCTGGAGCGCAGCATTATGCGGAGCAGTGTGCCCTGCCTTCCCCGTGATTTATGATTCTCCGTTCCAGGCTTTCCTTTACCTCATATAATCATTTTGTACGTGCTGTTATGACCGACTTCCCTTTACGGAACTAATGCTGATCTTGCGGGATTATGTTGCTACGAGAAAAGATTTGAAATGCGTGTTCTGAGCACCAACGCCAAAATACTTTTATTGCTCTTCTTGGCAATTCCCTCCAGAGTAGAACATCAGTAGGATCACCATTTTCTTCTTCTTGCGATGTTTTTGGGACATGGCCTTTATTTGAGCATCTGTTGAAGATTGCAAGGAGAATAGGCCAAATATGAAGAGTGTCCTTAAGATGTTCATTTAGGACAAGGTGGACACCAAAGGCTTTATTCCTTTTTGTTTTACCAGTAGTCTTGACAATTTTGCTGTAACTGACGGGTGCTTTTAGAAAAGCTAGTAGAGCCTTTTCAGATTTATTATCAGTAACTACTGTAATTGGATTTTTGTGAGGAATTATATTGGTAGAGGCAAACACGCCATCAAAGTGTTTATGCTACTTCTGAGCTTTCATTGTCATCGTTGTTCTTTTTTATAAAGAATTCCTCCCTCTTTGTGAAGGTAAGAGACCGATATTTTTTCGAGTCAAAATAAGCATTCGCGTGCTTATCTATTTGACTTCGATGCTGATAGCGGGTTTAGCAAATGTCGGTGAAGCTCATTTCATTCTCAATCAAACCGTGCGGTCGTGTTTAAACTGCTGCGATTTGCGGGCAAACTCCGCCACTACCGTTAAAAAAGTCAACAACACAAAATAATGCCTGGTACTCAATTATTTGAGGACCCCACTCCGCCAATCCACCGACAGCAGCTTAATATTGATTTCATGGCGACGCCTCCTCTGCTAGAAGTTGCAAGTGGCGTAGTCAACGAAATCTCGATAGAGACGGGTATTTGTTTTTTTTAGATCTGTAACCGTCAAATATTCATACACTTGAATACCACATCATCTCTGCAAAAATGGAGTCTAAAATATGGAAGTTAACGGGTTTCTACGTATCCGGATAAGTGATGGAGAACATCGATGAGCGCATTTATTTTTGGTTCTTGGAGACAAGACTCCTAAATGACTGCCAGGAGCACTCCTCGCAAAACAAGGACGATGGTAATTTATGCTAACACGATATTAGCTACAATCAAAGATACTAATTTGTTTTGTTTTTAGGGGAGGTTTCGGAAATACATAGTGCACATGTGATGCTGGCAGGTTTCAGCAGCTAGTGTAGGACTCACAAACCCACTAAGCTAAGGGCATTTAAAGCGCCTTCAAGAACCGGTCGTCAAAGTTAAGATCAAAGTACTTTAGATCCAAGAGACCGCTACATCTTATCCATTTACAAGTAGAGCCGGTTTGATTTGTCTACGTTCTCGATATCTACGTGACATTCTCGACCAGACGATTTCCTTTTCAGAACCTCTTCTGGAAGAACTAAGTACCCTTGTATCCACAGTATTCAATGGTACTTTACTGGCATTTCATCAGCTTTTTTCTACTATTTAAGCTTAAAGGCCTTAGAAAAAAAAGATACCACAATTTGACCTGTTGCGTGCGGACTTACCTTACAAAGAATGAATAGCTTCTAATAATGCCATTACCGTGAGAAAAAGTCAATTGTAAGAGCATCCTTCCTCATTAAGTTGAGATTGCCATAAAAGGAAGAGCAGAAGCACCGTGCATGCCACGTGCGCTCCTTTGCGAGCAATAGGCCTGACAAAAATGCTAATTACATTAAACATTCTGGACGCATGTAATACAACAATAAGAGACAAATTTAAAATGACTACCGATGGTGTGGCAAGGCTACAGAGATCCGCCAATTCTCGCTTGAACGACAGATGTAACTATACGGTACAAAACCGGTATCCAACAGGGAGATCTACAAGGCATAGCGTTGTTTTGTCTGGGCACCTCTGATCCAGTTTTAACTCGACAAAGCTATTTGAACGTTTGGTACCTCGATGATGCAATCCTGGGTGGGCCCGCACACGCGGTTGCGGAGTATTTACAGGCCGTAGTACAGCTAAGGGAATCGAGAGGGCTGGCATTCAACGCTTCTAAGTGTGAGGTGTTAGCCATAGGAGACAATCCAGAAGAGCAGAGAAATCTTAGAGAAATCATCTAAAGGGCAGTCATGGGTCACGAAGTTGACCTTTAAACATACCAAAAACCTTGCTGCTTACGGCGAGAAAATGAGGAGCATTTTAGGTGAGGTGTTGAACATAAGTTTAACAGAGAGCTTATAAAAAGAGCAAGGGAAGCGTATAAAAGAGCATGTGGGCCAACATGATCTCAATGTTTATAGGAGTGAATAATCGGCAAGAGATCACATGGATGACCTCATATCAGTAAGAGTACAGGCCAAGATGTCGGCTTTTAGGATAGGCGCCTCGGTCTGCGAGCCGATATTATGCATGTCGTGTGGTGGATCGGCAGATTTTGGCAGTCTACACCCGTTAAGCAACCTAGTCCTGCAGGTTCATACGACAAGCGGAGCTCAACGGAACAGTGAAAAAGACTCTGAGAAGAGCTGGAGTACAATCCACACTTGAGCCCAGTAGTCTAAGCTAATGCAATGTTTTACGGCCTGATGGGGTTACCATACCTCTATGGTCACACGGCAAAAACCTTGTCAGAGATATAACTGTCTCATTTCATGCTTACTGTTTTAGAGCCGTAAGTAGTAATAGAGCACAGCCATATACAGCTGTTATTTATCACCAAAGTGGAGTCTCGGGGAATTTGAAGAATTCTTGGTCAAGGTGGAAGCGTAGGGTAACACGTAGGGAAACAAACCCAAATAGCAGGGGACTTTAGTGCAGCGAGCGAGGCACGGAGCAGTCGAACACCCTCGGCGAGAGTGCAGATTATCCTCCGCCTCGGGGACTGGACGGCGTAGAGAAGCCTGACAATCGTCAACGACGCGAAGGCCCTAACGTTCACGAGGGAATTTAGGAATTTGCATGAAACGCACTATGGCTAAGGGAGCTGCCCTCCTAGCGATCAAGACGGGGCGCTGGAGGGTGAAAAGCGACGAGGAGACAATAAGTGACCAGAAATTAATTTATATCTCTCCGGCTCCAGCCTTAGTAGAACAAGGGACTGATTGAAGGCGCCCCGCCTCAATCAATCAGACGAAAGCAGATAATATGCTTAAAGAGAACGAGGCTACAGCAGGTCATAGACAAGTGGGCGCCACTATTTGTGGGCAAGGGGTTGGCAGTTATATTTGACCGAGGGGAGGCTCTGCTAGAGATGTATCAAGCAGCCCTTGTGCGGCTGCACATGTACATGACTAGGGCGAGACCATCGAAGAAACTTCTAGACTCACGAGAAGCAGACCCATGGGGCTCGCCTTGTCCGGCGATTTTGGACAAGGTTCACCCCCACCTTCCTCAGTCGCCGTCTCGGAAGTCACGGGAGACGTCGTCGCAGGCCTTTGTCCAGCAGCCACTGACAGCGAAGGACTAATACGAGTTTCCCCCAGGAATAATATAGAATATATAAGCCCCCATGGTAAAACAAACCCTGGTAGTTTCACTCTCAGTCTGCAAACTCGGTGACTCAGTAAGGCAACACCCCCTTCCCATAAAATAGAAGACATATTTTTATTTGAGCGAGTTTTACCCTATATATATATATATATATATAGACTGTCCGGATAATCTCGCCTAAAGTCTGTGGTATGGTCGAGTTCGGTGAGAAAATCATTTTTGACAATA
Source organism: Dermanyssus gallinae (assembly GCA_003439945.1). Classification (NCBI taxonomy): domain Eukaryota; kingdom Metazoa; phylum Arthropoda; class Arachnida; order Mesostigmata; family Dermanyssidae; genus Dermanyssus; species Dermanyssus gallinae. The sequence goes on along the minus strand of QVRM01007137.1, from coordinate 159,246 downwards.
AAACAGAAGAGCGGAAATGTTTTGCACAGGAGTGAGAAGAAAATTTTGTAAAGCTGTGATTTTACGGTGAGAAGAAGCAGCCTTAGCTAAAGCAGAGACTATTGTGACATTAAAAAGAGTTTGCAAAATTATATTATTGTATATAGAGTTCTTGCTCTAGTTAAGGCTAATCATCCATATATCAGATAATTTTTTCTACATAGTTGTGCAAATTCTACATTTGCGGGAGATACAACGCCTAAAGAGACCGAAACCGCCAAAAATTTTAATTACTTCGCAACCACGTGGGGTTATGATTTTAAAGTATTAGACGTAAAAGCTAATAAAATATCCTAATTTTTCGCGAATTATCTTCTAAACGACCACGTCGCATCATTTAGCTGGCGTTATGCGTTCTTCAGAAGAACAACCAGCATTTTTTTCACAAACACGATGTGCTTGGTTTCTGTATAGGAGTACTGGTTGTCTTGCAAGTGCACATTTTTTGCTACTACGTCGGACAATAATACCAGTGTCACGGATTTAGTAATATCACTCTCACTCTGAAAAAGATATCTCAGAGACCATGTTTCATTGAAAAATTTATTTTTTAACGAGCTTTACAATACCCTTTTTCGGTTTTTTAATTTTCTGGCATATTGTATATGTATATATATATATAACAGAAAATTTAAAAATTTGAAAAATCCGTATATTACATTATGTATGTGGGACACATATCATATTATTTAATTATAAATACGTCTTAAGTACACACAACTATTAACACATGCACTCAATGGGATCAGTTGCAGCACACCTGTAACAGTGGGAATGTCTCAGCACGTCGTCAGCTAACCGTCAAGGACGTTGATTGCAGAACCAGTTACACGGAGAACCTACCGAACGACCGGAACACAGTAAACAGCCTTCTCCCGGTCTTGCGTACACTCCCACCCTATTTAGTTGCGTCACACGCTCGAGAAAAAGTAATTGCTTCTTTTTTTTTTATATACGTCTGCTCTGAAGGGAAGATCGCTCGGTCGGTCGCTGGCGTATAACAGGTACGATCTCTGTGCCCGAGCCCACGACCGATTATGTGCGTATCAACTCACCACTGTCCTCCGGCAGCACCGACGTCGCCTCTCAACGAGAAGATGATTGCATTACGTTGCTTTCTCTGCCACGACGTACGACTCCATCATTGCACAGCAACCACCGCCATGCACTGTGGGGTGGGGAGGGGGTTCAAGCTCTCTAGCCTTTTCGGACTCGCCGGGCTCTGCCCCGACCTGCAGCAGGGGACACTGGGGCGGATCCTGTCATACCCGGGAAATGTCAGGACAATATGACAGACACCAGCAGGTACGACAGCTGCAACAGCTAGAAGCAACTTGAGAGACGTTTTATTCTCATTGGTAAGCAGTTGAGCATTGTATATCCGTTTTGGTTGAAAATTCCTGCCGATGGACGGCCAGGCAAAACGGAGTCGCCCTGTGTAACAAGAAGGCTCAGAAATGTGGAGCAGTTATATGGGAAAAAGGTCGTTCTTTATTGTGTTCCAAAATATAACTGAATCTTCTGTATATATATATATATATATATATATATATATATATATATATATATATATAAATATACATTTGTGTATATATATTTCATCATTTATTTAAGTGTAGCAAAATATACAATTGTAATGTAAGAACGTGTGCACAGCCCGCTGGGGCATAACTCAAGGCACTAGGTCCAGGCTTGGGCTGGTCCACCTAGCCAGAGTACCTCTCACCGAAGCGGCATTCCCCCTCTGAACATCCAATGACAGACGTTGCAGTAAATACTCGCCCGCCCTCTTGTCTCCTGTAGCGAGCGCCAATTTTTTCCCAACATCCTTGAGCAGTTTCGTCGTAAGCGACCCAGGCCCTCCCAATGTCTCGAATCCAAGCGGTGAGAACAAGTGTGGGTAACCGATGCTTGAATATTTTCTGCACTTGGCTGCTTCCGCTAGGGCTACCGCGTGTCCAGGGCGGGCTGCGCCCGTACCGACCATTGAGGGGGCTAAAGAGTCGGTTACGGTCGCGTCCCACACCAGCATTTGGCCCCGCTCGAAGGGAGTCAGGGTCAATCCATCAGGTCTCCTTCCATCGTCTCTGACTGAGCCAGACGGCTCTAAAATGCATGGGTAGCCTGCCATCGAAGCCCTCTGCTAAATGTCTCGTTCAACGCCGAGTGGCGTGCGATTCTGCTTGAACTCTGGAGACAGGAGAGTCCATGGTGACCTAGGGAGTCGATCTCGTCACCGCATCTGCACCGGTGTGGGGAGACTAACTCTGCTCCCAGCCTCAACCCGACTAGTATTCGTGTAGACTCGTCGTCCAGGAGAGTACCCAGCTAAGGGCTCGGGAGGGCGTGCAACCATGCACCTGAACCCGGTGAAGAAAACGCCTGTAACCTCGCTTTGTTAGTGAACGTGGTTGCTCGGTCCCATAAGCCATTCCATCGACCGTCGTTTGCCAGTTCTGACCACGCCCTCTGAAGAGAAGGGGTCTCCGGTAGAGACCCACAAAATGCAGTGGCCGCATCTTGAGTCCGTTCGAGCGTAGCCCGGAAATTCGCAACCGCCTGGGGGTCCAGGATAGACTCAACGCCACTAGTCGCCGAACGCAAGAATGCGATGTGTGCTGCGACTGAAAGTGAAATTGCTTCCGGCAGGCCCAGACCACCTCTGGCTACAGGTAGGAAGACCTGGACTAAGGGGTCGTTTCGCAACCGCAGGTTAATTATAGATTCCAACGCAAGGCCTAGCTTTAAGTTAATTTCCTCTAACTGGGACGAGAAGGTTGAGCAGTTGATTCCCCTGAACAGGTGGTTTAACCTCGACGTGGAGAAGCATGAGCGTAGAAGGTATAACCCTCGGTGGGCACCCAGCTGGGGAAGGCGATTAAAACCAACCTCGAATGTTTCTCTTCCCTGCTCAATTTTCGGTCCAAGGTGGCGAGTGAGCAGGGGTACCCCAAGAAGATCCAGCCTGTTACGCGGCAGCCCAGGAGTAGATTCCGTATTGCGTCTCCCTGCTGAACCCCTACAGCCGAACTAAGCAGTGCGAAGGTACAGCAAATAATGTACACTGCTTGCGTACAAGTGGATCACTTGTTTTTGGCTCTCGAGTTAGTTTAGACTCTCGAGTTGAAATATTCTGATGATTAACATTTTGCTTCGTAAAGCATCATAAGGCTGTACACATTATGTACGAATTAAGCTGTCGCATCTGGTATGCGGCGCTGATATGACCTAAATATTACTTACAAGAATAGGAAACCATCTGCAGCAAAAAAAAGAACAGCAAGTTGCGTCTTTTTTGATAATAGATATTTCCTTTGAACCCACTACGCATTGCGAGCTCCTACATATATTATGTAAGTAAGTATGACGCAAACGAAAACCGTATAAAGTGAATCGAATCGTGTATACAATATAAGGGTTTTGTGAGCGTAGATGGCTGTTCCCACACGTATACTTAGGTGTCTGGCTAGCCTTGGGGTGAGCAATCGTATTTTAGCCGCTCATATTTATTTATTAGACCACCAAATACACCTTGGAAACTAAATTGTTAAAGCTGAGAATCTAATCCGTTGTGTGCGTAAACATTAGTGGACATTGGACGGTGTAAAAAAGTATACTGTGATGATTAGGAAATAAAAAAAAGTAACGTGCCGAGGAACTCCAATTATGTTCGTGAAATGGTACGTATTAATGTACTTCACGGTATCGGTAGTTATCTGGGAAATAAATTTCCCTTAACGGGCGGTAATAATAATTACGCACACTTGGATACACCCATAATTAATTGCAAATTGTATATCGTTTACCAGAACTAAAACACAGGTGTTACTTCTGTTTCTCTTACTGTTCTCTTTGCATAGACTGGGGCAATCCAGTTGTGATGCGTCGTACATGGTGGACGCACCACAACTGAATCTAGCGACTCAAAGCAATGGCAGCGGTGAAAGCAAACGTGACAGTTCTTTACACAAAATCGAGATTCGGGTGTGCAGAAGCGAGTGTTCATCGTACTAAAACTACGCCCTTAGTATAAACCGTAAATCATATTTAGTGTACTACTCGTGGCTACTCTGTCCTAGTAGGAAAATATGCTAGATAGAAAAATCGCTCTAGTGATTTGATTGAAACGCTCTTTATTTATCATAAAAGGGGATATAATACCATTCACAACATGTACACAAATTATTTCGATTGCACACATTTTTTTTTCACAATAATGTTAGGATAATAATAATAATAAGCCTAAATGGCCGCAGTCCCGCCAGTAATAAAGGGAAACCCCTCAGCGTTGCGCTTAACAAAATGTGCCTCGGCCTTTAAGCCGAGGCACATACAATCTGATCTGTGGGGGTTCACGGCAGGTTCCACTCTCTCTCTCTCTCTCTCAGGTTTTTCTGCAACAGAACTGCGCCGCACTTCCGTGACGGAAAGAGAGCCGAGATTGTCTGAAAGCACGATTTCCGTTTCCCCTTGGCAATGAAAGGATTCAAGGTCAACGTTGTTTGCTCTAACAGTACAACTCTCCCTATCGCCCTTGGTCTCTCTCTCTCTCTCTCTCTCGCGAGCGCTTTCTTTCACCCTCTAGTTAAAATCCACAAGCTGTTAGACTGAAATCAACACTGAGCAGTCTGCATGAATTTCTACGTACAAATACAAAGACACTGTAGGCCACGTTATCATAACAATGCCAGATGGTTACGATCAAAGGTTACAGATAAAATGATACTACAAAGTACCTATCTAAGGAAAATAGATAATAATCTTTTACTTGAGTCTAAATGTGATAGTTGGTTTTTGTTGTTCATGTTCTCCTCCTTAAAGGTAGACATTTTTGTTTATATTCTACCAGCAAAATTGCGTCAAACTTTGCACACGACACATGAACGTGTCACTAATAATACTGTTTTTGTTGACGATGTTGTAAAGCATTTTAATTTTGGTGACTTGTTGTTGTTGTTGCTGTTGTTGCTGTTGCTGTTGTTGTTGTTGTTGTTGTTGTTGTTGTTGTTGTTGTTGTTGTTGTTGTTGTTGTTGTTGTTGTTGTTGTTGTTGTTGTTGTTGTTGTTGTTGTTGTTGTTGCTGTTGCTGTTGTTGTTGTTGTTGTTGTTGCTGTTGCTTTTGTTGTTGCTGCTGTTGTTGTTGCCGTGTGTGTTGTTGTTGTTGTTGTTGTTGCTGCTGTTGCTGTTGTAGCTGCTGTTGCTGTTGTTGTTGCTGCTGTTGCTGTTGTTGTTGTTGTTGTTGTTGTTGTGTGTGCCACTATTATTATTTGTTCATTCTAACCGCTGCGACTGGTGCTGCTGCTGTTGCAAAGCTCTTCATTTACCTTTGAGGCACGGATTGACGAAATTCGTCTATTAGGAAACTAGACGTGTACTAGATGCGCAGACGATTGTCGTCTGCAGACAGATACGCAGGCCCTATTGCGTGCTGGCTGCTGTCGAAAGCCTCTGATTGGGCTGGTTGCGACAGCGTGCCTGACAGGCAGCTTATTGGGCGCCCTTTTCTCGTCGACAAAGCGGCACAAATTGATCTACCACACTTTCTGTATATGTATGTATGTATGTAGGCGGACATTCTCTATGGCAACCCGTTGCAATAATTTGCCAGACGTTTTCGATGAAGAGACAACCGTTTTTGGACGACGTTTCGACATCTGTTCTATATGAGTGCCGGTAACACTGGAACTGGGCGCCGTAATATTTCAGCGAGCTCCTCGTCAGCTGGATAGGTCAAATGAATTGCGGAGCTGTCGCCCGAGGCCACGATGCTTGACTTCTACACAATTTAATTCCTCCGTAACATTTAATCTAGTTTAGCCCAAAGCCGCGCTTTCCGTCGAGTCCTCGATCGCTCGCATATGCCCTGGTATTATTAATTTGTTTGGGGCAATTTATATTAGCCTTATACGTTTATTGATACAAATGCGAACTCCGGTCGGGTGGCGGCAGGTATGGCGACATCTTAGAGGAAAGTCATATATTTTATCATAAAGTGCGGTACACGTCTTGCTAATACAACACGCGATGAGAAAGACTCAATCTCAATTTATCATTTCAGGGTTGCAAATCATCATGTCTTTGTAGTCATCACTACGATACCTATAAGTGATATAAGTTAGTTGCCTGCTATTCGTCTGCCGGGGCTAAGGCAACTATAGCAATTACCATGAAGTAATTACTCCTGCGTTTTAATCGCAATTCCTACAAGCGAGGGTCATTTGCGAATGCCATATCTAATATACTAAAGTCCGTGGTAGGACTAGCCACGATTTACATGAGTCTCTGCTCACTGCAGACTAAAGTCTTCCTATTTAGCGGCGGTATCGTCAACATGGTCAGAAATCCGTGTTCTGCGTGGCTGCGGGTACGCTCACAAGTTCAGTCATTGTTTGGCTGTGGCGCTATGCCCTGGGTAGCTAGTCCTCAATACGTCAATCAGTCAATAGGTTCCGGTAAACGCGGTTCGGTAAAAACCCTGTTGGGCTGAAATAGACGCAGATCGATCGCTTTAGGTTTGAGGTGTGCATATTCACTGCCACATTTTCCGATGTCGCTTCTTAAGCATTTGCTTCTATGCGGGGCAGTTTTAGGTGAGAAACGTGGCGCCGCTTTCTATATTTACACTTCTTTGAAATACGTGCTACTTTTCACTGCAAAACAGTTTAGTTGCAGACGAGATGTTTTCCGTCCACCACGTTGTAGTACTACATGCCACATTTACCCGCATTTTGTCCTACTCTGTGACTTTTGTCTGGGGGGCTTTTTTAACCGCTGATTTTATTCACTGATCGTGAGTTCAAAAATATGGGAAGAATAGCCTGGTTTCAATTCAATCTACATACATTTAAATTTAACACACGTTTCTCGCACTGCCCTAGCGCCTCATCAACTGTTCGTAGAATGCTTCTACACGTCCATGCTGCGAAGGATATAGACTAACCTTGGCATCTAAATTGGCGCGTCATTTTTATCGCTCGTTTTTGAGCTTGTACCTAAATAACAAGAAACCGATATTTCTATGCATTTTTAGCGTACGTCGGCAGGAAAACTCCTGACAAACATCTTTATACAATGAAAATGGCTTAATGGCAAAGCCATTGCCTTGCATTTGGGAGAATTCATGATTTTTTTTTCATGAATCCTCGTATATGCAAGACATGAATTCATGAATTAAAAAAAATTAAAGCTTTTCTAATAGCGGCAATGAGCGAGTCTACATAAGTATGCCGAAACTTGTTACTCTCGCTCAATCACACTACATGCATAGTAGTCCAACAGATTCAAATCGGGGCTATTCGGCGGCCATACGTCTTTGCCCCAAAACATGCTGGTATGTCCAGATAGCCTGCTCAGACTGTTGTGCTAAAAAGCTGGTTGAACGGAAGTGCCGTCCTGCTGAAAAACGATGGCAGTCTCTTCTTAGACACTTCATGCATCCGCGGTTTCACGACAGCTTTTAGAACAACAAAGTGCGCTTACTGGTTTTGCTTTTGTGAAGAAAATACAGCGGCATGAAAGTAAGGCTCGTTTACAGAACACCACACTATGAACGTGAACAGTGGCCGGGAGTTTGCTTTTTCGCTCAATGGGGGCATACGTTGGATTGTAGGCAAGCCAGTGGGTCTTTTCTGCGGTTGACTTTTGCATGTTTCTTGAATATTTTCTCATCAGAGAGGAAGCGAACACGGGCCACTGCTTCATGGTTGAGAGAAGAGAGGAGCAAATGGCTTGGAGCAACTCTATGTTCTTTCGTGCCCTCAGAGAGATTTGCCTGGCCTGTGTGGCCTAGGAATTGTCACTGAGGTTCTCGTAAAGCAAGAGCTTGCCCATAGTTGCGGCCATACTATTTTCACGCGCAAGATTGCTAACAAAGATAGAAGTATTCTTGGAAGTTCGTTGGTGGACTGTGTCTATCAGTTCTTAAGTACTTGCTATGCAGTCTCTTGCGAATACCATGTAAGCACCTGCTTCTGATTCTTCTACAATCGTGTAATTGATTGTGATCCGCTGAACAGCTCTGTAGACTGACGCCAAGGACATTCCCAATCTGGGCGCATGTCCGCGGGGTAAAGAGAGGCGAACAATCAATGTTTTTTGTTGTATTCTGAATATAACGCATTTTTTTTTAATGAGGCGTTTGATGTAATGCACCATCTCTTTCTCTTGAGACATCTGTGCTCCCCGTTTTTTTTCCCAATCATGGTCAATATTTAGTCCACTCCGGTATTCAACTTTTTTTTAAATTGGAAACCATGAAAACCCATTTGGGATTGACCGGTGTGGGTCTCGAACCCAGGCCTTCGGAGTGCAAGGCAAAGGCTTTTGCCACTAAGCCATCTTGCTCGGTAAATCTCCATCGTTAACACATAATCGTGTTTTTCCGAATATCCGAGCTTTTGTGTGCTACCCATCAACCGAATGAGCGCATTCCTGATACGACGAGGAGTCGAATAAATAATCGCGCCAGTTTCGAACGTACGCAGGGCGGTTTACATATGTGAGCTGTTTCCGGATATAATCTCGACGGGTTATATTTTGTGATACAACGAAATATGCGTAGCCAATCAGCACATATGCCAGTTACGCAGCAGCGTATGCAACGTTTAATATTATAGACTGCGTTCGGCGCACTGACGTCATGCTGGTGTATGTAGCTAGATGTCCTACTGACACCTGGGGTTCATTCCAACAGAACCCCACACAGCAAAATATACGAAATGTTATTACAAATAGCGGCATCGGGTTCTACAGTGTGGTACTCTGAATAAAGAGGAAGGGCGTTATGACTCCGGTTCGCATCCGTACAACTAGCTCCTTTCTAGCGTGCATATGTGACGTTAATATCTAATTAAGTTTTCGGACTGACCCTCAGCCAGGATTTAACGTCCACGGAACTGTTTTTCACGTTGCTTCATAGACGGACATGCCCCATAAATACAAATCCCACCGGTGGGGCTCGAACCCGCGCACCTGCTATGTGTCTCCTCCGGTCGCGCGACGCAGGCGGAATGCACCACGCTACCACCGGGCTCGACGACGTTTATATCTGCTAATGCACACCCGCAGTCCCGCATGAAGGTTGCCAAAGAAAACGCCAGGTAGAGTAAAACGGCGGAAAGAATAAGCTCATGTTACGCCATTACTAGACGCTGAACCCCTGAATGTAGGACTTTGTCTAGCCGCAAACAAGGTGCTGCTTTTATCACACATTCACTGTTTCCTTGAACGGTGCCAGCTTGCGCTCGTACAGTAATTTACATATGGTTCGACCGAGCGACACGGGCGTGTCGATATATTATTTAGTAGAATACAATAATTTCATACGAAAGTGTTGTTCATTCGTCAGGTGGTGTCCTTATGATTTCAACAGCTTACAGCACGCTCGTTTGGTCTTGTCCTACAAACAGTAATGCCACAACGTAGTGGCTTCTCCACACCGAACGCCCGCTTATGGTGCGCCCTCGTTACCTTAACATTTTAAAGGCTAATAATAAGACAACGAAATAGCGAAACACAGAGAACTCAATCCGCAGTTTATCGTCCAGCCAATTGCCACAGAAACTTACGGACCCATGGGTGAAGAAACGTCAAATTTGTTTAAAGAGCTTGAAGAAAGACTAAACGCAGTATCAGATAATCCTCGTTCTGGAGAGTTCCTACTGCAGCGAGTATCGATCGAGCTTCAGCGTGGAAACGCGGCGTCAGTCGAAGGGTCCCTTCCCTCCGCCGAACGGTTCCCTGAGATTCTGTAGGAATAATGATGTTATTAATACTATTTTTATTAAACAAAACAACACACTAATGAAAGATAATAAGACAATGTTTCCGGAATCGGAAGTTTTCCAAACGGCGTCAGTTGGCCGAGTCCCCGGCAGGGAGATGATTTCAACTCTAAAAAAAGGGCAATTGGTTTTACTGACCGTTACACACACTTCAGCTGTTCGGAAGTGTTTTCGTCTCGGCTTTCCTATTTTGTGCCGATGCGTAGAGAGTGATTAGCAAAAAAGAGCTGTGCTTCAAGCAGGTAGAAGGTAGGTATTCAAATTATGTGTAGTTGCGGTGGCTTAGGCGGCTAACGCACCGTTCGAAACGGGGCGTTGCCATGGCAACCAAGGTTAGCAAAACATCGCTAGTTCGAGCCCCGGCCGTGCTGGTTGAATTTGTTGGACGTGATTGTCATTGCCCTGTTGCTACATACATCTGCTGAAGAAAGCCTATATAATTCCAGTACGAGAACGCGATGACGATAGATGCATTTAGACGATATCGTGCCACAGGCAACTTAGTCCATTACGAGCGTCTGGTTGTCAGAGCGTTACAAAAATCACTCTAAGGCACAGTAGGACTGGGTTGTATGCGGTTACACATTGAGTTGCGTTGACTAAATAATACGTTGAGTAAATTTCAACTTCCGTCAAGTCAACGTCCGACGCCATGTGGATGTTATAGTTTATGCAAAAGCAAACGCATCCAAAGACTACACAATGCTGCACTAAACAACAAATGAGTCTTATAAATGATTTGACACTAATGACCCGAGGCTAAGCACGTGATCCCTTGTTTTGTGCACTACGAAAGCTTAACTTGTAGTTACCCTCTGGTTTTCAAACAATCTATTAGAAAGATTAGGTGTAATGGTATGCGTTAATCTAAGGTACTCTAAGGTAACCTGGAGGTAGGAATTTAGTCCACAATCGGTGACAGTCACCACCCACAGAATTATTAGCCTTGAAAGACCACGCGTGGACCATGACAATATGAATTCGTTGCCTACATAGTATGCCTTGCTTCCCATAACGCGCCTAGGAAATGCTAGTGGGAGTCTACACATCTGATAGACTTTTTATTTGTGAGAAAGGTGCCCGCAGCACGCGTGATTCCGGCGCAACTCGAGGAGACACGCTGAAAGGACGATCATAGTATCTCCCGCCAAGAGTGCGCCACAACGCCTTGGCAATCAACCTTTCTCTTTTGCTAGACCGCAGATTATTCCAATACGATAAACAAACTAGGTTACATACGCAGATTTCCTTGCGCTGTACAAATCATGTACTTCAAAAGCACTGCACGAGCTGAGTATGTACGCAGTTTCCAGTTCCAGCAGGGCCAGTTTTAGCAATGCCCGGTCTATTTGGCAACACTCCTCTTCTAACACCGAAACGAAAGCGTTGCATATCTATTTACTGAGCACGTGGGTACGGCCATAGACGGCGTGGCGTGTTGTGCAGAGCCCGGGTGCAGTCGAAGTACCAACCAGCTAGTTAAGCTTCGGTGGGCAAACCTTGTATTTATTCGCATCTCGGCTTTAACTGACTTTACATTAACTTTTCTCTCGTCGTCGGCGCGGCCTCGCCCACCAGGCTGACGAGAGAAGCTGCCACTATATTGAATGCTATATTATTATTCGTTTTGTTAATGTTCTTATATATATACAAAATATTCCGTTGTTTTGTGTGCGAAAGGAGCGAAGGGTGTTGTTGTAGGGTATCTTAGCCCGTCGCCGTTACTCTGCTCCGTAACGAGGAGGCGAATAGAGAACTGGAATGACTATTCACTCAACCGGGCATACTGCATTACGCCTTTTTCGCTGCTGCAGCTGTTGCGGTTGGTTTTGTTGCCGCTGCTGCTGTTGCTTTTGGTGCCCCTCTGAAGGAGGGCTGTCTCCACCTGTCTCGACCTGTCTGGCCTGATCGACGGCCAAGGATGAACGTTGCCGAGTCTTACCCGCTTACCTAATCAGCGTCGCCGACCAGAGCTACTTAGCTAACTAAGTAACGAACTCACTACCACTAACCAACTTTCCAACTAACCTCATCAAGTCGGATTCTCGCGTGTCGTGTGCTGCATATGCCGTTGTCCCTCGCGACATGCATGACAGCTCTGTCGCCGCCATTCCTCCCTACACCGACGAACATCCCGGACGTTTGCGTAGTAATCGGATGAAAGGGAGGAGAAGGTACGTCCGTCCGCCCGGCGTACCTCCCCCTTTTCATACGATTCACGCCCCTAGCCTTTCTTTTTTGGGCCGAGAGTTACCCCACTCATCAACTGGCTGTTGCTGTTGCCATCATCATCATGGCCGTCGTTGTAAGTTCCTCGGCGTCGCAGGCACAGATATCATTTCTGACCGCTTTCTCGAGTCACTGCCGCCGGGAGGGGGGGAGTCATGATCGCATTTATCGTCGGCAGCTTCGTCCCGCGATACCTGTTACCCGTGAACCAGCAGGATTTTCTGCCTCGCTGTTGCTGCTACTGCTGCTGCCTTCACGCACTTACGTAGATTTGTGCGTGAGCGCCGATAATTGTCAAGTGCGTAAATAGTTGTATCATTAATAAGGGGGAGCTAAAGTTTTCGGGCTGACCCTCAGCCAAGATTTAACGTCCACGGAATTGTTTCTCACATTGCTTCATAGACGGTCCCCCATAAATACAAATGTGCCACGGTGGGGCTCGAACCCGCGCACCTATGTGTCTCCTCCGGTGGCGAGGCGGAGACTCAATCCACCACGCCACCGGGCTCGACAATAAGGGGGAGCTGCGATAATTGTCTGTGATTCGTTGTCTTGATGATACGAACGAGTGATTTTGGTGACTGAACACGACGTCTCTGGCATTGGGCGGTACGCAGTTACAACAGAACTACTCTCCAAGCTGTTCATTTTCATCGCGTCGTCTGATTTGCTGCTCTGGAGGCTGGCTGTCATTTAGACGCGCGCCTTCTAGAAGAAATCCGAGATTCCGGTTGGCTATTACTGATATGCCCCCTCTAAAATTGGGCTGGCTGTGTATCAAGCTACTGTATATAGACTAGTATCGGTTGCTGGCAATCTATCTAAACTAGATTTGTTTAAAATATTGTAAAAATTTCAGTTTCATGCTGAGCATTTAGCTAATACACTAAAGCCGCCCCAAAAGACGTTATAGTACAATATATTTAGAGAAATGCAGCATGTATTTTGTTTCCCAAAGGCTTGCGGATAGGCTCGCTTTTAAATAGAGCGTTGGAAAGGTACTATCATGATGATGACTATGCTGAATATATGCTCTCTATGGGTAGTTGGCTTATTACTATCGCAAACGTCTTCCCGCGTCTAGCATATCAGACGTTTTGCGAAGCATTGCGTTTGAATTTTTCTCGCATTACCTTGTGTTTTTTTTTAAATAATCATCTTAAAAGTTGCCTTTCTACAATTTTAACAAGCTCATGCCAACTACAGCACCGAAGAGAGACGTTCTTCGAAGGTAACAGAAATAAGTATATTGTGGGTTAACTTCGAATTGCGTTCGTAGGAGGTCGCGCAACTATAATATGTCAGACTCTCTAGTGACAATGTGGTGAACCGTGCTTTAATTAAACATGTTTCTTTCTGAAACACTTTCTAAAAAAAAACAACGAAATCAAGGCCAAATAAGCCATAGTTTAGAAAATGTGTGTTATAAAAAAACGAATGCACCCTCGTAATGTACCATTACAAAATGTATTGCCTCATTTAAAAGAGATCGTATGAGCACTAATGATGTAGCGCGTTCCGGATGGCCAAAAACAGTTTTAAATGAGAAAATTGTGCTAGAAGTCTCCAGACTCGTGATGACGAACCGAGTCGATTGAAGCTGCGCAAAATAGCGGAAGAGATAGCCATTAGCTATGTATTTCTTTAGCATTTGTGCAAAAAAATCTAAGAGCAACGTGGCTACCACACGAGCTTACAATTGAGCAAAAACTGACATACGTGTCAACATCAAAGGACATTTTAGAACTTTTAAGACGAAATCTGCAGGATTTTGTTTTTTTTTTCCGACGGACCTTAATCCATCACTTGACTCTAGAACGCAAAGATGCCACCAGGGAGTGCACCATCCGCGGCGGAAGGCCACCCGCCATATCAGAAAGGTACGTCTTGACCGAAGAGGTTTTGGCGACCGTTGGGTTGCAAAAGCTATTCTATTTACGGACTACCTTTCTGCAGAAAAAGCAATAATTTGGTAGCACTACGAAAAAGTAATAGCTCAGCTGAAGGAACGCATCATAGCACTACGGCCCGCGATGCAGAAGACAACGGTGCTGTTTTATCACGACAATGCGCCCACCCACACGTCTCTATTTTTTTTTTTTTGTTCTGGGAGGTTTCGGTAATGCATGATGCACATGCGCCACTAGCAGCCTGCGTGACTAGTGTGAGACTCGCAAACCCACTAAACCCGGATTCCTCCCCACCCCCCCAGGCTCGGTATTACTTTGGCATTACATCGAAACCGTGGGAGAGGCGTCCCTGCCGTTCTCCTTCAATCAGCTCTATCCCTGACTATCATCCCGCATGTCTACCTGCGGTTGGATAGGGGGATGCCATTTTGTAATCCGTCCTGTGAGGGTGCGTCGAGACCATGAGGGCCTGGCTGCTCCCCACCCCCTCCCCCCTCCCTCGGCTCCTCGTCTCGACCACTCTCCCGAGAGACCCGCTCAAACCTCTCCCGCCTGGCCGTTTCCTTGGCTGTCTTGAGTGTCAAAACAGCGTCGAACAAGTTCGTCGCCTCCCTCCATGCCTCCGCCGAAGTCATCATATGGGAGACCACCTCCTTGATGGGTCGGCCCCTCACAGCGTTTGGTGCTGCGTCCCGTGCTTCCCTGAGGGCATCACACCGCAGAACAGTATGCTCTACGTTGTCCGTTTCTCCAGAGTCGCACAGTACGCAGATATCGCTGATGGCCTTCTTGATACTTGACAGGTAGCTCTGGAACTGGCCGTGTCCGGTCAGAACCTGAGTCGTCCAGTAGGAAAGCTCCCCGTGTCGGCGGTCATACCATACCCTGAGGTCCGGTATCAGACTCTTGGTCCAGCTCCCTGTGGTCACACCGGGTCTTACCTGCGCCCTTTCACGTCTCTATTTGGCATGGTTAAACTACACGCACTAAAGTTCCAAAGTGTCGAGGATGTCCCATATTCTCCGAACCTGTCTTTCATGCTACAAACTTTTTGACTTACCTATCATATATATATATATATATATATATATATATATCAAACAGATATTTGTATATATATATATATATATATATATATATATATATATATATATATATATATATATATATACAAATATCTGTTTATTAAATCTGTTTTTGAATGTGTGGTTCATAATAAGCCTTTGGCGGCCATCAGATCTTCCTCACATCGGCGTTAGCGTTCCTCTGGTATCTTGGACAGGCAAAATTTTTTCACAACCAAAAACATTTAGAGTGCAGCTTAATGGACAATACTCTGATACCACTCGAGCGACGTCAGGATGCCCCCAGGGTACCACCTCCACAGGACTCTTCATGTATAATCTGTATACTAGGACGTCGGTGTCGATAGTCCAGGTCTATGTTTGCAGCTTTAAGTTGATTTTAATACTTACGGAGGCTGTTTCTAATTTTAAAGGCTGTTTTACAGGATCACAAGATGGGTCTAAAATCACAAGATTCGATCCAGGATCTGGGAGTGATCCTTAATCAAATCGTAATGATTTTAGTGAATCTTAGTGGTCCTAGTAAATCTTAGTGGTCCTAGTGAATCTTATTAGTTCTAGTGAATCTTAGTGGTCCTAGTAAATCTTAGCGATCTTTAATCTAATTCCTAAACCCGGAGTTTACTGGGTTTAGGAGTTCCACGCCAGTTGCTGCTAGGTAAGAGTGATGATGCACTTGCACTATGCATTCGCCGACAGCTCCCAAACCAAAAAAAAACGATGTGCCTAACTAATCAGCAACGATATATATATATATACAGATCATTAAGCTCCTGCCAGGCATCATCGGGACTAAATGAACTCCGTAGAAGTTTGATAACTCTGTGCTACTCGTGCCTTGCTTTGTGACCTATCGTGTTAGGAATGGGGCGAATCCTCTATACCGTCTGCCTCAGTCACGCCAGATGCTAATGTTTGGTGCATTGCGTACGCCTCGCTTTTTGATCGTTGGTATTGACGGCGCGCTGGCTTTGACTCGGCCAACTCGACACACCAATCTTGCTTTGGTGCTGCTGATTCGCAACGGCCGCTTTGCTATTATAAAATTGAACAGTTGCTTTGGGCTCTCTGTCGCTTCTAGTCATCACCAGTCAGCTGCTTGCATACAATTGTTTTAAATTATTGACCACATATTGTGGCTAGAATTAAAAAACATTTCATAGAGTGTTTTTTTTTTCATTTCTAGACTATCCTCCGTCCCCTACGGACTTGGCACTTAACCTGAGGCATATCTCCAAGGCACCGAGGGCCGGACACGTTAAGATATCTAGGGTTTCCCCAACAGACTTTGTTGCAGCATGGCCGCTGACTCTCAGCGGTATGGTTTATCATCTATTCTCAATGAGCATCTCTCAAAGAAAATTCGACCAACAACACATACTGTGGCTGACTTGTTCGGTTTTCTCTAAGGAATCCATGTCGCTAACGATAGTTAACGAGAAGGCCGTGGTTGAGAACAGGGAGTGGGCCGGCGAGAGAGTAATACACGCAAGACTACCGCCGCTGTGGTGAAAACACACGAAGGACACACAAGAAAGGCAAAGTTAACTGCTCGTAAGAAGGCGACTGCATCGAGAGCGGCGCCAGCTGGTGGAAATTACGCGCAGACATTTGCTTCGAAACCGATAGTCGTGCATGAAATGTTTGTGGATGTGCCGTGTGTTACGAAGTAGAGCTGTTGAGACCAAAGATGCAAATTTAGTGAAGGATGTTTGGAATGCAATTGTTTCCAAAAGCACTACCATGCGTCTCCAAAAGCGGAAAGAACGAAGCGGCGCCATCCGGTCCAGGTTGTTCAGTCAGCCAAACGGTCTCTCTCGTGTGGTTATTGCACAAAAGAGCGATCGAATAATTGATGGGACTACTGTTTCTATAAGTGAGCCGTTCATTGATTTTATTGTGCAGTGATTTACACATACGCTACCCTCTCACTAAACTGAAGTCGAGAGCTGGCATTATTTACGTCTGATTTAATAAAATTGACGAAGCAAACGCGGCGGTTCAGCCATCGAACCTCCTTGACAATTTGGTTGTGACTAAATGCAACGGTCTGAATGCATACCGCGCCAGAATAAACGGAGTTTATAAAGGTTTTACTAATGAACGCACTCTGTCTGCTCTGAAAAAGGTTGGTGTCGTCTCGCACAACAACAAACCGCTTTTGTAAGTTAGCAGTTGGCGACAATAAAACCTTGAAACCTCCAGTTAAAATTGCAGACAGGCTAAACCGTTATTTTGCCACGTTAGGTAATACTTCAGTCACTTATCTCGAGCAGGCACCTTATTTGATGGGGTATGAAAAAAGGATAATGTAATTTCACTCTTTGCTGTCTCTGTTTCATAGGTCCATGGTACCTTTCACCGTCTTGAGGCAAATTGAAGTCAAGATGTCATGGGTGTGTGCCTGAAAAATTGTGGAGGTTAGCAGCTAGATCGATTGCAGGATCTCTGATTACCGTTGTAAATACCGTTCGTTTTGAGTCCGATAGCTCTCCGCCACGGTTGAGAGCTATGACGGTGTTTTCTTTATTTAAGAAAAGGGGTAAACGAAACTGCGTAGCCAATTATAGGCCACCTCTCAAAGCTTACCAAGAGATTAGTACTGGTTAGAGTAAAACATATTTAAGGCTCAATTTGTTTCGTCTCACAAATTCGGCTCTCGCAGAGGTAAGTCCATTGACCTCGCGTTGACCCACTTATGGCAGGGGTATCCGATTCGGTCGATGTGCATAAGCTTTGTCTCGCTGTCCTATGTGATGTGTCGGCTGCTTTCGGCAATCTAAATAATTTCTTTCTGTTCCAGATGCTCGCTTAGCCTGATTGCTTAGTGCCGACTTTAGCCTGGTTTGGACCTTATCTCTCAGGACGCACGTGGTAGAAGCTGGTCGGGTAGAGTCCTCGTAGCAGCTGGTCAATATCGGCACCTCTCAAGGCTCGGCTTTCAGACCTTTTATTTTTCTTATCCGTCTGAATTTTATTGCATTAAGCGTCGAGGTGATAAACTCTGACTCTGATATAGCTTTTGCTGATGACAAGAAGCTACCGTACGGTGTAAATTATTGGAGTTTTGATACGGATTTGCGTCAGTTGCTCTTAAATCTCGGCAACATAATTAGCATTTTTAACAGTTTCGGAGTAGTCGTCAATGCTAATAAAACCAATTTTGTAGTTTGCCGTTCATCGCCGAGGCGACTGGTCTTACCTGCCAATTTGTTGCATAAGACTCGGAAAATTGAGCCCTTAAAGACCGCTATCCCCATTTGGATTATAATGCAACCAAGTGCTATGTTGTAATATCTGCAATGTGTAGAATGATACTGATTGGGGAGCCTTACCAGTGCCATACTATGGTACACTTATCTGGGGTCGTTAGCTATGACGCCAGAGTAATGCAGAATGATGCGATTGAGGCCATTTTTTCAGGAAGTGAAAGGATTATGCCCGTGACTTGTTCAGTCAATTTTACTTTCTCCAAGTGGAAAACTATACACGCCCAGTGTTTTTGTATTAGCATAACATTTTGCAAGATATTTTATTAACGGAGATCGCATTTCCACCAGTTCCAACAACAAGAACAACAAAAACAACAACAACAACTACAACAACAGCGACAACAACAACAACAACAACAAAAGCGACGACGACAACAACAACAGCGACGACAACAACACAAACAACAACAACAACAAGAACAACAGCGACAACAACAACAACGACAATAACAACAGCGACAACAACAACTTTATTGCTTATATTATTATTGCTTATATAATGCACATTCCTTCGGATTTTGCTCAGTGCGATTTTCTGCTGCAGCTAGCGTCTCAATTACTCATGTAGGAGAGTCCGAATCACGATATACGGTTTACAGCCGTTCACACAGCCATCGGCTTATTGGCAGACGAGTGTCGGTGTGAAGTGTTTTGGTGGACGAAGGATTGGGACCGTCAAATTTGAATCGTGTTGAGAACAGATAACAAGTCCACAGCAGAACTATAAGAAACCCAAAGCTCTCCGCCATTAGAGTGGACTCTTGTAGAAGAGGGTTAAACAACTTTCTTCGAGTGTAAAGAAGGCTTCTCAAGGTGGGGGAACGTATCTCGTTTGGGCAGACGACGTGTATTTAGGCGGAGAATTAAGATTGTTCGTATTTTCAATTTTTTGGCTGGCTGCAATGAATTCTAGCTGAACACCAGCTTAGCCCCGGTCTCTCGGGTTTAGATAACATTGTCGTCAGAGAGTTTTGCCAAACCGCACGATATAAAAGGCTTAACACGTTTATTTACGTTTTGCGATGCGGTTTTGCATATGTACATATATGTATAACCTAAGTCAACCAAAGTGCAAATAATAACAACAAGTTGTTAAATTGGTGGTTGTAACTGCCAATGACGGCTAACTTGAAAAAAAAAGATATATATATGAGGTCGAAAATGCCTCGGATTTGCCTGTACAGAAGAACATTTTTGCACTACAAGGGTAATTTAAATGTATATACATAGAATCTATGATGCTCGAACCCAATTTGGTCAGACTTAAGGGAATTGTAGATACCAGAAAACTAGGCGTGCTTCTAATGGAATGAAGGGATCTATCAGCACCTCTTGTTTTAGCGACAATGTAATTACTAACGTTTGTTGCATCCACGTGGCTAGTCGAGCATTACTTCACAAGCTATGTACTTGAGAGAGATCAACTTATGCTATAAAAAAAAAGAAACATACCGGCATGTTCAAAAAAAATCTGGCCGTTAAAAAAGCATGCAACTAGCGGTACGCAAATAGCCACATGGAATGGGAATGTAAAAAAACACATGCGAAAGCAAACCCAAAATGACAAGTTCGAAAAAGTCAATCCCCCGTAATAGCAAATGTGTTTGTTCTCGTGTTCAAGGCCATACATGTTTGCCATTGCGCCCCATGAACACCATGCGTTTGGTACAAAATTGATATAAGTTTGATTCGTAATATTACTACCGTAGGCCGTTTCCCTGCCTTCGATGTGGTAATTCATGTAGAGGCTGTGTGTAGGCTTTCACATGTTAGCATCGGCCAATTCATTGACCCTCGAAGGAAACGTTCTGGTTTATATCACTGGTTCTACCAAGTTCACGCTTTGCGCTTTACTGATGAGTTAGATACTATCAATATTTTCTTGAAGAAGAAGGCTGAGTACCTTTTACTTGTGCTCTTCATAGATAAAATCTTGTTCACACAGGAAATCACGTTTAATGCACGCAACTGTAAACAAGACCCCGCTTGTTTTTTTGTATGTGTTGTTTATATATATGATTTATATAATATTACGTACATTGCGCGTGCATGCACGCCGTTAATATTTGTGCTGGCATTGAGAACAACTACCTTATAGGCCCTCATAAACTTTTCAAAATATTAAATAGAGATATGTATCACAGGTTTCCGAGCAGCCAATCTTGCCAGAACTGCTGGCGGAAAGTCCAGAAAGTATTCGCTCGCGAATTGTGTTCCAGCGCAAAACGACGCTGCAATGCGGGTTACCTACACGCTTAAGGGTTCGACAACTTTTAGGGTTTGATCGCCGACGCTAACGATGCTAAATCGACTGCAAGCATATACGGCGTACATAAGGTCACCTCGTTCTGATCATTAGCGCAAAGCTTTATTAAAATACGACATCGGAGTCGGGGCAAACGGCCTACGGCTATCATATAACGGACCGCTATCGAATTGGCATTTACGTGAATGTGCGAATTTTTGAGCGTGAGGACAAACATTAAATATATTGAACACAAAAGCTCAAACACTAGTCAGTGGCAGTTTCCTTATTAGACAAATCGTTTGTTTTTAATCACACAACATTTGTGACGAAATATTCGACTAGTTAAGGTTTTAAAAAAATTAAGGAATACAAATGGAGCTAGTTAAATTGGTATAACACAAGATCACTGCTAAATGAAATATTTCCAACCAGACTATTGAAAAACATGCTTACGAAATCTACAGTTTAGTGAAGTTCGGCCAAACTGAGTTTAGACACCATGTACATCTTAAACATAAAAACTTGCTAAACTGTGAATGGATTAGGATTCTGGTAAATTTGTAGAAAAAAAATATTAGAAATTCTTTCTGTATACATATCGTTAACCGAAGGGGTACCGAATTGTAGGGAATTCGTATCATTCAATCTATCTCATATTTGTCAGGCTCTGAACAGTTGTGCAGTTCGAATTTTAGTTGGAGGCATGAATATTTATTTATTGCAACAATAAGAGGTGATTTACTATTAGCTAGATGTCCTAAGTTATGAAATCATCATTGGGAAATAATTTAGTTAGAATCTGGAACCTTGGTTGACCAAGAATTTCACAACTTTACGTCTTTTGAGGACCAATACGTAACGATTTTTTTTGCGACCAGAATTGTTATAAGCTTGACCATTGTCCAAATAATTTCATTTAGTAACTAAAAACGGTCTATTCATATAAAAAAATATGAAATAAGCTTTACTCAAACGATTAGAGCGAGTATTTCCAAATAGCTGATTCTAATATATCAGCAAAATATCTGATTTGTACAGTACTATTTATAATGAATGGGTTGAAAAATAATCAATTGAAGAAAGAAACATATAATTATGATCGTGGTTAACACAACGGTAAGTGCAAGGCCTTGAAAAAGAACTGAAATGCCCAGTAGGGTTTGTCATTTAGATCGCAGTCATGAGAAATGGCGCAAATATGTAGCGTATAGAAACGAACTAATTAACAAAAAAGTTGCAGAGTCAAGTGAATACAAAAATACGAGGGAATACAGCACAAACAGATTTTCACATATATATGGTACACAACTACAAGTGAATACAACACAAACAGATTGTAAAAGGCTTTTTGCGATCTGTTTGTGTTGGCAGCCCGTAGGAGATATACTTCACTAAAAGGAAAATGGCACCAATTCTATTATCTAGCTTTAATAGCAGCATATTCGTGAAAATACTTGATACTCAGATTTAAAAATCCATTAAAAAATCAAGTAATCAACAGCGAACAATATGGATTTATACAAGGAGGATGCACTGAATAGGCTACGCTAACGGCGAGAGAATATATGACACTACAGTTTGCGAAAAATCACTATTTAGCTTTGATACTCCTCGATTTAAAGAAAGAGTTTGATAGTGTAAAAGAGACGCTAATTCATAAAATACCACATCTAGACTTCGGGGAACCAGCTTGTGACAATGTTAAACCTTGAATTACTAATATAAATTAAATTGGTCAACTCAATAGTGATTTCAGTAAAATTTATTGGAACTGAATATGGTCTGCCACAGGGATCATTACTTGGTTTAACTCTATTTAACATGATACCTACTTGAATTTTGCACTGGTACAAGATAATTCTGTTTGCCGATCACATATGCGTGCTGGTATCTCATGGCTCTCGAGAGATTTAAAGGCCCAAGTTACACATACTATGGAAAAAATAAATTGTTGGTTTCGTGTAAGTCAACTTAAGCTTAATGTTCAAAAAACAAAAGTACTCCAAACTAATTCCAAACAAGTCACAGTGAATCCCTTATTAATAAACGTCACGATTGCACTATGCCTAATCTTGCGTCGAGAATTTCGTCGGAAATATACTCCGATTGCCTATTGAAAGTCACAATTACCCTCATGTATCCTTCCATTCACTAGCCATGCCAAAATGATTTAATTCGATTGCACCTTACTTTTATTAAAAAAATATTTTTTTTTTACAAACCATTACCGAGATTCATGCTACAGTCAGTGCACTTGTGTGCCGACAGTTGCGCCATTAGTGTTCATAATGCGATTGTACATGCGATAACCCGCTCTGGACTGCAATCCCTAGAAGGCTTAGAATTTCGGGCAATGTTACACCTTAATGGGACACGATGATAGAATTTCCTTTGTGCACTTTTAATTACTTAAATGTATTTGCCTAAATAAAGCCGCCATTTCACTGGCAGACTGCAATTGAAGAAACGTCGCTTAAACTAAGCTTGGTAATGTAGTTTATAATTCTTTCATTTACTCACAATAACCATACGGTATCCTGTTTATTGAGGATGGATTCCAAAGTACTTCTTTGCCTTTAATTGTTTTTCAAAAAATGTATAATTAACGTTTTTGGCGTGATATATATGGAGAATACTACAGCAATTTGACGCAAAGAAGTGTCTTTAAATTTTCATGGCATATTAATTTATTCTGCTGTCATTTAAACAGGAAAATGAAATATTTTACATATATAGAACAAGAAACACGATAACATCAGATACAAGGGTACGCAGTTAAAATGTTTGGCCTTTTGTGCCAGATGACACATTCCTGTTGCAATGTCGCTCACGGTACATCATCAGACAGCAAGCCAAAGGCGGCAAAGATTAAACGCTGCCATTGACTCAACCCGCGTATTGGAGTTCTCACCAGAGGCTTTCTCTGTCCCTAGTCCCTTGATTGTCGAAATATGTGCAATACAAATTAAAAAATGTAATACTGCACAGCGTGCGTCCCGAACTGAGTAAACCTCGAAAAAACAGTTGGTATACCAAGGATCCCTGAAACATTGTATGATTCAAAGTCCCCCGGAAATTACCTTTTTAGGGCGTGTATGAAGTCGACCCCCGGGGCGTGGTGGCACGCGTCTGCGCCTCGCTACCGGAGGAGACACAGAGGTGCGCGGGTTCGAGCACCACCGTTGCACATTTGTATTTATGGGGGTCCGTCTATGAAACAATGCGAAAGGCAGTCCCATGGTGTTAAATCTTGGCTGAGAGTCAGCCCCGAAAGGATTTTTTTTGTAGGGCGTGTATGGAAGCTGGATAGTTATTTTCCACAGATGTTTGCCAAGCGTTATTTACAATGTACTATCTGCATTGGTAGCGCGTCGACTAGAACATTTTTGGAAAGTACTAAGTGCCTGCCAGAGCAGCACGGTGAGGCGAGGAAGGTCGAAGATGACGGCTTGCGCTGTTTTTCTCAATAACATTCAATTAACCCTCCAAGTTAAACGTAACTTTGTCTTTGCTGTTTTTGCAGACTTTAAGGCGGCTTTTGATACGGCGTTAAGAACAATAATCCGAGACAAAATAAGAGCTATGTGGTGTTCTGGCGGTAATACATAAGTGGTTTCAAGCTATGCTGCAGGAGGGGTCTGTATTCATCGACGACGGAGTAACTGTGCACACCCCAATTAATCAGACTACATGAGTTGCACAAGGCAATACTCTTATCCCGCTATTATTCTCAATCTTGATCTGGCGGACAAAATCCAGCGTCGATACTCTCAAGTTAGTACCCTTATGTACGTTGATGATCTTGTCCTCTACTCCCGGAGTCGATCTCATCTGCAGCAATCGCTTGCATCACTGCAAAACTCGTTGATCTTAACGCTCTAGTGATAAACGTAACAACAACTAAAGCGATCAAATTTCGCCGCGGAAGTAGGCTCGCCAAAAAAATATGAATTACGTTTGAGCTTAGCACCAATAGATTTTGTTCATTATTTTTTATACATAGGAGTCATTTTTTCAACGCAGCGTTTACAATTTACTAAACATATTGAGGTAAAAGCACGCAAGGGCATTCTATCGTTTGAGCATAATATCGCAGAGCCTTATTGGTTGTCGCTAAATGTCGCTCTCAACCTTTTCATTCTAAAGATTGCACCGACCGCTACTTAAAGGGCACAGGTCATATGGCCCCACCTATCGAAAGCGAATCTGGAAGTACTTGACAAAATTAAAGCCAGCGTGCTTAAAAAGTGCTAGTAGTCCACCGCACTTGACTATCTGTTGGTCTCGACATCACTCTTTGTGGAGGATCTCAGAACAACGTATGCTTTACCGAGAACGGAAGCCTTCGAGAATCATCTTGCTAAACGGGAATGTAAGTTTGCGGATGTTAATTGGTGTTTTTCTAGGTACTTCGTTACTGGGTTTGCAATACATGGATTTTATATGAAGATATGTATACGAAATGGATTGCATGAAATATCGACCAAGTGTGAATGCAAGCTATGCAGAAAATCGTGTAATCTGTATCATCTTCAACAGTGCAGAAAAGCAATAAAGCTGATGAAAGTGGTGTAGGGGAGCTGTAGCACATATTCACATAAACTAAATATTGGTTAATAAACAATACGTTCATTTATAGTACAAGAAACGCCACGTTATGGATTTAGTCACCAATATATACACATACATACATACACGTATATATACACATATATTCGCGCATGTACACCGCTCTTTCAGGTCGGCAAATCGGATTTGCGCCCACAATGTCTGTTTACAGCCACCAAAATGTTGTGCATACCCCAGGGGACTCTTAATGAGATAGAGGACATTTTTATACGTAGACGAGAGCGGGGGCTGTTTAGCAGAAGTCGTTATTCCAGATGTGGAAAACGTGGCTAGGAGTGTCTGTTTTCCCGTATGCATTTAATCGTAACTTGGCAGCGCAAGACTCGGTCCAGAATCTAATATATATATATATATATATATATATATATATGTGTATAATAAACTCCAATTGAATATATATATATATATATATATATGCATATGTCGACCTAGGTTCTCCACCTTTTTATTTCCTATCTATCTATATATGAGCAGGAAAACGAAACGACTACCGTAGTCGAATTAGAGAGAAATACTGAACCAGCCCGCACAAAGGTGCCCTGGCGTTCACTCGGCGCGACCGTCGACTTAATGAATTCCCTGCCGGGAAGCCGAGAAGTATCGCGCCTGGAGTCAACTTCGGCTCGAAGACGTATCGAGTCTGAATAGGAAACGGCGGCAGACTGCGAACCGACGAAGCACACCGTGTTCACGTGTTGCCCCGAAGAGCCCACAATACGATGGCGACGTTCCCCGTAGACGAAACAACGTGTCATTACCGCCAATTCTCGCCTCTCAGGATTAGATCGAAGCACACAAATAAAGAAGAAAAATTGCCTAAGGGAAAATTGTTGGCTGGAACCGAAGCGAGACATGGCGAAGGAAGAGGCAAGACATGGAGAGAGAGAGAGGAAGAGGCTTTAATTGTCTGAAGCTACCAAACTACCGCCTGTTGAACATAAGTATTAAATATGAATTTATGACTCTTCCTGCAGGCGGTACACATCGGAACAAGCCTGTGAGCAGCCCAAATTTTTTTAACTAGACGCTACGGCAGCTCCCAATACCTGGCGTCTTTGGGCGAAAGCCGCGGTAAAAAAATTGTGCTTAGATAGGAAGCAATCACATCAAACTGGATAAAATAGTAAACGCTGCTAGATTCTTCGTTCTGAAGACTACGTTTTAGTTCTAAATCCGGTGGACCTCTGTCCGATGCAACATTGTCAGGTCGATGTACGAGGTGTGAGGATCTTTACAGAGTAAGCTTTGCTTTATATTGCCGAAATAACTACCTTTTTGTCTTGCTGTGGGGACGCGTACCTATACCACGATTTGTGCACGAACTATCTGCCAATCTAGATTTATTCGATACGTTAATCGATATTTATACAAAATATTGCCTTTAGAGGGATCACATCGTGCCAGGATTGCATCTACGACTTCTAATATACGAGTTGTTGGTTACTTCCTTGACGCCGTCCTGTTGATACTACTTTAGACAAAAATGCATGCCGCACGCAATCAAAAGGGTTGCGTGGCTGTAAAGTGGCAACACGTTCAACTTGCTTCACTCACCGGTTGTCCTACAGTATCGCGAGTCGTACGACTGGAGAACAAGGTGAATCTCTTGGGACTGCTATAAGACGCCTGCAATGCTCTTTCTTCAAGAAAATTGGCATACAGTAACCCGCTTTTCGGCGCACGGGTTCCACTATGAACTAAGGCTGCGAATTTGTTTCAAGAGCTCGACCCCACGTGAATGTACGCCAACTGTGGACTGATGTGCTCCAAATACCAACAACTCCATGCTGCCTTTCTGTCCTGGCTAGATCATTTAGCACTGTGTGCTCGTGGACAATATTGTTATATGTAATGTACTATAAACAATTTTGTCAAATGGTGATACCAGTAAGATTAAAGTACGCTTCAAGTCTGCTCCGGTTGTTTTACGGTACGAAGCTATAATATGCAACTCCGTATTCTTATGAGCAAACAGACGTCTGATAAATTGTGGCAAGCATGCACCCATTAACACTTACTCGCATGAATTTGTTTGTTCTGTTTATCGACAATTCTTCAATTAAATCCCCATTTTTATTAAGCTATCGCCAGCTTCCTATTTAAATTACTCACACATATGTATTCACCTTTAGAGCAAGTATCAACAACGCTATAATGTGTACAGAGTATAGACTTTTTACGTTTTACAAAATTTACATTTTAACAACGCCAACCAAAGCAGTAGTTACAAGAGTCAGGGTAAAGGTTAGCTGCGGAATATATAACACGACTGGAAATCCAAGGAGAGGCCATTGCACTTCAGCAGGGTTGACATATGCCACTTTCCCAAAGTGGGGAAGATGAGGCATGTAATTTTTGGTTGAATGTAAAATGAAAACTGTTCTGCCATGCTCGCGATTTAAAAGTTGTAGCCATTAAGACACAGGCGGATGCAGTATGATTTCCGGTTACGGCGTCAGGAGAGTCTACGTTCCCCGCCCTCCCTTCCTTCCGTTCGTACCGTATTCAACGGCACCCGCTGATTGGGTCATGGCATCCCGACGAAAGACTAGGTGATGTAGTATGGTGAAACCTGCGCACTGCGAAACGCGTCAGTACGGGTCTGTGTCTACATATATCTGCCTACGCGCAGCCTGCTATTGCGCCAACTTTGAAGAAGTTTACGTCGATTTCAGCAAGTTTTAGGTTTCACCTCGTGACGTTCACTCTTGAAAAGTCTCCGTGTGAGTCAAATTGAAGAGGCGCCTCAGACCCTCGGCTTGGCCTGTGAAACGTTGCCGCGAGTGAACGCGCCAGCCAATTTCCTACGGTGGACCTTCGTCGTTTGCTTCGGAGCGGAGGAATGCACTGTCGCGTTTCAACCGATGCCAAAAGTCGCCGAAATTGTCGCTACGACATTTACCAAAAATAGGAGAAGAGGTTAGTAATATCTAGCACGTACTCGGCTAACTGAGGACAGAAGTATAAGAATAGAGTTTGAGAAAAATAATCATACATAATAATCGATAATTGTGTGTACTGTAAGGTCAGCTTTTTCTTGAACATTTTGATTAGGCAAATTACACGCCTTTTTGCCATAAACTAACAATAGTAGCAATTGTTTCTTGAGCATCTACCTGATTACTCCGACAGGCGTATTATCTACGTAGAATGTTACATGTAATATTTGACATAGACCTAAACAGCCCTTTATTCGTGCTTAGCCTTTTGGACTGAAAGGCCTGGTTGCTGTCAGTCTCGTCGTATTTTGTACTCTTCTGCATAGACTTGTACCCTACGCATTCAAATAGCTTGGCACATAAGCTATTTGCTGAAAACTCAAGTATCAACATAGGTTGATGGACCAAAAGACGATACAGGCTTTAATTGAAACCGTACCTAGAAGCCAACACAGGGCTTGGGCCTCAGGTGGGTCTAACACAGTCTGTTCAAATGTCAAACAGTAAAGTCTGCTTTACTGCAAACAAGTGAAAACTTTAAACAAGTGTGGTTCTTACTCCGGCCAACAATTCGCAAAGGCAACCTCATGCAGAGTTACAATACTTGAGTAAACGCGTCTCCTCGTGTGCATTAAGTATTTGTTTATTTTCCTTGGAGGAGATTACATGCAGTTACGCACTGTTACTCGAAAGGAGCATGTTCCCTGACATGGGATCTCAGCAGCGCTATGACGGTTGCCCTTGCTTGCTCGGAGAAGCTTTGCCGATACGAAAGAGATCATTTTCGAAATCTCCGCGGCCAGTAAGACACTGCGTAAGGAAAAAGCGAATTTTCGCCGCCGGACAGTCTACTCAATTTTTATGTCCGGAATGGGCAGGCAGAGTGAGTGACATAGTGAGACCCTGTGGAGATGGCATCCCGCACTTCCTGCCACGACCTCATCATTCTTTTCCTCTCCGCATTTCTGTTGAACTCTGGCCCTTCTTCCCAGATCCTTTTCTTTTCGTTTACTTTATGTGCCCAGGTGGGAAAACATACAGTACTAAAAGTGCGCTCGTGCTAACCATGTGGTTGACTTGCAGGATCCCAACGCCGCTGTTCTCTACGCGCTCCTTAGAGCCTAGGGTGTTATGCAACTAGACTGGCGCTGCAAAGTGTGCGATTGATTTGATAACCGATGTTTTTAGTCATCGCCGGCGCTCTTTCGAACCGTGTACGTTTAGCATGATTTTGCCTATTGCGTTAGCCGCCTTGGCCGCGCACTTCTTGATGTGACTAGTGCCCTTAACCTCTTTTACAGGTATTAAGTAGGACGCCAAGGTATCTGGCTCCTGTTACTTGCTTAGTCTCTTGGCCTGCTTTGTCTCGGCCTACCATTGGTTTCATATAGCCCATTTTCCGTTTGTTATATATATGTATATATAGGTGATCCAAAAAGCAAGTCAGCCAGTCCTGTTCCGTGAACGCTTAAAGTCTTCCTTTACACCCTGATAATCGTGCGCTCCCATAGGGATACGATATTTAGCTTAATGCTATGTACTACATATGCTAAATAATGATGTCGAAGGTCGGTTGCTACTCTAGTGCGCAACAGAATTTCCACAGTTCTGCTCGGACTTTGGCAATTATTTGTGCTGCATAGTACACGTGAGGTGTTCCTCTGAGAGCCCTATCCAGGATCACACCTATGTATTTAGCCATGTTCGTGGCGTTACTGGGTTCCCCGTCAGAAGTAAGGTTAGTTTTTTGGGAGGACGTTCCCAGGGGATGTGGGAGTCTAAGAACTTCCTCGTAGGTTATATTCCATAGGGTTGGTCCCAGTACATATCTTTGGGGGACTCTGGTTGTGACTGTATAGTCCTCGCCTTTATAGGTAGATGCTCGGTCTATTAGACACGATGAAGGATACGTGGTGAGTAGGGAGACACTCTTTTGTTGATGGTGTCCCATGAAAGCGCATTAATGCATTTATACATCTAAGCGAATGGCCAAACAATACGACCAGTTTGCTCTCGGCGCAGTTTTCAGCTATTTTTAAAACTTTGCTGATAGCCGAATGTGTGAAGTGGCAGGCTCGGAAACCGCTCTGGTTTCCAACAGCGCCTCCTTGCCTTCTAGATCTGTTACTAGTCGCCCATTGATAATGTGCCCAGCTGATTTAGATAGGCAGAAGAGCATACTTGTAGAGCGATATGCCGAGCGATCTTCTTGCGGTTTACCCGGTTGCGGTCAAACGTGCCGTTTTCCAAGACAATATAGTCTTAGCTGATGAGCATTTATTCATCATACATATGACTACCTTTGGGTAGTTTTTTAAAAACCCACATCTGGGCCCGGTGTTTTTGTTGGCCGTGTGCGTGTGGCAACGATTGTGATTTCTTGGATTGAGATTTTCTCGAAGGTAAGGTCCGAAGTCTCTTCAAAGACCAACATCTATATCCGGAATCATTGTTAATTCTACTGGTAGTGGCGGCTGTGCGTGGCGCATTTTGTTATGCACGATCTTATACCCCTGGCTAAAAGGTTTGCCCGGAGGACCTTGCAATCGTAAGTTGAAGATCCGCCCGGGTGGTCCACTCGAAGAGAATCTCTCTTTTGTAAGGAGCTGTTCTCTAAAAACATGGGGCGAACTGGAGTCCTGTCCCGCAGTCGCCCGTCAGTGACTGCGGGCGCTCATGCTAGTTCTTCAAAGAAGTCCTTGAATTCGTGTAAAATGGAGTTCTGATAAACATACGCCAAGTATCACTTGTTGTTAGCTTGGGGTCTAGGTTGAGACTTCTGTATTGTGGAGACTCAAAGCGTAGTAAGTCTTCTATGTTATTGTCAAATTGTATGTTGTATGCTCGAGGGGCTATGTGGATGTTTATTTCAATATTATTGGTAATTTTGTTTGGGGGGGGGGGGTTTAGCGGATTTAACCAACTCGTAATCTGTATGCAGGGCATTGCGTCGTACGCGGCGTAGCATTCGTCTATGTTACGTACATAGTACTTAGCATTGACCGTGCAGCCCTTTGCGACATGTCCTTGTTTTCCGCATTTGAAGAAGCGAAGATGGGTTGGTCGGGCTGCCTTATAGTCCCTAGCCATATGATCAAAATCCAGGCATAGGGAACACTGTAGCACCAAAACCAGTTCGGCACCGGGTCCATCGGATTTCAGGAGCAGTCAAACTGCTCTCATACCTCGTATTGGCAAAATAGCAATAGACTGCTGCTCATCTTTTATTGTGCACTTCGATAGATCAAGCTATACTTAAATTCGGCTTATACGATACTTGAATAAACGTTTAATAATAGCTGAATCCAATGAGCACTGCCCGAGCCAAACCAGGAAGAGTAATAGAACCCTAACCGACAAATAACTAATAACGACACTTTGTGGCCTTGGCCACACCTTGACACCTTACGATGGCATTACTAGCCAGGTTTCACTGGTGCAGAATGTGCACCGGAGTAGAAGGAGAGAAATAAAATAATAACAACATATATATATATATATATATATATATATATATACGAGAGCAAACCGGTAGGTTCCTTCGCTTTGAATATTAAAAAGTAAACCGAAACTATCAAGGTCTACGGGTTTGTTTTGCTTAGAAGTGCTATTCGGTGGCAAAGTTCGCGCCCATCGGTGTCGCTGTTTATTGTTTGAATTTAGTTCAAATACGTGAAGAAACTGAGGTTAGGCGATTTTTAGAAGCCGAAAAATAAGAAGCAACGAATCTGCATCAAGTTCTGTGTTGATTACTAAATCATATGCTCAAAAGTGGTAGACATGTTACGAACTGCTAATGGTAATCAAACAGTGTCCCGAAACGCTGTGTATACGTGGTACGGTCGATTTCGCAAAGGACGTAAAGAGACTGCATATGACCCCCTTCGGAAAGGCCTTTAACGTCAATAACAGAAAAAAGCGTTGAAAAATGCATATGATATCGTGCTCAACAATTGCTGAGTTTGCCGAATCAGGGATGTAACTGGAAAATTGGAAATATGGATCAGTTGTAACAGTCTTGACCAGTATGTTAGGCGTCGAAGATTTGCAGTAACCTAAGTAGTGTCTCCATTCCAAGGATGATGAATTTCCAGAAAGTTAACGCCCGGAAATCTCTGAATTAAACCCTTATACAGTAGCAGAATATCCTGGATTGCTTCAGAGACTGATCACAAGAGACGAATTATGAGTATTGGTCACGACATCGTGACCAAAGCTCAATGCTCCCAGTTAATTAAAGCTTTTAAGGAGAGGGCCGGTCGAAGATGTTTAGACAGAGCAGATTTAACACCCAGGTTCCCTTGACCGTTTTGTAGTCTACAAGGAAAACATCTTCCACAAATGCTGTGCACCTAATTTTATGGTCAATAAGGAAGGTTACTGTGAACTTTTATTTTTTACATTGTGCGATTTCGCGAGCACATCCGATGCAAAAGGTCTTAATTCTGGCCAAACATTTCTTCACTTCTCTATGACGATAACGCACTGGCGCACAAATATTTTCTGATTTCGGATTATTTGATAAAAAAAACTCTATCTCGATATTTCGGCAACCTCCCTATAGGCCGGACCTTCGAACGACTTTTTCCTGTTTTCACGGATAAAAAATGACGGGGCAAGGTTTATAGTCTATTGAGGAGATAAAGGAAAAATGCCAAGAGCACATCGTGTCAGTCCACTGAAGATTGAGACAAACGGAACTAAAATGACCAACACTCAAACAGACAACCACATGCGTTCGAAATTTAGGAATCGACAGATAGGAAGCTCCTAATAAAAATAAATAATATTGATTAATAAAAGAGTCTCAGCGGCGTGGCACAAAATTCCACTGACCTGATGATACCTGAGCTCCAAGGATCTGGCAATGCTCGCGTATGACCTTCAGCTTGATCGCAGCCACGTCAAAGGAATCATGGAAAACAATAACCATGCTCACTTGCCATGTCATAAGCCATCTCGCAATGCATGGCTTTCATCACAAGTTATGCGACAATGAGTTTTCCATGAACTCGACAACGGTGTATTATGCGCAAGTTTTGTGGTCGGGTGTGTGATCAGAATTGCGTGCTGTAGCACCATCTATCAGTAAACCTAACCGAACATTTGTCTGTTTGCAACATATTGAAATAATTATTCAATGCGACTTAATTCGCAAATACCCTAATTATATTATGATACGGCAGTTACTTATATACCATATAGCTATTTATTTATGAAAACAAAGATTCTAAAATTATGGAACTTTACAACTCATCGACAACTATATATATATATATATATATATATATATATATATGAGTCTAAAAGTATACATAAGGTCAATAATGTTTTCTGTGGAAATTCACCGTTTCATGCCTGTCAATATAAAGTAATATCCGCTTAAAGCGTAACGTAGCAGCGTTGGGTTGTTGGTGTCCACGTTTTATGTTATCCTGTTGCTATCACGCTATGTATGCTAAATACCTACAAGTAGCACGTCATCGTATAGTAAGTCTAGGCAAAGAATAAGAGTCGATTTTGTTGAAAAACACGCCAAAAAGTGCCAAACAAGTTACTTGGCCGAGACGGAGGGCAGCTTTGAAAGAGCCCCAAGGTTTGTTGGCCAAGGCCGAGTGGCAACAAAAAAATCGAGGTCGGGCAGAGCAAACGACCGAGATGTGCTTGATGTCTTTCATGCATAGATGAATATGCACACAAAGGCACACCATACTAGCACATGTGTGGACTCTAGCCTTTCATGGCTTTTGCCCTGATTCGTTATGAGGCGTCGTCAAACGGCTGCATATACGCCAACAAGCGCCTCTATTTCTCGTTGAGACTTGGCCTATGATTCTGACTCTAAAGAGCTAACCCACCGCAACCGACGCTTCGGTCGGTTGCCTCATTTCTATGGGTGCGTGTTTTGTCCAGTGTCATCTTATGTGTTGAAGAAGTGTTTGTATATATATATATCATTTTTTACGATCGAATATATTATTTAGACGCTTACATGGCTGTTTAGTGGCACGTGGTTCCTGTCTACATATGGCGCCTTTCGCTATACCATAAACTATCATCAAAATCCGTCGAAATGAATACACCCCAATCGACAAAGACGAAGCGTCAGCGCAACGTTCCTTTGCAGAAGCTGCTCCTAGGCCTGGCATAGCACGCCTGTTACAGCCACGGGTACCGCACAAGTTAGCTTGCGTTAAATTCCCTTATATTGATGCTACGCCTGTGAGACCATTAATATGTAAGTTTTGTAAAATCCAACTCTATAACGGCAGAAATTGGCTCTAGCTCAGTATACTAACGATCTTTACACAAGAAAAAAATCAAGGTAGCTCATGTAGATACTGGCCTTTGAGTGTAAAAAATGCCACCAAATAAGTTTCGAAAAACTACTTTTTTGCATCAAATGACTTTGTTTAGACACATTCACAAACATTTATCATGAATATCAAGTGACCTTCAAAGCTTACACATTACGTGACATTGACCACATGATTCCACAAACATTGAAGCCAAAGCAACCGGTCAAACAGGTATATTTACATACATGTACTTGTTTATGTCGGTGCGCATATATATATATATATATATATATATATATATATATTTATGTTGTAACATATTTTTCAATACCCTAAACAAAATACAAATATAAATATGTAGGTTCGTTAGCTAACACGTTGGTACTGGTATGGACAAATGTGGCGAGGCACTGTCGGAGAGCCACTGTTGCACGTTATAGCTGGCTCACGAAACCCCAATCGAATAAGTGCTAATAGTGATCTTCCTATGGCGTGGCAGCTTTATCATCATCTAGACCCATGACGTGACGAAGAGGTCGGCAATGTTGGCAGTCGTTTGAGCCGCTCGCTCAGTCTTAAACACCACGACCTCAAAGGGACATAGAGGCACACGATATCCGCACGTCTTTTGATTAGTTAGACTGCGAGGAAATGCCAAGCTAAGCTGAACAGATAAGAGCCAACCCGTGCGTTGGTCGTCCGCGCTAATATAACACGAGCTAACGGCAATCGATCGTTAACAAGTATGCGTAGCAACTTCAGTTGAACGCCAGAAAGACTACCACACATACGATGTATGCACAAATAAATAGCCGACTATTAGTCAGGGTCTATTACAAATATAATATATTTAATTTTTGTGCTCTTGTAACAATAATAAAGGTGTCGAAAGCCCAAAGTGTCCGTGTGTATCGAGGCAAGCATCTTGGCAATGGATGAAATGTTAGCCCTCCAAAATGAATACATTTCCTCTACATTTCTAAATTGTATTCAGCGTTCAGAGTGAAAGCTTCTCTATAAAGAGCGATATTGTGTCGCTACACGCCATAGCATAGCACGCACCCCGGATTGGGCCTGACCTGCCAGTCAACTAACTACCAGTTGGCCACAAAATCCCCGCCACGCGACACAAACGCACAACGCAATAAAATATCTGTTATCATATCACCATGAAGTGACAGGGCCATCAGCTTGAGCAACAGTATATCGCAAATATTGTTGCTGCTGATGTTGAGACCTCACCAACGGCATCATTACTACGGTTACCTCGATCCCTTACTTCTGCTCCAGCGTCACCACAAGTCTTCAGTCACGTCACGACGAGTTGGGCTTTTCTCTCTCTCTCTCTCTCTCTCTCCCTATATATATATATATATATATATATATATATATGTTTTTTTTTTTTTTTATACATCACGCTTTGTGGGACTCTCTGCCTTAACCTCCCTTTTCCTCAGAAAAGGTAGCACTATTGCCTTGCTCCATCATACGCGTACGCGGCGGGTGTATACTGTTACTACACCCCTGCAATGACCCCGAGCGTGGTGCCACGCGGGCTTTATTCGGCTGTCGTCATTTGCTCTATTGAAAACAGAGCTAGACTACTGAACGTCCTACGGAAAGAAACCCCGCCCCGCGACAAAGACGCCTTTAGAGTTGAACAACAACAACAACGTATCTGTAAAAAGACAAAGAAATAACTCTCGCGACGAGGGGAAACTACAGGGTGTTGCTCTCGGAAGAGCGCCACCCTCTAAGCAAGTTTGTGAAGTTGCCAAACCGCGGTGGCAAAAAAAAAATTTACACACCAACATAGCGGCTTCGGCAGCTAACGCAATGCTCTGTTTCGAAGCCTATTGGCGTGTTGCCACGGCGACTGGACACAATGGGCCAGGATGGTATCGAATCTGGCTTGGGTAATGGTTGCTTTTCTTCTCGTTGCTACATTGTGCTTCTGCTACACTTTGCTGCTTCCGCCCGGAGAAAACCTGTCTAAATCCAGGGTAACAAAACCGTGGAACTGAGCAAACGTAGACACGAGTCTGATGCCATATATAAAGTAGTCCGATCACTTGGTGTGTTCGACTCAAGGATTTCACCAAGTTGGCGATCAATGTCGTTGCCGGTTCTGCTCGCAGGTATGCGCTAAATACCACGCAGCGAGCTGCCAGTCGCATCGGCGGTCTTTGCACTTTCCTGCCCGGTGGGACGGTCGCTAAAGTGTTAAAATTGTATATAATGATGATTGTATTGTAATTATGTACCATCTTGAAATGCAAAATTATTGCGAAATAAACAATATGTATAAAGTAGTCCGATCGTTCGACGAACAGAGCCAAGTGGGCTCGACTTTTTTCTTCCGAAAGGTTATTTATTTATCAATTTATATTACAATCGATTGTCTTAAAGGTGCCCACCTCTCTTGGCGAGAAATGAAATCGTAGCCACCGCTGCCGTGCTGAGACGAGTCGCACAGGAGCTAAGAGTAGGAGCTAAGAGTCTCAACCGTGGGTTTGAAAAATAGGTCATTCGTCTGTTTAAGGCTTACATGCACACATACTGACTTGTTTCGCTGTTAGGAGAATTAACAAACACTGTATGTACTGTGTTAGAAGATATATATATATATATATATATATATATATATATATATATATACATATATATACATATATATTTATATATATATATATATATATATATATATATATATATATATATATATATATATATATATATATATAGACGAATATGTCAGTTAGTACAACGTAAAAAACTCTTGATACTGATTAAGACTAGTGATGACATTTTCCCGTTTTTTTAAACAGTCGACTTGCAGGATACAACTAATAACCGTCAAAAATCCTAGAATGATTTGGAGATCTATATGCCTATTTAGAAGCAGATCATTTATGTACTCCGTGCATGCCAGAGTATTAAGACCAATAGGATTAGGTCAGGTCAGTTTGTTTGATCGTCTATTTAATAATTAACCAACTCCATAATTGGTTCGATTTCAATGAAATGCCAATCACACCCCGTAACTGTGCATGATATTTATACATAGGAAAGTTTACAACGAAAAACAGTTATTTTATTATGTTACTGACACGTTGAACATATATCAAGTTATATACGGAATAACATCAGTCGTTGTGTCAAAAAAGGCCACAAACACATTCCTCTATTCAATCTAGTGCTTTTTCCGCCAGCTTTCTCGCGATAGAGAGGGAAGCAGTACACACGTCTGGGTCACACAAACAATGAAATTAAATATACGCGTCGGGGTTTATTACAGCGAATAATTTGGTTACCACTTGAGGTGAACTCTAGTTGAGGTGAATTACATCGGTGATGTGATGACTCTAGCCAAGGTTTATGTAACCGTTATGTAGACGCCTAAGTTGCACGTACAAATCAAAGCCGGAACTTTGGTATCATTGCTCTAGTTATCGTAATAAAGTGCACTGTGCTTGAGAACAATGCGTTTGTCAAGGACAAAAACCAAACAAAAGACTACCCCTCTCGGGCGCGTTCGGCAGCTTCCTTTCCTTAAAATTTGACACAATATGACACAGTGCATCACAATGCCGACTCCTTTGACCACAAAACAAGCTTGTAAGTATGCTGTATTGCACGATTACGGAAAGCCTATTAAAAACACTACAATTATATCCGAAATAAGATTGTATTTGCTGGCCACTTACGACACGTCGTTGCACATATTTGAGTTATTAGTTTCACATCATTCTCAAGTAACGGCTCAACGGCTCACTAACGGTGTCCTCAGCATGAAGGTGTTGATTGCACAGAATAGTTTTCACCCACTGTTGCGACCAGCAGTGAATGTCTAGACATTTTGTGTGTGTCTAGGCATAATTTCACAATTAGAAAATGACCAGTCCTATGAAATGAACTGTTTTAGTTGAAGTAAATACAAAAAAATGTTTTGTGCATTCCTAAATATGGCCAAAAATTGCGTCATCTTTAAAATTTTGATACATGCTGAGTGGTGTAACGTAAATTTGCGTTGAGCATAGTTTAGCACGTAGTCAAGCATTAAGCATTTGTATGAAACGTACGAATATTTTTTCAACGGTTCCACGGCAATAAATCATTGGTCGATATATTTCATCATAAAGTTTTTATAGAGTGTCTTTCTAGAGCACAGATAAGTGGGATTCTTTTGGACCCTGCTAACATACAGGTGTCAGAAGGCTGAGTCTAAAGAAGTTGGACACACTGCTCCCGGTAAGATCTCTCGAGTATCAGTTTAACGGGCTTGGCTGGGACAACAGGGCAAATGCCTTAGGACACTAGGGATATTTTTAACGGCGAGACTAGACTGATGCCTGAGATATAAAGTAACAAGAAGAATTTAATTCCTGGAAAATGACGAAATCTTACGGCTGTAATTTGTTGTATCTGCCCGCCTCGACAGACTATCCGTACCTCCGAAGACACAATAGAATGTGACTAAGTGTTTGGCACGTAGTTGTGTTTCTTCAGACTGTTAACGACCTCGGCAGGCCCTTCTTTAAGAGAAAGTAGTGACTTAAACGCCGGAAAATTTGGTTAGTATAACGAAAATAAACGAGAGAGATTCCGTAACGCATTGTTTGCGTTTAGTCTCATTTTTCTTTGTGATTGTCGGTTGCTTGTTGTCTCTCTCTGTATATATATAAACATATTGTTTAGATGTTACAATTGTGAGGTGTGAACGTGTACTCCTTGTCTTCTCCAAGCTCCTAATTATTGCTCCATATATATATATATATATATATATACATATTCTACTAAGAACTGTCCAGAACATTTAACCTCTACGAGCGTATAGTAGGCCAGAAGGACCTAAGGAGTACAGGCGCGTGTGTATGGGCAAGTTTCGCAGTGACAACTTCGTGGCGCTAAACCGTCTGGGTTGTCATGACGTTGTCTCTCCCTCTTATACTTCTCGTATACCTCTCCTCCGGCTGGTGGGCTGCTGAAGTGTGAAGCAAACACGTACTTCAACGGCAAGAACAGGACTCGGTGGTTGGCAGTGCTCGTCGTTGACTGTCATCCAAACATTCGAGAACTCCGAGGGCCCTTCATTGCTTGGTCCCATGCTACAGGCCAATTGGACAATCTGCCGTAGTGCTTCGACGCTACGTCATCCCAGTGAGGAAGGTGACTTCTCGGGAAATTTTCCCCAGCCCCAACTATTACCAATATTGGTAATACGGACATTCTATTAGATTTGCTCTGAACGAACAAAGGAAATCCTTTCCTTCCTACAACCTCTGCTTGGTTCCGCTATTCTGTTCCCAGTTCGGTGAACTTTTTGCGCCAGCCAACAGCTAAACTAACCCTCATCTGGATCATTGAAACGTCGGGGCACTCCCCAAACACGTTCGAAGTTCTTCACTAACTCAGTCACCATGCGGCGACTCGCTTTCCATCAACTTACCTCACCTTTGTATACATAGACACAGATAGCATCGCTATGTACATTATGTGGCATTAATACTACATGTATGTGCACATTTGAAGCTGCAAATACGCGCTATTATGCATATATATATATATATATATATATATATATATATACGGCGAGCACTGCCGAGTGTGCAAATGTATTGTAAATGATTAATAAATTATCGCAATATTTTCTATATATATATATATGCATCTAGAAATGCGTGCATACATACAGCAATGATATTTGAGTCGGCGTGGCCACGAGAGTAGAACTGATTTGATCTCCCTTATCACTTAGTCGACCATTAATGCCTAGAGCCGCTAAAGTAAGCTTGCCCGTTAGACGGACTATAGCAAATTATTCACTAACAACATATATGTGCTTAGATATGCGGGGAGGCGGTAACTTCGTAGTAAATACGGCGTCATAATAACATCCACTTAACGAAACGACGACTACACAGCTATCGTCGTCATAGAATATATATTTAGATAAATATATATCTACACTACGTAATTGCGCAAAAAGGATTGTGCTCCTGTACGGACAACATCAAATATATCTATGCATTAAGGAAGATGTATGTGGAAGTAGAGATAAAAGCCAATCAGGAGCTAAACAGAAAGCACATGGAAGCATATTGCCTGTCAGTTAAATAAATTACATAATGACTAGAGTAGCTTGGAGAGATAACGTACTAAACGGAGCGTTCTTTGCATAAGGAAACACGTACTGATTCGCACTCTTGTAAAGCCGCATATCTACTTTGTGCTAGGTATTTAGCTCTAAACATGGTTCGTTTGTATACTTCCGCAGTTATTCAGATGCAATGCCTGCTTTCACTGCGTAGGCACGGGAGTGGACCGTGCCCGCCGGAGGCACTCGCGGGCGCGGGACACGAACAGTTATATTCGACTTACAGCAATGGAACAACGGGCCTGAACAGGGGCCTCTAACCTACTTTGCCACGCAGATCTTTACGGGCCACGGACATTTCCAGCGTGCGTCTTAAGCGCGTCGGGCCAGCTCGACGACGTTGACAACACAGTGGCTGATGAAGCGCTCTAACAACGCGTCGTCAGTTATCGGAGTTTGCGCTTGCCGGCCGCCACACCACAGACATTGCGGCTCACATGATGGAGACTCCCGCTGTTTGGTCCCGTCGAGTAGCTTGCCTGGACACTCTCATGAGCGAGAAGACAAAGCCGAAAAGCCCGGAACTTAAAGATCGCGAGGGGTGTCCGAGGGAGAATTTATTAAGGGACGTCAAGCAACGCGGCCTTCTGCAGGGTCTCGACGCATCCCCGGTTCCTGAGCCTGAACGAGCTTACTGAGAGATCCATGAGCAGGTCAAAGTAAGAAACTCCCTCCTCATAGCCTCAGAGTAGTGCCACACATTTACGAACCTTGAGGGGGTGCGGAAGAAGACGGGCTGACGGTTACCAGCTCTGCTTGTGCATAATACATTTCCCAAAACCTTTAGAAAAAGGCTGAAATGACAAAGCATTTAAGAGTTATATAGTCTAAGGGTGTTGCCACGCTAGCTTATCCTGCCGAGTCACCTCCAGGCATTTGTCCAGGCAGAAGTGATTCACCATTTGCGGACGGAGTTGAAACGACGTTGGCACGCTTAAAAATCTCCTAGCCTGACCAAGTAATATGGCATTCGTTTCGCTAGCTACCAATTCTGACGGTCTGCGTCCTAGCTGCAAGGTAGAAGTTAAACCAGCCGACCGCAGAGGGCACCTTGGTGCGCCAACATTTGAGTAAAAACATTGTGATTAAGGCGGTTCCAGGCAGCCACCACATCAAAGAAAACCCCCACACAGATCTTATTAGCATCTACTGAGTCAGCAGCATACTGCCACGGTTGGCCAAGCCAAAGGGGAGCGCCAAACTGATCAGGTGACAGGAAGTCAATACGCTCCGACTGACACTTCAATCGAGGCAACACCACCTTCTCGTATATTTTTGAGACGTAGTCAACTAAAAAAAAATCTTTCGGGGCTGACTCTCAACCAAGATTTAACGTCCATGGGACTGCTTTTCGCATTGCTTCATAGACGGATCCCCATAAATACAAAAGTGGGGCAACGGTGGGGCTCGAACCCGCGCACCTATCTAGTGTCTCCTCCGGTCGCGAGGCGCAGACGCATGCCACTACGCCACCGGGCTCGACGAGACGTAGTCAACTACAGATGTAGAACGTTAGTTAGACAACAGAAATTTGTGGACAACAGGAGACGTTTTTAAACAATCTTGAAAATCATTTGCTTGGAATGACAGGCTAATAACCTTAACCCGGTTATGAATAGAGCCACAAGCTGCAGCAGTGTCGCAGGCTCACCAAGACAGCAATACGTTTAACCGGCTCGCAAAGAGTCCATGGCCCATTTGAGTCGATTGTTAAGACGCACGGCAAGCTGCGACTCTTCGGCAGAAGGCGATCCAGGATATTCAGCGAAATATCGCTGTATATCACTTGAAAGAAGTAGAACGCTATCAGGTTGCCCGTATTGACTTTATAATATGCAAGCGATTGGCCCAATATATATAGATATATTTCTTTTTTTTTTAAATCAATTTTGGACTGAATTTTGCACATTAGACACTTCATGTGTTCACAGTTTCACAAAAGTCTTTCTAAAGAAAGTGCGGCGGCGTAGTGTCTTTGCCACTGTACATCACCCTCCGAACACTGGTCGGCAATGTGTTTTTTGACTATGAGAACATCGCCTGAATCCCGAGCAAGCCGGTCTTAGTTCCTGCGATTTATTTTAGCATTTATGGTGAATAAACTCTCACAAAGGAAGTAACAAAAGTGGCTTACGACTTTGTGCTTGAGAGGAGCAAATGACATCGAGCAGGTTTATTAACTTACGCGGCCTCCGAGAGTAGCTGTAGCCTGACATGTATGACATAGGAATTGTATCTGAGCTTGCACAAACAGTCGTTACCACCACGTGAATCTTCCTTCTTACATTGTAGAAGCCTGGCTCTTCATCTTCTGTAACCGTGGAATCAACCGTGGCTGCGAGCCGCTGAACGGCCGGTAGACTGAGACTAAAGAAATCTGCAATCTGGGCGAACGTCCGTTCGGCGCGGAGTTAGCAGGACAATAGCCACACTTTGCTCGTATTCCAAAGAGGACGCATCCTCTGCTGGTTAACAGGCGTTCGTGTTCTACTGAACATTAGCTTTCTTGTGCCGAATCCTGCCAAACATCCACGTACCGAGAGAATGCAGACGCAGATTGCTGGTAGCCAAGATTTTCGGATCGCCTGTCTGACTCATTACCTCATTGTAAACGACGAAGTTGGCAAGACAAAACCTTGGAAGTACCTAGAGAGTGGCACCTTTCAGAATTAATGGTGTTTTAGTGCTGGTGGAAGCCGCCCCTGAGACGTAACGGTGGAGGTGGGGCGATGACTGTGGAACAACGGCTCGAACTGCAGTATATATATATATATATATATATATAGAGAGAGAGAGAGAGAGCAAGTAATCGAAACATGGCAGGCTAAATGGGAATTTATTCATTTTAGAGTCATAAAGCACACAATCCAATATCTCATCCATTACATACATGAACATAAAATAACAACAACGTTAAGGAAATGAATAGAGCAGCCAGGCAGCGCCAGACATCCTCACAGAACATGAAGACTTTAAACGCTTCCTTAGTCGAATTGGAAAAACTCCCTCGGCGAGTTGCGTTCACGGCCAGGAACGAGCGTAGAGTGACTTGGAGCGTAGTATTATTTCATCCTAGGATCTCTCAACTGGAGAGACACAATGAGCGGTACGATCAGATCTTATATATAGTGAATTTTTGCGTAATTCCATGACGAGAGCTAGAGAGTCTCCCTTCAAATAAAAATGATTATTTCATTCTTTAGGTAACGTCACTCACATTTCACATAAAGCATGCCATGCTTTGCTTATTGTTCTCAGGATGGAAATGCTTTTCCGCATCTCTGCGGCATTTCGTAGCCAGTAGGGGCTCGATCCGGGCGCTGTTGCTGATGCAGATGTAATACGCATTTAAATTGCCCCTATTTGGCATCAAGGCCGGAGCACACTCGGGACCTTTGTTAGATAATTTCTTTGATAGCAGAACTTTGACTTGACCTGCAAGCGTACGAATATGTTGCATTCAGCGCACAAGTTGCATTGGGCACGCTGGAGACCTCCGTCCGTGCTCATTGTCGTATGTGACCACTATAGCGACTCACGTAAATTTTAGCGTCTCTGGCGATTTTATTTTACAATCAGCATACGTTTACATAAGCAGCGTTATTTTGAGACTATAGCTTAAAAGATGATTAAATGTAGCCCTGAGTAATGAAGCTCTTACTCAACGTGCAGTCTCGGAGCATTAGTTGGGGTTACTCTTTAATCTGCTCGTAGACGAACACAATTTACGCTATGTGTACAAGTTGGGTACTTTAATATTAGCCGGTTCCAGAACCATCTTTCTGAGAGCTGCTCCCGGTAACAAATTTATGGCCTGGCTGCTCGTGACATGTTTCTGAAATATGTTTTAAACGTGGACTTGTACTTTCATATCTACTGGAAAATGCTACCTTGTCGCACGACGCTGCACTAGCAGCAAACATGAT
Organism: Dermanyssus gallinae; assembly: GCA_003439945.1. Lineage (NCBI taxonomy): Eukaryota > Metazoa > Arthropoda > Arachnida > Mesostigmata > Dermanyssidae > Dermanyssus > Dermanyssus gallinae. The sequence continues at coordinate 114,732 of QVRM01007137.1, read as the reverse complement.
TTCAATCGACTAGTCTTCTTTGTCGAGCTTTTAGTGTGTACTCGTCGGCACGAGTTTTGGTAGCTTGCAAAAGAAATAGAATACTCTAGCGGCGCGATTCCGCTATAGCCATACCGTAGATCGAGTGCGGGAATTCAATTATAGCGCATATAAGTGATTGCAAGCTTGATGGACGCTCTACTGCATGACTAAATTCCAGTTTTTTCGCGACCCATTAGGTAGCTCGTTTAGGGTTACGCTAGGCCTTCGAGCGTAAAATGTCTTAGTGAACATCGAACGTTATTCAGAGTTTGTTCTCTCATTATTCAGGAAAACCTTTTGTTACGGAAATTTGTCAACTATTCCCGACAATGGGCCCGCTCATAAATCTCTTCCCCAAAATGACAGCGGTATTCCAATGAGGTTCACTACTTTTGAGATATTACAAACATATGCAAATGTAGCCCCTTTTCGGCTCTTTGCGGAACAACAAAGATTCTTACGTTGCCAGACAAGTTCCACCTGCATGTGAATTGGTAGCATAGGCGAATGAAACTTTTGCGCACAATTTTGTATGTATATAAATACATATGTATATATAAATATATATATATATATATATATATATATATATATATATATATATATACAGTCACAGAAAAAATATAGGGCCACCCATGTTTGCCACATTTCACGCATTTATTATAACCGATTGTGTAAAGATCATAATGATACATGCTCATAGAGTAACAGCGGATACAACAAACTAGAAAGGTTTCGGGAACAACGTACACGCACAGGTAAGATCCATGATTGGTATTGTACAATTGCTGTTGTAGAAGCAGCAACAGCATTTGACTGGCCAAAATCCTGGAAAGTCACCCCAGCTCAACCTCAGCTGAAAGGGCTCGCTTTTAACAGCAGTTGCTGCTGCTCCTGCTTTGATGTTCGCTTGAGGGTTGTTTGTTACATCGCGGGCTCATCACTTTACCATTTGGCCATGGGCCATGTTACGTTTTACGGCGCGACTATTGCAATGCGAAATCTGTTACGTCTAGTACTCTTTCTGTTGCTACTACTACACAGGCGCCGTACGATTTGCCTTATCTGGCTGACGCCCCTCGATCGTCGAGCGACATTCAGGCAGTGCTTGAAAGGCTATGGGAGGGCTTACTCGAATATTGTACGCACACCCCAACTATTCGAACGACACTCTTGTCTACAACGATACATACGCAAAACCCATATGATGATGATGATGATCGCGATAATCATGATGAGCAGGACTATATAAAGCGTTTAATAATAGCATGAACTATTTTGTACATACTCTATTTGAGTGAAATAAATATGATTGATATAAAGCGTTTGATTGTTTTATTCTCAAGCCATATTTCAATTTATTCAAGCCATACTTGTGCAAGCACATAGGCATGCTTGAAGGTATTCAGAGAAGATTTCTAAAAAGGCTCTGTAAAAGATGTGATATTGACCCGAATGCTGTAAACCTTTCGTCGCTCTCGTTTTTACGGAAGAACAACGACACGCGAGCACTATCGCAACTTTTAAGTGCCGATCTTATCAACCGTTTTTTCGACGTGACAATGAATAATCGCAGAAGTCAAATCATGTTTGAACCAAAATGTATTTCAAGACTTGAAACAGTCAATAATATGTTCGCCTGGCGTGTAGCCAGAAAATTGCACAACAAGGAGGTTTTGGGGGCGTCCTTGCCCACCTAGCTTTCCTTCTTACCCTTTATTCGGTAAATAAAGGCGTTTTCTATTCTATTCTATTATTTTTGTTGTTAAAATTGCCGCACGAAATTAAAAATGAAAAAAATAATACCGTAGTTAGAAGTACCTGATTTGGGAACACAAGTCACTGGCACATCCTAGTCTTTTATCGAATACAAGCGCTCGTTTAAGAGAAAAGACCGATCTTTTCTAGGGTAAATGCAAGAAACGGTTTCGAGTCCATCTCTGTACACGTATGGGTGGCAAGAAAACAGCAATGACTTGTTCCATCGCCACGACAGGGCAAAATCAGAGTCGATATTGGTATATATGCCTGGTGTTTGTTCTCATGTGTACATCTGTCTTTATAAATAACTTGTTCTTCCCAAACGTATATGTTGCTTCCTGTCTGGAAGCCCTATCTGTCTAAACACAGAAAGTTAGTGAAAAGCGTCCAAGACACGTTTCTGAACACCTGCGGATCAGGTGCCCTCAAGCCGTGTTAGGTTATGTTGCTTCTAGTATTGACTCACTTTTCATCCAAGGCAACACATCTGCTCTACGTCAATTACGCAAATGTGCTAGAACACTTTTTGATGTACGCTCCGATAACCTAAGGAGTCAGCGATCAAACACTCCCAAAGCCGTGGCCCGCAGTGAGTTTGTGATTGGGATGTTTGCTTGGCGGATGGTCAGATGGGCGCATGCAAATTTAAATAGCACTTGCCTATTTGGCGATTAGTTACGTGTTTCTTTCAGAAGTTACGTGTTTATATTCACGGCAATTAGTTACGTGCTTCTATTCACAACCTCTACATAAATTGATTTAGAACGCAATCTAGCTAGCCTTGTAAATCCTCTATCTTTTCGGACTCTAGTTTTATGTTCACTTTCAAGCCTCGTGACAGTACATGCTTACCATTCTCGTTCAAAATATAATCGTCGGCCGATGTAACTATCGGCATGTGTAAGCGTTGTTGCTTGTTTGGCGGCTTTTTGTTTTATTCAGATCATCTCGTTCGAATCATGAACGGGATCACTCAATGACAAGCCTCGTATGTGTAAGCTGTGCAGCCCCACATTCTCTTCGATGTAATGCCAAAGTAATACCGAGCCTGGGGGGGTGGGGAGGAATTCGGGTTTAGTGGGTTTGCGAGTCTCACACTAGTCACGCAGGCTGCTAGTGGCGCATGTGCATCATGCATTCCCGAAACCTCCCAGAAAAAAAAGCCCCACATTAATGCTATTCATGTACTTGCCTTTTTCTATACCATTTAAACATACGTTTTGCTTTACTAAGGTAGTGAGGTCACCAGGATAGTGGTTTCCACTTTGCTCAGACCTGATAGCTGCTCACCAACAGCACAGGGGATTCGCCCCACCCCTTCTCCCTAGGGCGCTGTTTCATGGCCTCAGCGACTCAAGCATGTCGGAATCGTGTCCCTGCGCTTCTCGCTCTATATGCAAAGTCGTGTTGCAAGTCTTTCCTGCTGCTCCTCCGTAACAACAAGTAGGGTTGTTTTTATGTCTGCGCACTCTATACGCCTGAGGACGTTTGTCATTGTGGCACAACATCTAGCATGTGCCGATGTATGCCGCAAGAATGATGTCTAGGCTCTTGCTTGCCTGGTTGTGAGCTCTAGAAAAAATATACATAAAGAAAAAATAAATAATAACAGTTTTTAAGGAAGCTGTTTTTAATTCTAGACAATCATCCGCCCCCACGGGCTTGAAACCTGCCGTGGGGTAGGTCTTCAGTTCACCGAGGACCGGATATGTTGAGATAGAACGAGAAGTGGGCAAGGTAGTACAATTTCTTCTTGTCATCTTGCTTTCTGTTCAGAGTGCTGTGGCAACTAACGGCTTATCAGTGCTATTAGACCTGGCGGAAACGGCATTTTAAACACGCCAACAATCGTAAAGGCGGATGTTGTTTTCACAACCGCATTGAACCAACTGCGCTTTAATTTCGGGGGGTGACAGCGACAACATATATATATACAATGCTAACAAAGCGAAGTTATATAAATAAATAGCCTATACATTATATGAACGTAACGGCGGAACCCAATTGTTTCTAAACAAGCGTTTTGGTGACGTGAATAGTTGACGTAACGTATTTTCGGGCGTTATTTCCTACGCATCATCTGTACGTCGGGTCAACCTATTTAACAGAGTCCCCTAAGCGGCAGCTGCGTTCCCTCGTTGAACATCCAGTGGCAATCTCTGTCGTGAGTACTCAATAATTTGTGGATATTCTGAAGTAAGGTTAATTGCACGTCCGGCTCACTGAATACGCTTTTACGTCTTGGGCCCGGTCCTCCTACTACGTTTGAAGGTCAACTGGTGAAAGTCGTGCGGGTAGCTTATGCTGGCGCACTTCCTGCACGTGTTGGTATTAGCTTACCAGGTTTGCTGGACTGCACGCTCCGGCCGCACTCGCACTTAGCCCAGATGGGGCTAACTTGCCGGTAATGGGTGCTTTCCATACGAGCACACGTCCCACTCCAAACGGAGTAAAAGACGGATCTCGAAGCCCGACGAGTCCGCTTCTAGGCGTAATCCGGATGCTTTTCTGCTCGTTTCGTTGTCCACCAGCGTCCACCAAGTTGCGCAGAGAGCAGGACCTGCAACCATATCCCTGCAACACTGGTTGAGACCGCTTTGAGCCTGGCCTTGTCAGCGACAGAAGTGGCCTGCTCAAGGAGGTTTGCCAACCAGGCTTCTTGTGCAAAAAAAGTTGTGCAAGTGTTCTATTCAGCAAATATAGGATCGCATGGGACAAACAACCAGTCTGTAAATGTATTTAATTTAAGATCCATATATATATATATATATATATATATATATAAGCTCATGCTTGCGTTGTTCTATTGTTTCCAAATAAATTTAGCTTACGATAATTGTTATTCGCCTTCATCAAGCGGGAATTTTGTTTTTTTTCTTCGTATATAAATGAATAGTTATATAACCACATACAGGAAACATATCGCAGACATCAACGCGTGAATGTACGTGCTTGCCCTTTTTCGTGTTGTATCGTCTTTCCTCGAGCCGCAGACGGAAGCCAGAAGCAAGTTGAATCGAACCCATTCGCTTAATCGAGTGCTGCAACAATTGAGACACTCAACTCAAGCTGCCAGCAAGCTTGGCTGGAGTTTCAATTCTAAAGCATATTGCGGCATTCGACGTGGCCGAGGGTTGCGTGCAGTAGGCAGATTAGCCGTCAACGTGGCACAGCTCTCTTTTGCCCCCCGACTCCCTCCCGTCAAGGTGGGAGTGGGGAGGGGGGACACGAGACGTCAAGGGGTACGTCGCATCCAGATCAGCGAAAACGAGCAGGTCCAGCGAGTCGAACCCAAGTACGGCCGGCGAGGAGAAGGAAGGCGGAGAAATGCTTTGGTAAGCAGCTCGAGCACACCCGCCCGCACATACTGGGTGACGCGGGGCGCTGAGGGCGCTGGGGCGCCTTCTAAAAAGATCTGCCGCCTGCGTTTGTCGCCGCTTCCCTGCCAACTCTGGTTTCGTAAGGCCATCGTCTTCTATATGGCTTGCCGGCTATTACAAGGCGGCACAGTTCGTCGCGGGCATCTCGCCACCGCCGATGGGTCGCCGCTATTCTGGCAGCAGCAGCAGCAGTCGCCCTCGACGTCATGACCGTGGCAGTTGACCACCCCACAACACTCGCAACGCGCGTTAAAACTTCCGTTTGCCGTCGTCCGAACTTGTCCTCAAGGAAGACTGGCGTTGAATTGTCAAAGTTTCCCGGGTGACTTTTCCCGGGAAGAGGCGTCGTCAGGCGCCTCCTCATTGCTCTCCCTTTATTTCCTCCCTCGACCTTTTTTTGTAGCCATGTCATTTTTTTTATTTTGATCTCTCCGTCTCTCTCTATCTATCTCGCCTTCGTGATCCTCCCGTTTGTATCAACGAGTACATTTCGCACCACTTCTTTGACGCTTCTGCTTCTGCTCTCACTGCTGCGTGTCCCCTCCTTCATGAGTCTAGATTGACGGCAGGGCACAGAACATCCACAACGTTCTGTTTATCTTCTTTCTTGACGTCAGCTTGCTACACGCCGTTCAATCAGCAATAAGTCGATGCTTCACTCATACACACACACACAGCGAATACAAAAAGAAGGCAAACATTGTTACACAAAGTGTAACCTGTAATAGAAAATAGTTAATAACAAAAAACAAACTTAGACAGGAAAAACAAAAATTAGTTCACCAAACGTATATTTGATAAGTCAACTCTGCGTTATCGACCAAACGCCTGTGCCTGCATGTTTCTTGTCGGCGTTGCTCCAATTGACACTGACGGGCAGTGACAACTGTTTCAATTTGCTAAATCTGTATTGAATGTATGACAACGTTATCGATTATTTGCAAGGCAATATTGTATTCGACAATCACTAAGTTGTCAAAATTGATTTGCGGCTGTGACGCGAATAAGAATAAAACTGGCAATATATATATATATATATATATATATATATATATATACACATATACATATTTATATACACACACATATACATATATATATATATATATATATATATATATATATAGGAAGCAAAAACGCAGTCTGCCTACATTTCGTCTATAAAAGACAATACAAAAGCCCCCCCCGCACTCATAAGTAAGGCGGTCATTCTAAACTAAGCGTCTAACTACGTAAATACTGGCTGTCTGGATTAATTCTCAGCGCATTTAAAATATATGCGCCAAAAATCCAACGCACATATCTCCATCAGTATTGCTATTGTTTACAAAATTGCACCTAATAGTAAACCTCTGAAAGCTTATCCTCAAATGCTGCTCAGTTACATTTTCATATGTACGTAATTGCTAACAGGTATGGGAAGCCTAATTAAGCTCTCTAAGTGCAAGCGAGGAAAGACAGAGGGCACGAAAGATAATTGATTTGCGCACATTCTAACTAATAGCAATGAGCCATTTCGGGTGTATCGTCGAATAGACGCTACTCGAACAATTCGAGTTGCGACCACTGTTTGCTGGTGTCGACACCAACAATTTCGATCACAGCTTGCGTTTTCTATTTATATCCGTAAAGTATATGGCTCGCCGTATTTGTGCACATATCGGCCGAGAACTCCTATGATACATAGCTGAGAGGACGTCAATTGCATATACAGATAAGCACTAAAGATTTGAAAAATGACTTGCGTGGCTCCTATATGTTACTACTTTTTTTAGATGAATAACTGAAAAATACGGTTGCACACACGAACACCCCAGCAGGGAAATTTCCTGCAAGCGCGGCCCGGTAATGTGGGACTTCAACCCACTAAAAATCAGTCATGTCCTCGTCCCCCCCCCCCCCGCCTGATTGGGCTCTATACCTATATGTCTATACCTATACCTATACTATGTCACAACAATAGTATCTAGTACTATTACGACTTCTGTTTACAAAGCGTGGAAATAGCATCACGTATGATTTGATTTACTCATGGCGTGTTTGGCATTATGAATAAAAGCTGTGTAAGTTTTACCCGTAAGTTATCTTTTTATTTATTGTTTTACAAGGAGTCAGTTGACAATAGTCAACTCACTCAGAGTTGCAGAGTTGTGCGGGACATTAGTTGCACTCAAATAAATAGGCACTTTAGCCACGCGCCAAGCAGACAATCCGTTTATGTATGTGGGCGGAAGTAAAGCACTGCCATTCAGGTAATAAACGGTTGATTGGCCCGGTGATTAGAACAAACATCGAAAAAGTGTGTAAACAACTGGATATTCAAACAAAAGTTGTCATACTTTAACTCGCTTTTGCTGTTCAAAGAGCAGGCCTGATTCAGATCGAGTATCAACGGAAATCTCCAGGGAGTACTTACGCCTAGGGTCTTGAGAAACGCGGTTTGCACCTCGGACAACAGATTTCGCTTTATTTAGCTTGTTGATCCTCCGCAAACCGGAGAACGATGAGTGAGCTTGGCAACGACAAGTGCTTTGTACAGACAAATTTTGAATCCAGGCCTGGTTTAGATAAATTACCGGAGCACAGTATAAACAATTTGCAGTGGATATACGTGTACGAGTATATACAATTTGTACGTATATACACGATGAACTGCAGGAGCTGCGCGGTCATGCTTGCTATATATGTGTATATATGTATATATACTCGTATATATATATATATATATATATACTCGTATATATATATATATATATATATATATATATATATATAATATTGTCTCGCTGGCCTCGTTGAAACGGAAACGTGACAGTCACAATACGCGCCCACTAGGCATATTGGCTTAGCTAATCCATTGTGATATGTGTAATATATACTTATAGTATTATACGGAAAATAAATTATATATATATATACATATATATATATATATATATATATATATATATATATATATATATATATATATATTTATACAGATTCTATCAGAATACGTTAACAGAAGCAGCAACACCATCACCACCATAACCCTTTACCATACTCATAGACTGGCTCACAACTGCAACCCCGGCGCTGCGGGGCCACCTCCTCCCAACTCCTTGATCTTCGGCCGAGTCTCATAGCGGAGTTCGGGGAATGGGTGGGCGGTGGGGCTCTTCTTTGCAACGGCTTCCATCTCCGACTCGCCTCCACCATTTATCACCGTCATCGGTGGGCCGACGCAACGTGCCACATTTTTGCCGCCAATGGCCGGCGCAGCTATGGCCGTTCTATTGCCCGGCCACAATATTTATGCAATAGGCAGGCTAAAGTCGTTTTGTCTGACGGCATCATTCGATGTACGGTCGTAGTAGCCGTAGCTATAGTAGTAGTAATAGTTAGTAGTAGTAGTAGAGTAGTAGTAGTAGTTAGTAGTAGTAGTAGTAGTAGTAGTAGTTAGTAGTAGTAGTAGTTAGTAGTAGTAGTAGTAGTAGTTAGTAGTAGTAGTTCTAGTAGTAGTAATAGAGTCCGTTAAAGACGTTTCTTCTTTGCTCGCCCCTGTCTAGCTCCCTGGAGAGATACAACTTTCCTGCGTGCCTGCCCGCAGGCGATCGTATCCTGTAGCACTGCTTACGGCTGAGCGCAGTAGCTATTCGGGCCGCGGCAGCATTCGTATACTCATGTGAGTAGTATGCTCAGCCTCAGCCGCGGTAAATGCAGTATTCCGACACCGGCGTACGTAACAGTACCATTGGTGCGAAACAGTCGGTAGTCGTTTAGCGGTTCGGTCGTCTATTATTGCCCCGTCGTCTCATAAGGGAAAAGAGCTGGTGCTGCTGTCCTGGTCAGAGCCATCCAGACAGACAGACTGGTCTGACTGACCGATCGACCCGGCGGACGCCCAAACTCCCTCCCACCCACATGGAAGCGCTTAGCTGACCTAATAAGCCAATGACGTGGTGGTGTCGTCGTCGTCATCGTCGTCGGTTAGAATGGTCGGCTGATGAAATAATCGTCTCAACAAAAAATAGCTATTAGCAGCGATGATGACCGTGCTGCTAATAAATAATGCGACGCAGGGGGAGGGGCGATAATGACAGCAACAACAACAACAACAACAGCAAGAACAGCAACAACAACAGCAACAACAGCACCAACAACAACACTAACAGCGACAACAAGAAGAACAACAACGGCAACCACCACAGCAACAACAAGAAGAACAACAACAACAGCAACAACAGCAACAACAGCAACAACAACAACAACAACAACAACAACAACAACAACAACCACAGCAACAACAACAACAACAACAACATCCACAACAACAACAACAACATCCACAACAACAACAACATCCACAACAACAACATCCACAACAACAACAACAACATCCACAACAACAACAACAACATCCACAACAACAACAACAACATCCACAACAACAACAACAGCAGCAGCAACAACAACAACAACAACAGCAACAACAGCAGCAACAACAACAGCAGCAACAACAGCAGCAACAACAACAACAATCACAGCAGCAGCAACAACAACAGCAACAAAAACAACAACAGCAACAGCAGCAACAACAGCAACAACAACGACCATTACGACGACAACAACAACCGACAAATACGGACAGACGGAACCGGGAGCAAGAGGACGAGAACAACAAAAACTTATATATATATATATATACTACGGTTCATATTAAGCACAATACGCTTTTAATCAGGCCAGGCTGCGCACGCTAGCTGCCTCGGTACGTGGTCGGTACGTCGTTTGACCGGCCCGTCGGCTGTTCGACGTAAGTTTTTGCTTGGCTTCGGCGACAGGTAGGCAGGTGGGTGAATGTCATAGCCGTTTTTGCAGATTTGCCCCGAAAGAGAGATGACGCCACGGTAGGGGTTGGTTAGGGTGAGTGCCTAATGCATGCAACGACGAAAGTGCGAATCGAAAAAAGAACGCACGCGCACATATGTACAAACACACACATTCACCCACAGAGATGCATGTCCATGTGACATGGGGATGCACGCCAGTAATCAGCCAATGAACAACCAACGAGGGCGAACGTTGGTTCTGCGCTAGCTCCTGCCAGAAGGAGACAACGAAGGCTGACACAGTGCAAATAGCAGCAACCACACACAAAAGACCGTCACAGCAGTCACGCAGCGTCGTCAGGCACGCAAAACAACCTCTATTTACGTGTTTACTGCTGCGGGTGAATGGTGGTGGTCGACACAGTGGGGAACACGCTCAGCGTATGCAGTCCGGGCCACCGACCGTCTGCACTGGCTTGTATGTCAAACGATCGGTCCACTCCTGCGGTTGGTCGCTGCAGTATATGGAGGTAACAAGTATAATATATGTAACAAGTGTATATATATAGTGTATATATATATGTAGCATATATATATATAGCAAGATGGCTTAGTGGCAAAGCCTTTGATTTGCATTTGGAATGACTGGGTTCGAGACCCACTCTTAAATTGGGTTGCATGGTTTCCAATTTAGACAAGGTAGATGCCGGAGTGGATGAAAATTAGCCATGGCATGAAAAAAACCGTACACGGGCAATAGTCTTACGAAAACTATTTTAAAAAAATATATATATAAGCAAACATTATATATTACATGCACGTATATGACCACAAAGGTGGTGGCCGTCATGAACGCTGAACGTTCTATAAACTGGACCGCGCAAACGTCGCGCTCAAGGTTTAATAAAGCTCGCAAGCGCTGCAAAGACGTATGCAAACGGCGGCGTATTTCGTATGTCCTCGGGCCGCTGTGCATACCCTAGAACACGAACGATGTTTTAAACGTTGTAGTATATATATATATATATATATATGTAGGTGGTAGGCTGGCAAGAAGGGGTGCGTTGTCCAAGCAAACTGGCAGCCAAGAATATCAGCCACATACGCTCGGGAACCGGACTTAGACTTAAAAGACATTGTCGCCAGCCTTCTTGGTAGAAAATGTGTGCATTTTGAGCGCAGGCCGGCGTAGCTTGTCCGCGTGAGTAACTAGTATATCATAGTGGGCAGAAAATGCCCTGCACTGCATGACGGTATTCTCATCAAAGCAACAAGTTTCACAAAGGACACTCTTATGCACATATTTGCATGCATATTAGGAGGGCCCTAATTGCGATAGATTTTTTATGGAGGTATCATTAAAATAAAGCAAACGCTCACCGAATTTACCATGAATAATTCACATTGTATTTTTCATACTCCTCGGCTTGTAAGTACTTGTAGGTAGCCAACGAAAGAGGCAACCGCTATATGCAAGCCGGCGAGACATGCCGATGGCGGTGTAGCGGTCATTTGTGACTGGCGCGGCTAATCTTCGGTAAAAAAAACTGAGACGTTGCAATGCGAGGGATTCCATTTTACTCGTGTGAATAATTAATTTTTCGTCCTTTGTTTTTAAATCAGCCAAGTCAAGCCTAGCGCTGCCATTACATTCCTCAACAAAATCTAGTTTAGGCATGCTAAAAGAGGCTAAAACAAAAATGTAACGATAACATGCTGGTATGTGGCAAGAATGCTCCTACCTGCCAACACTCCGAACAACAACGGACTCGATTAGGCCTAGAAACCTTACGCTTTCTGACAATATTGAATAAATGGCGCACCACATGGCTGCACCGAGAAAAGTCACATAGAAATGACTCTAGCTGATAACATTACAAACTCCTTTGATCTATGACATAGAAACAGCAAGCCAGTAAAAATGCATAACAGGAATGTTGCATTCTAACACTTGCTCTATATATATATATATATATATATATATATGGCGTATCGTTTGTCCGGGCAACCAGGAACAACAGGCGTACAAGGACCGCAGCCAACGACACTTATAAAAAGGCAACTATTTGATCGTGCGGCTGACCATAAGCGCGTTTCCGCGACGACAGTTTAATCGCAGCAGGGTTTTTCATGACATTTAGCCGCTTTACTTTGACACTCCATTATTGCACATCTATGTATAGCGTTCGTTCGATAAGCGTGCTGTGATCCAGATTTCGTTCGCCATTCTTGTAGTCTAGCTATGCGTTAGCAAATGGGCCATTTACCTAATGATAGAGTTGTTGATACGGCGGTCACGTCGTGACGGAGACGTCGCCCGTAATAATCTGCACACTGCAGATCGTCATACAACTGATCGCCAATACCATGCCGCTCGGTATCCTCCTGTCGGACCTGCACTACACATAAACAATGAGCTACCGGATTGCACGTACGTGCACTGCTTAAATCCGATTGGTTAAACAAGTACTAACTACAAAAACTAAGATGTCGGGTGTCGCGAGTACGCTGGTCTGTCAATATATGATTTTCTCGACATGTTAACATTGGATATGATCAAACTAGGTCAGCAGTGATTATAGGTAGATGTCAGATAAATTGCTGATATATATATGTATATATATATATACAGGGTCATTTATAACAATATGTATATATTATGCAAGATGATCATTTTCCCAATCGATGGAGGGAGCAGAAACGTCTTGTTTAGGAGTGAGGATAATATTTATAAAAGTAGATATTCTGCTTTTTTTCTTCTACATAGCTGTGCACAATCTAAGTTTGCGGGAGAGCCAGTCAACCCATGCAAGAACCGAGAATACCGGCGTATTCGGCGGAAAATTCTACACAATGGCCGACACTTCGCTAATTGCCAGACTAAGGAATGCCATAAAACGCCGATATTTGGTTATGTCTTACGTAAACGCTTTCACGTGCAGAACCGTAAAATTTGGCCATCATGCCCAAACATATACACCCAAAGGCTATTCTTAGGCAATAGCAAATTTAGTGCCCATTATTTTCGTACCAAAGTGATGGTACTGCGTGACGGAGTTGCCGAATAACTAAGCCTTTTTAACAGTTATATTTCTTCTGTTTTACGTTGAAGCGTTCACGTTCAGAACCGTAAAATTTTGTCAGAACGTATCCCCCCCTCCTTCTACTAGGAGAAATTATTTTCTTGCCGAGTTTTACCAAATTTCAAAATATGTACCTAACTTTCTCATACGTTCTATGCAAGTATGCATGACTTTGCTTTCGATATGGCTGTTGAAAAAGCTTAGTTACTTAGCAACTACGTCACGCAGCACCAATGGTGAGCATTAAATTTGCTCTTGCCGGAGAATAGTCTTTTGAGCGTACATTTTTGGTTGTAATTGCAACGTGAAAGTGTTAACGTAAGGCATATCAACATATCGACTTTTTATGGCTTCTCTTAATCTGGCTATTCGCCTATCGCTACGCAAGCTAGCAAGGTGTCTTCCATTACGCAAATTTTTTCGCTGGACACGCCGGTATGATCGGTGTCATGCGTTGACTGGTTCTCCAGCAAACGTCGATTTTGCACAACTATGTAGGAGAGAAAGAGGCAGAATAGCTTCTTTTATAAATATTATCCTCACTCCTAAACAAGACGTTTCCGTACCCTCCTTCCATTCGGAAAAATAATTTTCTTGTCGAGTTTACCAAACCTTAAAATATGTACATATTGTTATGAAAGACCTTGTATATATATATATATATATTGTAGTGGACATTTTTCTGCAATGCCTGCCTGGCTTAAATCAGGGTTCCGAATAACTGGAGATACTGTGTTATGAATGTCATTCCGAAAGAGAAAGGCTGTTCATCGGATCCCTCGTCTTGGAGAGGTATATCGAAGAAAAGTTCTGTTTACAAGCTCCTGTCTACACTACTAGTGCGCTGCCTCACACCTTTTCTTGAGTTCAGAGGAGTCCTTCCCGATGAACAACATGGATTTAGAACATGCAGATCGACGATCACGGCGTGCCAAAAATGGATGGAATCAACGCTAGCAAGGCCCGGACAGCCTCTTTATTCAATTTTCGTAGATTTCAAAGCAGCATTCGATTCAGGATCACGCTCGATAGTGCTAGAGAAGCTCGCGAAATCTGCTGTACCACTCAGGAAACTAGAACTCCTCAGAGCAATTTTACAGAAGAATATGAACTCAATCGACGACCATGTAGTGATACGCGAGAGTCTCGAGCAGACGACGGGGTTCGCACAGGGGGATAACATCAGCCCGCTACTATTTGCGGTCCTCATAAGCGATCTACCCTCACATATCACCACGAGGCATCCGCTCGTCAAAGTCATTCTGTACGCTGATGATCTGGTGATGTTTAGTACAAGCAGACACCACTTGCGACAAGCAATAGTCACAATGTCGAGGTACGTCAGCGAGGTTGGTCTCACCATCAACAATAGTAAAACTTACTAAAACTCTCACCACAAGAGGAACTGCGTTCCGCCTGCACGTTGAACAACGGGTGAGAAAGACTCTGATTGCGTCAACAGCAATCGAAGCTCCTCAGAAGCTCTCTATCGACACCGCCCTGCGCCTTGTCAATGCTCTAGATACCACGGTCTTATTTGCAGATACATTGGGTCTCTTAATTAGCTGGCCCGTTTAATGTCATAATAACTTTGTATATATCGTTTATGTCTAGTGTGTGAATAAATTGAATTATATATATATATATATATATATATATATATATATATATATATATATATATATCAGAAAAGAACAATTGGCTCTAAGTAAATGGGCATTAGGCCCAAGCTTGGGCTGATCCACCTAGCCAGGGTTCTTCTCACTGAAGCAGCATTCCCCCTTTGAACGTGCAATGGCAGACGTTGCGATCAATACTCCCACGCAATGTCTTGTAGCAAGCGCCAATTTTCACCCTACGTCGCTAAGCAACTTCTTCGTAAACTCGGAAGGACGCGTAGCCACGCACCTGCACCCGGCCAGGAAACGGCTTGTAATTTTTCTTTGTTAGCCGCCAGAGTCGTTTGGTCCCATAAACTGCTCTATCCAACGTCGTTTGCCGATTTTGACCATGATCACTAAATAGAAGGGGTCTCCGGAACAGCCTCACAGAACGCAACCGTCACCCTAAGTAAGCTCCAGCGCAGACCGGAAGTTCGCGACCGCTTGGGAGTCCAGGATAGACCCAACGACGCTGGTCGCCGAATGCAAACAGATAATGCGTGCTTCTACTGAAATAAGATTTGCGTCGGGGAGGCCCAGTCCATCCATAGCTACCGGTAGAGAGGCCTAAACTAGGGTGTCGTATTGCAAGTCCAACACGAGACCCAGCTTCAAGTTAAGTTCCTTAAAGTGAGCCGAGAAGACAAAGCTCTGAATATGCAGTTCTGTTTCGATGCGGATAGGCATAAACGTAGAAAGTACAATCCCCAGTAAGCACCCAGCTGGGGAAGGCGACTAAAACCAACTTCAAGTTTTTCTCTCCATAGTTCCATTGTCGAACTATGCCGGGGAGAGAATAGGGGCACCCGAAAGAGATCTAGGTCGCCGCCTCTTACTCAGAAACCCGAAAGATTCTAGATAGCGAAGATGTCAGCTTTGACTAAACCGATGAATTGGACTTCACACTTGGCTAGATTAAACTACAAACTACTAAGGAGCTACAACTTGCTCCGGAGAAAAACTGATGTCCACAGGCCAGAAAATGAATTCAGATACCTTAGCGTCCTATTAGATAAGGCACTTGCACTAGTCGATAGGCACTCACTTGCACTAGTCGATAGGCAAGCTCCTGCCGAATATATTTGGGCCGGGAGAGTGCCGGCGACAACTATTAGTGTCGGTTATTAAAGAATCACACTCTTCGGGGTACCGATCTGGTTACACTCTTCTTTTTGAAGCACACAGATACTAGTGGCGCTTATGAGCCTATTGCACAGTTAGCATGAACGCAGCCTTGGTACTGCCTAGTGCCCCACCTTGGGACCTAAAGGTCAACAAAAAATAATGTAAATTAGAGGCCCGGAGTTCAACAAAAAAGCGTGAAAAGAAAAACAATGAGCTCGTGGCAGAAGGAGTAGAATGCCACCCCCACAAAGGATATTTCCCAAAAAATACTTACTACTGCAAGGCACTTGGGTAAGGGAACATAAGCCTACTAATGTAAGTAGGATCCACCAGTGGGTAAAGGAAAAATACCTTAAGACAGTGCGGTCGCCTGGAGAACATGAAATAATATCTTAGGCAAAAAAAAGCTCTTCTTGAATCTGGCAAGAATTCTACCACATTCGGCTTCTAGCATCGTTCACAGTTGTATATGCGAGGTCATTGGGGCAGATGAATCACTCACTTTGCCTGCTCATTGCAAACATAAAAAGTATATAGACCGCCCGGCGGGGAAATTTGACTTTACTTACGCAGTGTCTCACTGGTCGCGGTCGTTTCTTAAGCGATCTCTACCGTATAAGCAAAGCCCCTTGAAAATCGCGTGAGTTGTGCAGAGCGCATAGCCGATGACCCCAAGCACACTGTCCTGAAATGCAGATGACTAGAAGAAGCAAAGACAACCGCCATGGCGCTTCTAAAATCCAGATGGGCCCAAAAAAACAAAAAAGAAGAGCTGGAAAACTAGACCTACTAAGAAGTAACATGAGGATGTTTGTGGAGTACATGTGCGGTACAGCACCAGCATGAAAGCTGAGAGAGGAAACGGCAACAGCAGCGGTTAAAGTGACCGAACTTGGCAGGCGCAAAAGAGAACGTCGAATCATGGGTACGGGAACCCGCGAGTGACTTGGGGCACATGACTCATTACTTTTCCTTAAGGCCCATAACATGTGCTAGTGATACTTACGCCATTAAAGAGTGAAAGTTAAGAGGGGAGGTGTGTCTAGTGGGTAAAGGTCTTTGTAGACCAACAGTTAACCGTTGGGGACGAGTCTCACATGGTTTAAGAGGAAAACGTGTCCCTCTTGCAGCAACAATTTAAAAGCTCCAAATCATTGTATGTGGAGAAATTCAATATCCTTTCTAAGTCGCCGTCGATGTTACCTTCGATGCCCCCTCTTCGAAATACCAAAGGTGGAGTGAACTCTCGAGCTAATATATATATATATATATATATAGCTAAAAGTACCCCACGTTTAAAGAAGGGCACGTTTGACTTTTATACCGGAACCCGTTAAAACCGTAAGGAGACTTTGCGTGCCGCCCTATATACAGGTAGTTCAATAAGTTCTTAGAATGAAAACCGAGAATTTTCCAAATCATGTTTTTAAATTTTTCTTATTCGATATACTCCCCGAGAAGCTCAATACACTTTTCCCACCGAGATTTCAGAGCTTTCATACCTCTTGAGTAGAATTCCGCGTCGTTAGACTGAAAATAGGCATTGACAGCAGCCTTAACCTCTTCATTGCTGGAAAAACGCTTTCCACCGAGACTATTCTTCAAATGTCTGATGAGGAAATAATCAGAGGGGGCCAGGTCTGGAGAATAGGAGGGTTGTTCAATAAGTTCGAACCTCAGTTGGGCCAGTTTTGCCGATGCTTGCCGGGACTTGTGTGCAGGAGCATTGCCCTGGTGAAACGGGACAACCTTCTTCTGCAAAGCGGGCCGTTTCACGATGAGTTCTTGCTAACGGCAGTCCAACAGTCTTGCATAATATTCTCCTGTGATCGTTTTACAGCTCTCGAGGTAGTCGACCAGCATTATTCTACGTTGGTCTTTAAAAACTGTAGCCATCACCTTTCCGGTCAATGCCGTTGTCCGCACCCTCTTCGGAGGTCCTTCATCAGGTGCACACCATTGGCAAGATGCTTCTTGGGTCTCGGGAGTGTAGTGATGAACCCGGCTTTCATCGACGGTCATGAATCTGCACCAAAAATCCGACAGATTGTTCGACATCTTGACCAAATTTCGCTGTAAAGCCAAAACAGGCGCGTCTTTTTGGCCTTGGTTGAGCAAATGCGGCAGCCATTTTGCTCTAAGCTCTTTCATCTTCAAGTTTTCGTGTAGGATAAAATGCACACTGCCTAAACTAATCCCTAATGCCTCCGCTATTTCCTTAATGTTCATTCGCTTATCTGTGCCAAGAATTTTTCGCACTTTCTCTACGTTTTCCTCATCAGTTGCCGTTTTTTGGCCTCCTGGACGTAGTTCATCCTCGGTGCTCCTGCGACCTCTTTTTAACACATTAATCCAGTTGGAAACAGTGGCAAAACATGGCGCAGAGTCACTGTACGTCTCGTCTAACTCAATTTTTACTTGGGTCGCATTCCAACCTTTGAAATAAAAATGCTTGATAACCACTCGAAACTCTTTTTTCTCTATTTTTAAAAATCACGCCGATACGTTGCACGGGAAAAGCTATCAAACGAAATCGCAACGGCCAATCACCATAATATATTGAGTGCTAGCAGTCGAAAAGTTGCAGTTCCTATTAGCGGTGAAAGCGTGCCAAAATTCGAATTTTAGCAAGCTCATTCTAAGAACTTATTGAACTACCTGTATATATATATATATATATATGTATATATATATATATATATATATATATATATATATTTGTTTATTTCGCAATAACATTGCATTTCAAAATGTTACATAATTACAATACAGTTCATTATATACAATTTGAACACTTTAGCGACCGTCCCACCGGGCGAAAAAGTGCAAAGACCGCCGATGGGTCTGGCAGCTCGGTACGTGCCGCCCTATATATACTTATCAACAGAAGACAAGTAACAGAGCTAGAATACAATGAGACAATGTCGTTTCCTAGTTTGACATTTTACACATTTACCTATCAGCAATGTTCTAAACATAGCTGCAACACAAAGAAATAAACCGAGAGTAAACAGAGTAAACGGATGGCATTATCTAGCTATCCTCTTAAATGTCAAAAAAAAAACAATTAACACGCTTTCGTAGAAAGCCATAAAGCATTTGTAGGCCAAGGCGTGTCCCTAATTTGCGACGCACGCCAGCGTCTACCTACGAAGGCATACTGAGTGCTTACTGGGACCAATTCTATGGAATATAGCCTACGAAGGAGTGCTTGGACTTCCGCATTCCCCAGAAGTCCATTCCAATACATCCACACGCTTAATTTACGCCTAAAGGGGCAGCCAGTAATACCCACGCCTCAGGTGAGGTACCTGGGTGTGCTTCTATACAAAGCTCTCACAGAAACACCTCATGTGCGCTTTGCACCAAAAAGCTACCAAAGCCTCAGCAGGGTTGCGAAAAATTGGTCCGCTTACTAGAGGATCAATTAACTCTCGGCGCCGTCTCGTAGTTTTAGTAGTAGGGTCATGGAATATGTCGCACCCCTATGCGAGCGTACGGCCACGGCGCCCTCTTAGCATGAGTCAAACACATATGGGCCTCAATATCGCACAGACAAGTCGCACGACGTCCACAACCTGCTAAACAAGTCATGTATAGACAGACGCCCTGCAACCTAAGAGCAAAAAAACTAATTCCAAGGTGTCCCTAAATCTACCCACGAACAGAGGAACTATTAGTCAGCAGAACATATCGCCTAAGTGAGAGGAACCAGCATTAGGAAGCAATCCAGCCGGGCCGCCCTGATAACTAGAGGAAATGATGCAGCCGTAAATACGGCTCGCTTACCTACGCGCTCGCGCAACTGGTAACGGGTGAGGTGATTGCTCATACCGTTACTTACACCGAATTAATCAAACTGACTCCACGTGCGTGCAACTCGGGCAAAGCTGACCACGTAAGGCAAAATAAAACACTATGCCTTTTTCGATACTGAGCGAGAACTACTGCCTCGGAACTTAAGATTGCGAAGTCCCCTGATATACAGAGCCCGTGTAGATGCACTTCTTAATAATAATGAATCCTGGTTTATGGTAATAAGATTCGCAAACTTTGTCTCCGAGGTGAAGATAACCGCCTCACAAAGTCGAGCAGTAATAATGGCAAGTTTTAATGGCTAGATAATCTCGATGAGGCAGTACTGCGGCTACGTTATATATATTTAAATATATATATATATATATATATATAAATATATATATATAAATATATATATATATATATATATATATATATATATATATATATATATATATATATATATATGCTTGAAATATATACATAAAACCACCCCTTTTATATTAGAAGCGCATGCAGCAACATCATTATCACATTTATTTCACTCATACTGAATTTGCATATAGCGTTGACACTTGTACTGTTGTCTGCAGCTCTCGGCATGTTATTCGAGGGAGACAGTGCAGTGATCTCGTCGCAAGGGCCCGTCAGGCAGACGCGTGATACTTCGTACAGGCCGCGAAAGCGCTGATATATATATATAGTAGGAGATTTTTATTTACTATTGCGGTGTTCATGCCCGAGGTGTAGAAAAATGCTAGGTACAACCGCCAAAGTAGAGAACATTCACAGTTTAACCTTCTACTGGTATTCTGTAGTTTACGTGATATTTGCTCGCAGTCTAATAAAGAGTTTCGAGATTTTTGCATGCCATAGAATCTGCCCGGCATGCACCTATGCAATCATCGTAACGCCCGACCCGTTTGATTATGAGATGCTGAGAGCCAGACATCTTGGCCAGACGCTCTCTCCGACAAAACGCGCAGAAAGCATTCCGGAAGGGAACACAGCTGTTGCCATTCCTGTTGCCAGGAATCGGTGTAAGATGATCCTGCGTTCAGCACAGATAGTTTGTATCTGAATCAAGGCAGATATTATTGATTGCGATTTCCTGAACAAGCTTTGTCGCTACAACGCGAATTTATTAGGCAACGGGCTAGCACCACCTTACCGCCGGACATCCTCGCATTGTCCTATGTACAGCCCGAGTGCGTTTTATATTTTAAACATCCCCAGTGCAATAAAAACACGTCAGAAATACATGGTGCGAATGCACACTGTGCGGCTGCATTCTATAATGCGTAAGTGTTCCTAAAGGTAGGTCCAGGACAAAACTCTTGTTATCGAAGTCTGCTTCAAAAACAGGGGGTTGCAAAACGCCGTCAAACGGCTGTCATGGCGCATATTCAAAATATGCGCAATGCTCGTTTTTAGTTCCTGCATCTCTTGGGTACAATTGTCTGGGTGCTGTATTAAAGGAAAATTATTATTAGCATTTACCATAATTCATTTGCAAATCCCTTAAGATAATTAATTACTTGTAAACGATAGCCGACAACAGTCTAATGCATATCGAAAAGAACTCGTCCAAAGCCAAACGGCATACTAGCCAGTCATATAGTAGCAAAACCAGAATAAAAAGTGTTAACAAGATAAATAATAAATACAATACGGCAATAAAAACGTTGTTGTTACAACGAGTGAGGCAGAAAGATGCAGCAGTGCTTTCAACTTCTGTCAGTTTGCTGACAGGGAACATGACTAACAAAGGCAATAGCAAAAACAACAACAACAACAAAAACGACAGCAGCAACATATAGTTAACAGCAGCAGTAACAGCACCGTCGTCTTCGGTACGATCCTGCCAAGCAATGTCGTCGGAGCAATGCCTTCGTTTCCTGCGTTTGCCCGGCAGGGTCTCGTCGTCTATCCTAGCGGGGTGAAGTCTTCACCTCGCCACAGAGCCTAGATCTCACACGCGTACACTAGCCACGCGTCTTCGAACGAAGGCTGTCGTATATATCCGTTCTTGGCTCACGTCTGAGCATGGCGGGGCGCCGGCAATAAGCCAGGAAGAGACAACCAGAGCGAAGGGGAGAGAGAGAGAGAGGCGCGCTTAATACTAAGGCCAAAGATGTTCGTAGCCGGTTCGAGCTGTTGATGAAGCTGCTGTTCTTGAAGCCCACTGTCTGTCTGTCTGACTGACTGGCCTGCTTGGTCGTTGCAAACGAAGATCGCACCCATCCTGCCTTCGACCCCTTCTGCCGAGGTCCCGTTCTCCTTTCGGATGACAGACGAGAACAACCGAATCTCTCGCAACGACACGTGGGAACATCGAAACGGCGAACAACGAAACGGAGAACCAGCCGATAGTGCTCCGTGTGTGTATGTGCTGAGGGGGCGAATGGACGACCACAGCCTGAACTTGGAAGAACCCTCATCAACGCAACCGAAGCGGCGCGAAGAGGTGCGGATCACACTGTACAACGTACAAGTGAGCAAAGTCCCCCGTTTACTCGTTTGGTCTCTTGGGATCATTCTTCCTGATCGTATCAATAGGCGGCACCGTGGTGGCGGGTAATTCAGAAAAAGAATCGTGACAGAGAGGAGGCGGGCCTCGGTAATCACTGGTGCAGTGTCTGTATCAAGTAGTAGTACATCAAGCTCGGCAACATAGCGAACTGCGGCTAAACTCAATTCACTGTACACTGATTTATACAAGAATAGTGTCTGCAAGAGGGGTATTGAGCAAAGTAGAAAACTGAAGAACATCATCGTTCAAATTAATGTAACCGATATGATGCTTACTGTCATCATCAACGTCATCATTATTATTCGTATTTCAGTCGCAGCTACACATCATGTTAGCGTGCGGCAATACCACACGCCGACACTGACCTAAACGTAATATAAATCAGCACAGTGTACTATTCGGATTATATTATTGGCAATTATTATTGTTATTGCAATTTCTTTGATTATTTAGAAACAGTTGTGTCGGTACAAACGTGTGAACTACGGTTTTAAGGTTAACTTAAAACAACGTTAACTTTAAACAACGTTGCATCAGTAATATGAATGCAGCGTTTTCTCAATAAATAGCCAATAACAGCACATATCCAATGAACACCTTCTGTCGATTTTCTGTGGTATTCAGGAATGCGTTTATACAAATGTTTAAACAAGACAATAATGAAAAAAAAGCAGTCGGTTTTCTTACCAATTGCCATCCGGGTCTCCACTAGGATAAGGATAAGACATATTTTCATGCGTTTAGCGTGTTCCACTTCCCATACTGGTTCGATTAGGCAACGGTCAGGTCGGATACGGTTGCCACAGATGAGACTGTCAGGTCCCACGCTTATCAGTTCTCGTACGTACTCGTATACCCATTATGGGGTGGCTACTGTATTAGACTAGTGTAAAGCCTCTTGTTGCAGATAATGCACAGATCGCGTTCTCCTTAAGAGCTTAGCTTTTACATTGTCAAGTTTCCTTTCCAATTAAAAAAAATGAGGTGTGAACTTGTGTTATAGGTGCATCGTCAGCGCCATACCACCTCCAATGGAAGCTGTGTTTTTCCGTACAGACGGCTTAATACTTCTCAAGAACTTACGTGTCTTACGCCGATGACCCGTGATGCCCTCCGGAAGCGTATTAGTTAGTACTCACCCTGGATGCAACCAAAATGTTTAGCAAGCCTTAAGTTTTTCGTAGACATCGACTAGCAATGTTGAATCATATTTAAAAAAGACTACCGCTAGTCCTAAGGCGGCAGAACCGACGCTGGTTCCTATCTGAGCCCAAACAACTGTTGGTGGGTCAATCATGATGACACGCTAGGGGAAGCAGTTGAGTGATGCGGGCCTGTAGTTTTTTAGAAAGTTATTAGAGTCCAAGGGCAAACTTGTCGGGTCTGGAAACGAAGATATGGTTAACGAAATTGGTTTGGGGACCTTAGTTGGGGGTTGCGTCCTTGGCCTTGTATATGTATTGGCCTGCCACTCGTAACTCTTTTAGGTAGAGCTGTAAACAGGGCCCGCTGCCACTGTTGGGAGTGGTGTATTATAAGCGTCGTCTAGAGGCGCTTCCACAATGCTGGCATCAGCTTCGTTTTGAGGCAGTGCCAAGCAGCTTCGAGCCACATCCGAGAGGTGGGAAGGACGAAACAGGTTTAGTGGGCTCGAGAATTCCGCACTAGTCGCTGACAGCTATAAGTAATTTTCCTATCAACCAAGCCGAACTGGCGTGGACCCTCACGACTACGACTGCTGTTACTTCGGCTGCTTCTACTTCTAATCTTTGGCTGTTTGTTCGCCGTCGTGTTCCAGAAGTGGGAAAAGCGGCTGACACCGCAGTGATTGAGGATGTCGAGCAACAACAGGATGTATAGGTGCAAGAGCTCGGTCCGTCCTTGCCGTTGCACATTTGCATTGATGGCGTCCGTCTTACGAAGCAATGCAGAAGCAAGTCCTTCGACGTTAAATGTTGCTGAGAGTCAGCCCGGGAAGTTTAGGAAGATGGGAAGCAACAGCGCTGTGGTGTCGAGTATGCTCTGGGAATTCCGCTTTGATTAGAGCCCAAACCGTGTCAACAAGCGGACATAGACGGATGAGAGGGCGACAGCAAACCTCGCGAGGTATCCTGCTCCCCGCGAAACCCCTTTGCAAATATATACAAGCACGCGCACCCCCTCTGCCGCCTGGGCTGTCTATGTTCAACAGGTAAACGAGGTACGATCGACTACCAACAAAGGAAAAAGTGCCGCGCCGGCAGAAACAGCAGCACTTGCCACTGTGGCAATCCATTATCGCGAAGCGACAACGCCCTGTCGGAAAACGACGTTGTCCTTATCATTATAAGCGGAAAACAAGAGATTGTGCAGCACTAATGGGCAGGATACGATGTCTTAAAAAGCTCTGCGTTTCTGATCAACATATACATGCGTATGGATGTACATAAACATATATATATATATATAGAAAATATTGTGATGATTTATTAATAATTTACAATACGTTTACACACTCGGCAGTGCTTGCCTATATATATATATATCACTCTCGAGCAATAGGTAAAAGAGCGGAGACTTTGCCCCATGAATTTCTCAAATTTGTCGAAATTTTACTACAGGAAGAGCCGCTACGAATCTCTTGCCAATCATATTTAAAGCGAGGTTATTTGCTTTGATAAAGAAGAATGGCACAGCCCGCCCTACTGCATGCCCCTCTGCACTCAGTAGGAAAGCAGCAAATATTGTCTGCTAGAGGAATACGTCGCGAATTGATAAAGCAATAGGTTAATACTACCTCGGCTTTGCTACTAGAAACCACAAAAAATGCGATATGTTTGTGTCGGGATTATCAATACTCACTCGACTCCTCGGTCAGACTGGTAACCGATCTTTGTCCAGTATTAGGGGAAATAAGACTAACTTTACCTTGCTAAGCGTGCCACTCCTTGATGACAGAAACAAAGCTCAGACATCTAGTGTGCTGAAGAAGCTATAATCGTTTTCAACTCGCTTGGATCTCTTGTGTGCTCTTGGGTGTGGGGGATTGTTCCTTCTAAGATCCTGCTTTTCGACAACACGGGTAAACCGCCTGGCTTGTGGGATTAACTCCACGGAGAATATACATTCGTTATAACAACTAAACGCCCACGCGATGAAGTACTTGTCTCTCGTACCTAACCTTAGTTTACCAGAGGCGGCTTGCGGTCAAGCCTTTCTTCCTGTGGCAAAAGTAGGGCTAGGCATTCCTGACGCTGCCTCGGTCGCAGACTCCGCGGTGGTCGCAAAAATGTCTAGTGCCTGGCAAAGGGCATTAGGTACACCTGATTACAAAGCTGTCGAACGATAACCAGCCGTCGAACATACTGAGGACCCGATTCCCCAGGCAAGCTGAAGTTGGAAGATATACGACTAGTCAATCTTTTTAATTCTGCTTAAGGCGAAGTGGACAAAGCACGCCTTCGAGCAGTTTCATCTAGTGATGCTGGTGCATGGCTCTACCAAACGGTTCCGTTGAAACCGTCTTGGAGGACATTGTCGTCAGGATCTGCCTTGGGGCCCCACTAGTCGAGGAACATAAGTACAGCTGTGGCGAGAAGGTCTCACCAATAGGTTACTATGGCTTATGCGGCGTCCGCGGCTTAAGCCGTAAGACGAGCCACGCTGCTCTGAATGATGGCCTGGCCCGTACTCTAAGGCTACTATTGTGTTTTCGAACCTGCAGGTTTGTATACAGACGACTCCCGTCGACCTAAGGAAATGACCCTAACAGCCTATGAGGGCGGGAGGACACTCGTCTGGGACGCTACCGTGACTGACTCTTTAGCACCTTCAAGGGTAAACCACGGCGCTGACCATGCTGGTTATGCTGTTTCGTAGACGGAAAGAATTAAGTGACGGAAGTATGCATTTCTCAGAGACTCTGATTAATGTTCGACCTTTTGCCTTCGGGACCTTAGGTGGCCCTATCAAATTAGTGGAAGAGTTATTGCTAACGTATGCAAATGTCTCACATTTATCCACGGGAGACCCACGCGCTAGTGCATTTTCCCGACAAAGGCTATCATTGCATATGCAACGCGGTAACACCACGGCGGTGCTTGGCACATTGTCCAGTTGGTCGACACGAGGTCTGGATCTAGGGCTGATGAAGTTTGTTATCACGTTCGATGGGGAACAATTGTTAACACCCCACTATGAGCTAAATAAATATAAGCATCATATATATATATATATATATATATATATATATATATATATATATATATATATATATATGT
Organism: Dermanyssus gallinae; assembly: GCA_003439945.1. NCBI lineage: Eukaryota > Metazoa > Arthropoda > Arachnida > Mesostigmata > Dermanyssidae > Dermanyssus > Dermanyssus gallinae. The sequence goes on along the minus strand of QVRM01007137.1, from coordinate 88,300 downwards.
ATATATATATAAACAAGCAAAACATCTTCACTCGGGGCGTTTATATTAGAGTTTCAACCGCCTTGGTACCACTTAATACCTTTTGTGTTTAAATGACCACTTAACTAAAGATGTACTATGCCAACATACGTTATGCCATTATACGCTACACTGGCGTGACACCGTTCACGTCAGATGCGAAGATTTCTGCAATCGTACTTTGTGAGAGATAAGATATGTTTCGCTTGCACTTCTATGTCCCTTTTGCAAACTTAGCTCCGCCATCAGCTGGTAATCGTCAAGTAATCTTCAAGTAAGCATTCAAGTAAGCATTCAAACAAAACGTATTCCATTTACTCTGATCTGATGACATGAATAAATGTTTTACTTTGCGCAGGCATGGAATTATTCAGGTTTAGAACAGATTCTGTGTGTTCTCGTCTATATCATACCTGCTCAGAACAGAGCGAGACGAGCTTCGGGTATTGCCTTATAAGCACCCCCGGGTGGCACTAACGATGATATAATGACCTCGAAAGCAGATTCCTTCTCCAACTTCGTCATTGATATTGCACAAGCGCGCAACTTTGTATCAATGTTTATGATTGCGAAGGTAAATAGACTATATTCATAAATCCGAGAAGGGCTGTCGGTCATTAATGCTTGCCCACCTGGACCTGACTCCCTGGCTCTCTCGCCATTTAGCCCATTTCGCCTACGCAGGCAACTGGGTATTGCTAGCGCCTATCTAACGCACAACAATGTCGACAATGTCGACTCAATCGGTAGTTTGTCGATGTTGTACGCAAGAGCTGCCACTACACCTCATGCGAGATTAATCTTCCTGAATCATTTTTACGATACCACTATTGTATTTTTCCCTGGGTTAGATGTTATTCGCTTTTTTGCGGACTTTAGCACATTTATTTATTCTTTGTGCTGATAAAGTCCAAAAACACTCTCTGCACGTCATTTGTAAAAAACAGTTTAGAACTCCCGTTTTTCTTTGCTTTGCGTAAGCCCCATAAAAATGTACCCTCAGTACGGCCTCACTCTGTAGCAGTCTGGCCTCTAGTGTATTTATGTAGAGCATGAATGAAACTCAATTAACCAAACATCTGGTCTCTACATCATCTAAGCCGCAATACCTACCGCGTTTCAGCATTACTCAGGGTTTTTTTTCATATAGAATAGCCTCAGGAGTTTGATATAGTTCTTTTTGAGCCCTTGATTCTCAACTCCCTTCTATGATTTCCTTCTATATCGTATAAACTCAGTCGTATGTAACCACGGCAATTCGGCTTCCATTTCGTTTTCAGAGGCGCGCTATTGTTGCGTAACATAATTGCAAGCGGTGACAAAAACATGGTTCATTGTCGTCTACATGTTGTTGTAGTTGTTGTTGTTGTTGTTATTGTTGTTGTTTTTGTTGCTGTTGTTATTATCATCATCGCCTTTGTTGCCCAACTTTGCTCCACCCCTGCAACTAATCCTCGGCTTTTAATGGGTCGACACAGGAAAGCTAGATAAATAGATAGATAGATACGGGACACGTACACTTGCATGCTAGACTCTCTACCTACTGGACGACAGATACGCAGATAGATACATGGGTTGATGTTTGTAGATTAAGTGCATACACACTCACACAGAGAGATGGCGTTGCCACAACGTCGTCGAAATAAATTCTCATTGTTCAATTCGCTCATCATTTCGCCTTTTGTGCGATATTAGGCCGCTGTCGGCTGGCTATTCTGGATTTATGGAATCACACATAGATTCGTGTTGGGCGTCACGGGAGTGATGATCCGTATCGACTCACCCATCGCAACGTTGACCACTAATATTCCACTTATTCTGTCGGCCTAAATGATAATAATAATAATAATGATACGGCTAATGGCATCTAGAATCTCGACGACGTAGAAAGTGACACGAATACTTCCCTATTTAGTAGCGTTGAGCCTTGCAATTATCGACGTGTTGTTATTATTGTTTGTGTTTTTACCGTTGTTGTCTAATGCCGCTGCTGTTATTGTTTTTCCGTTTTATTGCTCTCGTCTGGTGCTGGTGCTGCAGTGGTATTGTTGTTGTTGGTGTTGTTGTTGTTGTTGTTGTTGTTGTTGTTGTTGTTGTTGTTGTTGTTGTTGTTGTTGTTGTTGTTGTTGTTGTTGTTGTTGTTGTTGTTGTTGTTGTTGTTGTTGTTGTTGTTGTTGTTGTTGTTGTTGTGTTGTTGTTGTTGTTGTTGTTGTTGTTGTTGTTGTTGTTGTTGTTGTTGTTGTTGTTGTTGTTGTTGTTGTTGTTGTTGTTGTTGTTGTTGTTGTTGTTGTTGTTGTTGTTGTTGTTGTTGTTGTTGTTGTTGTTGTTGTTGTTGTTGTTGTTGTTGTTGTTGTTGTTGTTGTTGTTGTTGTTGTTGTTGTTGTTGTTGTTGTTGTTGTTGTTGTTGTTGTTGTTGTTGTTGTTGTTGTTGTTGTTGTGTTGTGGTTGTTGTTGTTGTACTTGTTGCTGTTTGCTGCTGCCGCTGTTATTTGCCATTGTTTTTGCTGCTGTCGTTGTTATCGCTATTGTTTGCTGGAACCAAACAACACTGACATAACATCTGTCTGAGATATTGATGCTTTTAAATCTGTATCACATTCAGCCTGTTATTGTACTATTGCTGTGTCTCGGCTGTCAAGCGAGGTCTGTCTGATACTATATGTAAAGAAATTATGCGATTAAGATGCCGGTCAGGACAAATGACCTTGGATATGAACGGCACTTTGTTGCGTTTCGACTCACGCGTTTAAAATTGTGTACTGGATATAATCAAATTAAATAGAACGTGAATACTGAGTATAATGACATTATATCGAAATTAGATAGATTTATTTTTAAATAGGCTAAAAATTCGATAGATTGCGTTGATCACGACACCCAGCGTTTTGTTGAAGTAGACAACGCTTCGTGTCGCTCGTCCCGACACCTAAGTAGTTTTAGACAAATAGTCGCATATCAAGCACTGATCGTTCAGCAAATCCGCATCAAGCGTAATATGTACATGTATGTATATGTATATGTATATATATATATATATATTTATATGTATATGTATATGTATATGTATATATATATATATTCATAACAATATGTACTTGATATAAGGCAAAACTCGACAAGAAAATAAATTTTCTAAATGGAAGGTGGAGGCAAAAACATCTTGTTTAGGAGAGAAAATAAAATTTATAAAAGTAGTCATTCTGCCCTTTTTATCCTGCATAATTGTGCAGAATCTACGTTTGCAGGAGAACCAGTCAACGCATGAAGGACCAATTATACCGGCGTGTTCGGCGAGAAATTCTGCACAATGGAAGATACTTCGCTAGCTTGCGTAGCGAAAGGCGAATAACTAGGTTAAGGAAAGTCATAAAAAGTCTATATGTTGTTATGTCTTTTGTTAACGCTTTTTGTTTTTTGTTAACGCAAATTGCCTAAAAACGCAACGTATCTTCGAATTCGTCCGTCGAATCGCCGTACACGCCGGTATGATCGGTTCCTTCATGCGTTAACTAGTTCTCCCGCAAACATAGATTTTGCATAACTATGTAGGAAAAAAAGGCAGAATAACTAGTTTTATAAACTGCATTCTCTCCCCCAAACAAGGCGTTTCCGCCCCGCCCCCTCCCATTGGAAAAAATATTTTCTTGCCGAGTTCTACCCAACCATGAAATAAGTACATATTGTTATGAATGGCCCTGTATATATATATATATATATATATATATATATAGGAGCACATATATGTAATCGTATATAGTATATACACACAAGTATTTTTTGGCAAAACAGAGTAAGGAAGATGACCGGACAGGCCCTGTCACCAGAAGCCGCGGGCTTGACCTTGACGCGAGACACATCCTTTTGAAGCATTTCTTCTTAAAGTTTGCAAAATAGAATGTACAAATGTATATATAAACATTCTATATATACCGGGTTATATATATATATATATATATATATATATATATATAGCGCCTGGTATTATTTGCTTATATGTGCGTCATGTTGATGTCGTGGAAACGAAGCACATTTAACAGAGTTGGATACGTGCGCGCGAGAATCGACATCAGCTATACACGGGGTGCCTGGGTAGCCTGTCGGTTCGTTAGATCACGTCCTTGTTCGCGCGTTGCCCCGTCGAAATGAAGGCGCGCAGGCCGTCTCGTCAGCCAACTGGCGGATTGATTCCCGTGGGACGGCGTGGGTCTACGGAAGCAAGGCACTGACTGGTCCCGAGGCGGACGCGGTGATGTCAAAACGACGAAAACGGTGAGATGAGGCGAGCAGAGGGAGTGGGAGGAATAGAAGAGAGAGGAGCTGTCTCAAAGGTTGTGAGGAGAAAGCGTGCGTAGCAGGGGAAAGGCCTGTCTCTAAGGGAATACCGAGCAGATACAGAGGAAGAGTGACACTGGAGAGTGAACTGGCAGACGCACACCCCCTCCAAAAAAAAAAGAGAAATAGAGATCAGAAGAGACGTCTAGAGAGAAATACGGGAAGCCAGATAGAGAGAGAGAGAGAGGAGGAAAAGGTCGAGATCGACTCATGACTAGCTTTCTAACCGAAGGTCTGATGGGCGTACAGGATGCAGCGGTTATTTGCTATGAACTCGATCATGAGTATAGCTTTAAAAGTACTCGTTGCTCCTTGCCACAAGGCAGATATTCCTGCGTTAACTTGCACATGCCGGTTAAGGCCGCCCGAGCGTGTTCGGTGTTGGTTTTGGTAAAAAAAAATCGCAGAGGCGCGCTGCTTCGTCTATCAGAATTCTGTGTTCTGTAGTTACCTTAAGTCTATCGCTACAGGACACGCATGCGGGGCTGGTAGTTTCCTAATCTTGAACAAGTAGGACTGGATGAACCCAAGACACGTCTGAACCTGGATTGTGTAGAAGTTAGTTCTCCCCCAGGCCGGTTTGACTAGATTCTATTCTCTCATAATGCGTCACTTGGAGTGCCAGCGCCCAAAGTTGTTGCGTATGGGGCGTGCAAAGTTATCGACGATTTTAAGGGCTTTCTTCGTTGCGTACAATTTTTCCGACCCACCAGAAGAATAGCGCGGGGACTAAGGCAAGTACCCCCTTCCGCATCCAGTGCGCCACTTTCTGCCTTGTTTTCTATCGTTTTTGAACTCTTCGAGAAAGACGAGAAAGTCTTCCAGGAGCGCTCCTTGCTCCTAAAGATTCCCTTGCAAAGCTTTTGTACTTGGTGTCATAGTGCAGAGCGACCCCCCTTCTTCCTTGCGCGCGGGAGAGAAGGCCTCGCTCCTGAATACAGTCTCTCCTGAAGCGGTAAATCTCGGTCGTTCACTAACATCTAGATGTGACGGAGCGGGGTGCGCCTTTGAATGATTACATCACCCGAGGCGTTCTTGTACTAGTTAATTATGTATTTAATGCTACTATAACTACAGCTAGGACAAGGCAGAGCAGAGCTTAACGATTGGTTGCCTTGCTGACATATCTGAACGGCGTGTGATCCCGAGTGCTGATTGCCTCTTTTCGACATAGGACGATGAAGAAAATGCTGTTGATGGGGGTCATGATGTTACTCAGAAGTCAGCAGAAGATGATAAAGATGGATGACAGATAGATTTGTGGAATTTCTGATAGTCTGTCTGGCTGCATGGTTTTTTTTTGTAGACATAACCACAACAATTTATACCGCCAGCAACCGCTAGCCCAACTGCTATTACTAGGACCAGCACTTACTATATTGTCGACCGACGACTACTACGACGGGCCATTGGTTTGTACACGGTATACGTGGTGTAGGGCTTGGTGATGTACGGTGTTGTGATTTAAAGTGCTCGTTTGGCACTGTGGAACGAAAGAGACGTGGCTTTCATTCATACACCTATAGGCATTGCTGCTAGCATGCGTGCTTGCAAGCGCATCTGCTGCTAGTCTAATAATAATAATGATAAAGGTATAGAACAAGATTGTTTTTAATTATATATAGTATCATCCGTTCCTATGAGCTTGTAATTACCGCGAGGCTATCTTTCATGTACCAGCGGCCGGACATGCTGAGATATCTAGAATTAAAAATATTTTTAAAGGAGGTTGTTTTTAGTTTTAGACCATCGTCTAACCCCTACGGAGTTGGAACTTACCATAAAGGCATATCTTCAATACACCAAGGGCCGGACATGTTGACATGCCTAAACTCTTCCCAACAGTCCTTGTGTTAGCAGTATGACCGCAGACTTTTTGCGGGGTCTAACTTAGTTAATGGTATATCATCTTATCTTTAAAAAAATTCGATCAACAACGGCAGAGATCAAACCGGCGACACCCCGGAAGATGAATCATGACTGGCGCAAAATTAATAATACTGGGACGATTGCACTTCACGATGTACTACTACCTCGTTTATTGGGAGAGTTATATAATAATTGTGCTTCAGATAATGTCTCAATAAAAGTGACAGTGAATTATAAATTAAAAAATATTTTAATGGAGGTTGTTTTTTTAGCCTCTGCAACGTTTCCTACAGGCTTAGAATCGCCGCATCGAGATTCAGTGAAGAGGGCCGCCGAGGGCCAAACATGTTAAGATATGTTAGGTTCCCAGGAGCTATTTTCATTGAGCATAAGGAGCTATCAGGAGCTGTTATCAGGAGCTATTTTCATTGAGCACAAGGAGCAATCTACGGTACACGGTCGATGCAGTCATTGTAATAAAATGCGTAGTAGTAGTAATAGTAGTCGTATTAATGATGCCCCTGACAATGCCCCTGATATAAAAGGGTGACATGTGTATTTAGGTATACATACATGCCAAGCGAACAATAAATCAATATTTCGAGCCCGCTGGCGTGGTGGCTTAAGTCTGCGTCTCGCAACCAGAGGAGACACATAGGTGCGCGGGTTCGAGCCCAATCGTTGCACCGATTTGTATTTATGGGACTCCGTCTATGAAACAGCAATGTGAAAAACTGTTCCGTAGACGTTAAATCTTGGAGTCGGTAAGCCCGAAAACTTTACTTTACTTTAGTAGTATTATTAGTATTATTTGAAAGAATAAATTAAAACGGCATTTGCAGCCCACGGGTTTCATCACGTGTTATGCAGCACTGAAGAATTCCACGATCCTTGGGAGTGTTGCAGGTGCACGAGGTGCTCTGGCCAGTTCAGTCAATAGCTGAGTTAGCAAGATGAGAGAAGACCCAATGACGTGAAGGAAGCACTAGTTGTGTCTGATGTATATATATGTTTATAATTTTACCCAACCTGGGTGTTAATAAATAAACCATAATAATCGTATTAATAATATTCACCATAGTATTACCAGCAACAGCAGTGCTGTTGTTGAATGTGCCAATCGACGCAATGTTAGCAGTGGTTCGTGGTGGTGGTGGTGTTGGTGGTGGCGGCGACAGTCGTGGCAGGGCAGGGCAGAGGTGCGGGGGCTGGAGGTGGGGTGATGATGGGGTGATGATGATGCTGACGAGGTGTTGATGCTGATGATCCTGATGGTCAAGGAGGAGGACGCGTCAGGCGCGTCCTCGCCACGTCTCCTCTTGCTCGGCTTTCGTTTCTCCTTCACTCCTTGCATCACCACCACCACAACCACCATTACTACCGCTGCTGCTTCTCTGCTGTCATCTCGACGCGCCAACGGCTGCTGCTACAGCCAAAGCGAAGGCAAGAACGAATGGACGACCCTTTCCTCTTGTGCCGCCAGAGGCGCCACGGGCGGCCCGCTGCAGAGCCCGCCCGGACGGAGAACCGGCGACAGAATCGTGTGTCGACGGTTTACGCGCGGCAATTTCTGCAGCCAGCTGCGAAACGAGCTGCCGCCACACGAACTAAACTTTCTGAACAAACTAACCTCTGAGAGACTATACGACGGATGGATCTGTCGATGAGCTGTCTATATGATATGATATGATATAATATGATAAGATGGCCCTAATGACAACAATAATACCTATACGCTGATAGAGTTGTGACGGTAACAACTACGATCTGCGCACGTATTGTGGCTGCCGATGATTTTCGTTGCCGATCGATTGCTTGCCGATCGTTGCTGCCGTCTCAATGCAATCGAACAAGGCAAACGAACACATTCGTGCCGCCAGCCGTCCGTGTGGTGGTTAGTGCTCGGTCCACTTTGCCTTTCTCATCTCAGTTGTTAAGGATTACTTGTTGTTGCTGCTGATGTTGGTGGCGTAAAGACGACAATGAGGCAAGAACGTCACGCGATTGATGTGCTCGTATTGCTCTGCACCATCCACAACAACAACAACAACATCAACAACAGCAACAACAACAACAACAACAACAACGATAACAACAAACAACTTTAAGCTAATCGTGTGAATCGACAACGGAGCAGTCAAGTAATACACCACCCAATACCAAGCAGCGAGAGGCGTACGCAATTGCGTGGCATCCACTACAACAACAACAAAAGCTACAACAACAGAAGCAACAGCAACAACAATCACCACAACAACAGCAGCAGCAGCAACAACAATCACCACAACAACAACAACAGCAGCAACAACCAAAAGTGCTACTACTGTAACTTCCAATAGTTTGACGACTACCGTTGACAACACCGGTGTCAACAGGCAACTGGAGCGTGTTATTTGGTGACCGACCACAGTATGCTATGGGATGTGTTTGTATGAGGATGTAGGTATAAGCCAGGTGTGTATCTGAGTGTCTGTGCGTGTGTGTGTTTATCACAGCATGTGACGCAGAAGATGAATAGAAGATGAATCAGTAGCAGCAGCGGCAGCAGCAGGGAACCGTTGTAACAGTCGTCGTAGAGGTAGCTGGGGCAGAATACCAAGCGACAAGGTTGTCTACCTAACGTGTCGTCGGTGTGTTCGAACCAAACCAACACCCAGCAAGCACTAGAACCGCCGCAGTGTAGCTAGCGGTGACACCAGAAGACGCTGGGCAGACAACCTACGGCAAAGAACAGTGCAACAACAACAGCAACAACAACAATAACAACAACAACGACAACAATAACCACAACAACAACAACAACAACAACCACAACAGCGACACCAACAACGACGACGACGACGACCCATGGCGGGTGACAATGAGGTGATCAGACAATGAGGGAGAATAACAGTGCGGGACGAGCCTACGAACCGCGCGCCGACCATCAGGAAGAATTAACGCAAGCAAGACCCACCGTTAGCGGGTCTTAGGTCGGTCCCTCTCGTGTCGCGACGAAACCAGCAGTCGCGCAATTGTTATATTACCAGCAGCGACCGGCAGGCAGACAGATCGGCAATACAACCAGGTTACTACTACTACTACTACTACAGGCCGCGCAAGGAGGAAAGAATGGTGAGGTTGAGGCTCGTGGACGTGCCCGTGGTGATGCTGTAGATGCTTTTGTGTCTCCTCCTGCAGAGTCTGCACGCCGGCCGGTGAAGTCACAAGCCGGTCTCGCCCATCTTGCCGATTTACTATTGCCAGCTTTTCCAGCATCTGTCTCTCTCCCTTTGTTCCTGTCTCTCCGGGTCTCCCTTTGTTCCTGTCTCTCCGGGTCTCCCTTTATTCCTCTCTCTCTCTCTGTCTTGAGCCGGTAAGCTCGAGAGCAGTTTCCTCGACAACTTCACTTGTGGCGAATGTCGCCGAACGGGTCGCTTGAACTGTGTGTCTCTGTGTGTTTGTTTGTCTGGCTGTCTGGCTGGCTGTGCGAGTGAGGAGTGCCTGAGCACTCTAATCTATCTGCCCTCGGCAAACTCGGCGGGGCAGCCACCATCGCCACGGGACGGCCGACGCCGGGACCGCAGGACGACGGGTACCGAACGACCTTCGAGGTCCAGCCAGGAAAGGGGGTTTACCACCACTGTCATCGTGTTCTTCAATTTCTTTTTCCACTTTTCCTTCTTCTTTGTCGCACTCGTCGCCGCCACCGCCGCTGCTGCGGCGACTGGTCATCATTGTGAGGGTCGTCACGCGAGTCCGACAAACCTTGTTCTTTAGACCTTTCTGCCTCTGCGACTCGTGTTATTAATATTGTTGTTGTTGTTGAAGATCTTGTTGTTGTAGATGTTGTCGATGCCGTCGTCTTCACGGCCTCCACGAACGCCACCATCATTTGCACTAGTTGAGGGAACATTGCAGGACATCAGGGCAAACGCCGCGCTGCGCCGCAATTGTTGTCGCCAGCAGCCAACTCTGAGCACGCGGCTCTAGACCCAGGACCCAGAAAAGAAACCCTCCGAGGGTTGGGTCGACTTCATCATTGTCGTTGGTCCCGTCGTCGTCGCCGCCATTGTCATCATCATCATCGTCATCTTCATTATCAACATCAACAGCAGCAGCGGCAGCAACTGCATCTCAATCATCTAATACACAAAAGGAAAAAAGTAGTACATCTGCTCGAAGATCGCCGCTGTCCATAGACCAGCAAGCAACATTGCTTGCTACCAGAATTTCCACTGCTACCAGTAGAAATTGTAGCATCTACAACAACAACACCAGCAAAAACAACAACAACAACAATAGTCAGAGCGATATTGTCGATGACGTCGATAGCAACAAGAAGAACGGCAGCTGTAGCAACAACAACAACAACGACGACAATGACAACCATGACAAGCTGTGTCGCAAACAGTGTTGCTGCATACTTTTGAGCTGTGTGCACCTGTGCATACCAGTCCGTGTTGTTGTGGTTGTGGTGGTGTTGTTGTTGGTGTTGTTATTGAGCGTGCGTCCCTGCGGTGTGAATGTATGGGTGCGCAAATGTATGCAGTGCAACAGTATCTCCGCTGATGGGTCTGATTAGGATGGTGGTTGCAGGTCGTGGGTTGCAGCTGCTAGCGCCGCGTGTGTTCAACAACAACAGGCATTGTGTTCTGTTCTAAGTGCCGTGGTTGGGCAGCGGCGGCGGTGACCGGACGGATACCGAGTGCACTGCAGAGTAGCAGAGTTGGCCAAGGCAACGAAGAGCCACAGCACACAGCAAAACACAAAAGTTTAAGAAATACGCATTGCGGGCCCAGCAACAACGACTACGACTAAGACCGCAACAACGACAACAATACTAATTACACTACTAGCAGCAACATCGACAACAACAACGACACAGAAACTAGTCCAGATTGAGAGATACGAACGAGACACTACTATTGCGCGCTCGTGGACTCCCTCACACGGGCAAGTATGAGCACGTTAGCGATGATGTTGGTCGATGTAGGGAATCGGATTTGCACGATCAATCAAACAGTACACATGTGAGCAGAATTCGAACGGGAAACAGACAAACAAAATCAAGCTGCTGAAGAAGAATAAGACGAAGAAGAAGAAGAATAGAAGAATATATAGCGCCGAACTACGAAAACCACACCAGAACTTAAACCCTTGTACGAAAACTGCAGTGCTTAACCGTCGACCTCACCGACAACCACAACGACAACGCAAGTTCTGCACTTGGCTTTATTACTGCAATACTACAACAACGTGTAGTAGTCCCACGGCATTGACGAGCGACTTGAGAGAGACCCCCGACTCGACCTCACCGACCTCTCACGTGCGATCAAGCTGCATCCTGCATCAGTTCTTCTCTACAACAGAGTATCTATCAGTCGCTGCTGCCACCACTACCGCTGCTACCGCCGCCTGCGCGAACAGCCAACCAGTGGTAGAAACACCGGCTGCAGCTGCTGGCAGAGTATCGCTGGCTGTAATATCTTATGTCACTACTGTCCTATAACTACTTTAACTATTACCAGTATTCGCCTAGCTTTTACTGCAATACAGCACAAGCCACACGATCTGGCCACCGCCAAAAGACCAGACCATCATTTTCAGAAGCAGCAGCAGTAGGGGAAACAGCATCATCATCATAATCGATATCTTCATTTTTGTCATCAGCGTTTTATTGCCCGTTCGTCTGTGAAGGCGAGATCAGAACCCCACAGCCAGCAAGCAATCAAATAGGCGTAATCATATGCGCAGCTACCTGCTACGGACAAAGTACAAGTCGTGGTAGCAGACGTTATAGACACTGGTTGGTGTCAGCACGCAACAATGTATCGAGCTGTACACTAGCAAGCCAGTGTACCTTATGCAACAGCCAGCAGAGAGCAAAGAGACTGTTGCCAGTCTGCCGGTCGCTTGACAACAGAGATCCGTCGTCCTCTCTCTCTCTCTCTCTCTGCAGCTAAAAGGGCAGAAGCGGTCTGTTAGAGAGCTCTCTGCTTCGTACGCCGCCAACCGGGCAAAAGTGTCACCCCGTTGCCATCAAACCATCGCTTTCGGTGTCGGCGTGGTTGTTGCTGCTGTTGCTGCTGCTACTGTCATTATCGTCATCGTCGTCGGCTTTACGATCTTCACCATCATTTTACGAACGGTGCCGTGTCATCGGTAGTGGTCACGAGCGGCGTCATCGTACCCATAGGGTTCATTATGGTCGGGCGTTCTGTCGACCGCCGATAACCTACGGCAATGCGTGCCCGTCACGCCTCTCAATACTCGCGGCGCTCGCTCAATCAAACCGCGGGAAGAGATTAGTACGTAAGCTTTCGAATTCTACCGGTTCTACCAGATTGGTCGGTGTTCGTTGTTGTTGTTGTCACTATTGTTGTGGTTGTTGTTGTTATTGTTTTTACTGTCCCTTTGGTGCTATTGTTGCTGTTGTTGTTGCTGTTGAGGATGTATTGGATTCAACTGCCCCGTGATTGTGACGTCGTTTGCGTGACGTGTTGCCGTGACTTTTTGGCGTCAGTTGTCTGTCTGAACAATCGATCGACAACCCGCCAACGGTCCCGACAGTCCGACTGACCCGTTGCCGTCAGAAAGTGAATGAATGAGTGAGTTAGTGCGCGGCCGGGAGTGTAAAATTCGACTGAGATTCGTAGGATATTCAGCGTGTTTAAAACTCCAATAAGAAAACAAAGAACGTATACGTGCGTGTTGCCTGCGTGTTTGCGTACAACTTGCAGGATCGAGTTTGAGATTGGTCGTGGGTGCTTACTTGCTACAGATGCTGCCACCTGCAGATAGCTGCAGCTGTCTCACGAAAGCCAGTTGCAAATGCGTGGATGAATTGTGAGAGTTTCAAACACCACCGCTACTATAACTATTTCTACCCCCGTTCTACTTCTACTACTACTACTACGAAGAATAAGAAGAAAAGCTTGAGCTTGGAGTGCAAGTCTGGAGTGGATAACTGAGAATCTTGTCTTCGTCTATAACTCTTTTTCTTGTCGCCTAGACGATTATTTAGCGACTTACGTTGCGCTAATTAGGTGTCGTCATTAGCAGCAGCCTCAGCCAGTGTCTTGTCGTCAACATTGTCTCCGACAACAGCAACAACAATCAGCACTGCACGAAGGGACTGACCACCCCCGAGCCCCCAGCTTTGATACGCATTGAGATCATTTCCGCCGTCTTCTACTCCTCGCGCCCCCCCCCCCCCCCCCCCTCCACTGAACGGCATCGGATCTCGCGCTAACACCTCTGTGAGTATACCTGGCAAACAATGAGTATGTTATTATATATATATATATATATATATATATATATTCTAGCTTTATGTATGTAGACAAATCTCGCTAATCAATAGAGATTTCGGATAATTTATCGATATGGCAAAAGCTCGCTGGATGCTTAGTTGATTAGTTGGCATACTCAACGTTGTGATGAATGAGCCAGTGGCAACAGAATTGTAACGCAAAACGAGCATATTCCAAAATGAGTGATAAGTCATTCGGTGAATATTTTAGTGCAAGGCTATTGTCGACAATGGAGAACTAACGCACAATCTTAAACTTCACCGTAACTAGCTGTATATGCATGTGCTACATGGAACAAGCCGGCCTCTAAATAGGAAACCCGTCGACACACTTTCTATATATATTTGGCCGGAAAAATACCGTGACTATCTAACTCCAACGTAGTGCAGCGTCGTTTGAAACGATTTCACGTTTTGTGGAATTCCGATTTTTATTCAATGTTTATTTCAATTTTTTATTCCAAGCCGTACATTTTTCATGTCAGATTACTTTGCTCAGATGGTGGGTGGCCCAGGATGTAGGTAGTGCTGACATCGGCGATACCCGACTACCTTCTGCGCAGTCGCTCGAGTTTACTTAAGAAATAAGAAACTTTTAATTTTCACCAAAAAACCTGTTAAGCCCTGCAAAAGGGTCCAACGACCGACCCTATCGGACCCCGTTGCGTATTTATGTGCAGACTCTTGCCTCACTAGCTGAAGACAAAGAAGGGCATACGACTTGTTGCAAACGTTCGTAGAATTTCAGATACAATTTTTAATATATATACACATATATGTATATATATATTATATGTGCATATATATATATAGATATAGATATATATATATATATATATATATATATATATATATATATATATATTGTAGAATGAAATACTCCTGTAGGATCCCATATTAACAGGCGATTACAGTTTGTAAGCTGGTAGGCGCTCTTCACAACGCACTATGTTGGCAGCGTTGATGGATTCACCGCCCGGACGTAGTGAAGTGAATGGTGTGCATTTATTTCTCGGAATATATAAATATATATGTATATATACCTTTACAATAATGCTTAGTCTCGCGGCTCTTCCGGGACATCAAAGCAGCTGTAGCCGATCGTTCGTTTGTCGTACGCACCTAAATGCGGTAAACAAACGAACAAACAGAATTTGTGTATTTATCCAGCAGCAGCAACAGCAGCATACGCAAGAATGCCACCTCAGTCGGTGCTCAATCCCTTCTTTACCAACAAAATGAGTTCTTTCCGTGAGCCATGTTACTTCAGCAGTAGCCGTCGTTGTCACCGGTGCCCCTCCCCCCCCCCCCCCCCCCCATTGAATCAGCTGTCTAAACATTGCTCGAGATTGAGCCAAATGGAAAGGCATCAAATCGGCGTCATCACCATGACGTGTCCTTCTCGGCGTTTCTGTGACGTGAGCCCGACGGCGACGGAAAGTAAAAACAGTGAGGGCAACGGTGATGCTGCTGTTGTTGTTTTTCTCATGTTTGTTATTGTTGTTGTTGTTGCTGTTGTTATTCCCATGTTTGTCGTTGTTGTTGTTGCTGCTGCCGTGTTTGTAGCTGTAGCTCTTTGCAGATTTGTTGGCTGCACGCAGCCTTTTCGCAGCCACCGCCTTATGTTATGCCTGGCTAAAAAAAAAGCTGACTATTTTGTCCACTATTATTATTATTCCCCCTATTTTGCTGGTAATATTGTCATTCAATTATTGTATCTGTTGATGCTCGGTCGTTGTTGTTGCTGCACTGTTTCTGTTTTGGTTCTGCTAACATCGTGTGTATTTCATTTCTCCGTTTTCCGTCTATTTCCCTTTCGTTGGCGGGTGTGTTTGTCTATCCTTTTGCTTGCCTGCATCATTATTGTCGTTGGTGTGCATTGTCCACTCTTAATCCTGCCTATGTGGCCATTGACTTACTTACCTACTTGACGCACAGATAGTCCATGTAGACAATCAGCAATCTTATTACACTGATCCTGCGTGATGAGGCAGTTGGCCCCATCTTACGTCTCCGAAACGTCACTAAAATACAACCTTGACGAATAGTCGATTAATAGGCGATATCTCGCCGGAATTGTGAAAATGCAAGTTGATAATTGGCCAACAGTAGAAACCAAAATAAGCCATATATATGTATATATATATATATATATAATGTTTGGATTTTCCACTCTTCTTGCTAAGATAAACGTTTCATCTCAGCATTACAGAATCGCAGCAACAGCTATCTATAGTTGCATAAAAAAGAGAAAACGTTACGTCGGATCATGACTGGCAGTGCGAATGCGATATCATTGTTACGTATTTCGTTTATGTTGACGACTTTCTTGTACGCTGTATGTTTACACGCTCACTGAGCAAAATGGATGATTAAATAATTAAGTAAGTTTATCGAATATGGTACGCTAAGCAGACATTTTACGCACAAGATGCTTCTTAGAGGTTGCCTTGGTCCGTAAGATTAGGCCCTTATCAAATTATAGTTCTGATGCTGAAGTAGACACGTGCACTCAGGTATTATGTGTTGATGATTTTGATATTTAATGATGCGTTAGATAACTTTATGGCTTAGCGTATCGTTTGAATAGCTACATATAATGTTGAGTTTTCGATGATGAATGACATTTTCTCCCTTTCAGAGAATAGCTAGAAGTATACCAAGGTAGCACGTTCGATATATTTACGCGTCCAATGTCTACCCGGGTATACCAATGAAGAAATATATACACTCGTAGACATCTATGTATATATATATATATACGTAGAGAGAGAAGGGAATATATGTACCGAGGGAAAGAGAGAGAAGGGGATAGCCCAACGATTAATAGCACGGGATTAGGATAGTAGATAGAGGAAAAGTATGTACATATCAGGAAACTAGTGCTGCTGCTGGTTAAAGCTATGGTATTGTTAGGGCGGGGCACTTACTGCATGTGGGGAAACAGTGGGAAAACTGGACGTATTGTTTTTGAGTGATCCTAGAGTTTTCTAGTAAGAGCAACATTTTAGTATTCGTGGATTAGGGGAGAAGGAACCCTATAGTTCAGAGAAGGGAATTTAACTATTTAAGAGTGTACAAATATCTTGAGGTGACAATGACTACAGGAAGACGATTATTGAGCGGAAGATATTGCGAAAGAGGAAGAAGTGCAGAAAAGTAATACGGTCTCTAGGGATTTAATAATTGTCCAGTAGTAACCGAGTAGTAATAACCGAGCAAGGTGGCTTGGTGGCAAAGCCTTTGCCTTGCATTCGGGAGGACCGGGTTCGAGACCCAGACCGGCCACTCTTAAATTGGTTTGCATGGTTTCCAATTTAGACAAGGTAATGCCGGAGTGGAGTACACTTAGCCATGACATGAAAAATCCGTACACGGGCAATTGCCTTACGGGAAATCTAAAAAAAAAGTAAGCAATATGTGAATAGCTATGTATGTATACGAAAGAAAATTAGAAGGAATACAAAGAGAACTGATAAAATTTGCATTGAGCTGCTATTTTAATTGTGCCAATGAGATTCTTGGGGAGGAAGGGAGCATGCTAATTTTATTACAGAAAGAAGTACAAAGTAAGCAAGGTTCACAATGTTGCAAATAATCATCATCATTTTTATTTCACTCATATTAAATATGGTAATAACATTGACACTTATACAGTTGTCAGCTAATCTCGGCATATTATTAAAGTCGCAAATCAAAGATAGGTTACACAGATGCAGTTGTGAAGACGGCACTAAAAAACAAAGTAGGACAGCGAATTGGTATTCGCAGCTAGGGAGACATATACTGGCAAATAAATTGGCGACCAGATCGAGTTTAGCAGATATGTATATATATATATATATATATATATATATATATATATATATATAGACCCTGCTATAAAAGGTAACATGTGTCTTTAGGTATACATGCCAAGCGAACAATTTATCACATAAATATATATGGAGAAATGCAGGAAATAAGCGGGGCAGAATGAATATACGATAATTCAAGAGGAAGTGGATTATCAGTAAATGCCAGAGCAGGGATGTTAGATACAATAATACATGGAGATAAATATATGTAGGGGGAAAGTACAGAATGTCAAGTTTGTGGTTTAGGAAATGAGTCAATTGAACATATTGTAAACGAATCTATATTTTTTTCGGGGGCTCAGAGATATAGACTAGCTTTAGGATGTTAGAAAGGACCAGGTCAATAATACAAAGAAAAGGTCATCCATATGGGAGGCACTTACTCAGTAGGTACTGGAGAAGTCGAGCTTGGTGGCGTGGTGGATTGGCGTGCGCCTTGCGACCGGAGGAGACACATAGGTGCACGGGCTCGATTCCCACCGTGGTACATTTTTATTTATGAAGTCCGTGTTACAAAGCAATGCGAAAGCAAACCCGTGGGCGGTAAATATTGGCTATGAGTCAAACCAAATGCATGGGAAGCCTGCAAAGGCGCCTTACTGTCATCTTTAGCTAAACAAATATCATTGATAAAGTTTTATTCTTGCAAAGCAATTAGGCACAAGCGTTATTTAGCTCCTAGAATTGTTAACTCACACACACAACGAAGTAGTCACTAAGATTTGCGTTCATAGCTGTGCCTTAGTACTGGTAGGTCGTTGTTCTTAAATAAAGTTGACAGTGACTGAAGAGAACGTAGGGCTTTATTTTATTGTCACTGCACCAGCCTTGCATGTGTTTGAACGCAGATTGCAGCACATAATGCGCTGAGTAAAGTAGTATATGTTTTAGATTGTGAAGAAATTTAATAGTTTAACAAATATTGTGAACAATGGTGGAGAGCCACAGCTCTCCTGAGGGTCGCTAGAACTGTTGATCGTGGCTCACTAAAAGCAACCTTGCACTTCGCTCGGGACGATCAATTATGCAGAAGAGGAGTAAGCTGTTTATGGACCTGGAGCGTCTACATGTGGTGAACAACAAGTCTATGATCGGCCCTATCAAATACGCTCTTCTGGTCCAAGTATATGTATTTTTTATTATTTAAATTCATAAGTTTATTTGAGTATTACAAAATCGTGGCCTCATATACTATGAAAGTCCTGGTTGGCGTTAAGGTACATGGCTCAGTCGTTTGTCATTATCTAAAAGTTGTGTGTAGACCGCGTCGAGGCATTAATCCGTGACAGAACGTCTCAAACAGATTATTCGCGGACATAAAATTTGTTAGGTGTCCAACTAGTATTCCTTCAAAAATGCTACAGGCAATGGAACATTGCTATACAGAGCGGTAGTTTTCAATGCGCTCTATATGGACCTCTCATAGGGGGATACATCTGTCTTGCAATGATGTGTACAAAGAGATCTAAAACTATGGCCTCTTTTTGTGACCACTATGAGAGTGAGACCTAAGATGGGCCTCAAAGGCTCCGCAAACAAGCTATGTTTTCATAGAGGAAGGTGCCGTTAGGTGTGTGCAAGCGCCTTTGGGTTTTAGGCACTAGAGTTGTATGCAAATATCAATAATCATTAAACTTGACAGGCGCGTTGCGGTAAATCGCAGGATCACAAGACGTCGTCATAGATAAGGATGTTACTGGAACAGTGTTGAACAACGATGAGAAATAAGATGCTAGCAGTCGAACCTTCTATTCATTTGTCAATGCCTAGCGCAAGGCTGAATCCAGAGTTAGTGAAAACATTGCCGATAAGGCACGAGCTACCGTGGCGAAAAGGAGACCGACTGTCCTTGACGCTTTTGCGATCAGGGTGCGAACACGCTTGGGTGCTTTCGTCAGTTGTGGCATGCCGGTGGCATGCCGAGTAACTGAGGCGGGGCTCTGATACGAGAAGATAAGTCGTTTGAGAGGGACCGCATGTAAGCACCACACTCCACATTAGGAGTAGAAGCTTCAATCAGAAAGTAACAGCACCGCCGCGTAAAGTTTACATTTCGTTGACATCATAGCAGTCCAAAAGGAACACGTTTTAGTCGACCAGATTGAGGCGGTTGGTCATTACTTTTTTTTTTAAAGATTTTCCGTAAGGCAATTGCCCGTGTACGGTTTTTTCATGTCATGGCCAATTTTAATCCACTCCGGCATTTACCTTGTCTAAGTTGGAAACCATGCAAACCAATTTAAGAGCGGCCGGTCTGAGTCTCGAACCCAGTCCTGCCGAGTGCAAGGCAAAGGCTTTGCCACTAAGCCATCTTGCTCGGTCACCTCGACGTTGGTTTGTCGAAAGCTTCGGTGACTGGCTTCGGTGACGTCAGCTTTGAGGCCAAACAAGAAGATCTTACGATCAGAACTGACTATGGGTCGCAATGGGATGTCAATGTTGACAGTGGCGTCACGATGAACGGTCACGAGAATATCGAGGCTGCAAGCCGAGTGATGCTCCGTGGCTCTATCGATCGAAGCTGGACAAGATAGCTCCCAACGCCAAAAGTTGTTGAAAGGTCGGCAAAAATACCGTTGACCGATTGACCTAGCAGTGGAGGTGGTTTACGCAGCAGCCCAGTCGATAGGTCGAGGTAGAACGATGTCATGCTCCAATGATGGTGAGGGGCCCGCCAAACTGATAGAGTAGAGGCTGTGTGGAAGTTTGTAGAAACCAATATGGTCAGCGGAGCAGCATTGGTTGATCCGTTGCGCGCGACAGACGCGAGCACCGGAATTCAATGCATAACAACAGCAGAGGCGAAAATTGTGCGGAGTGAGTATGAATACATCGAAGTTCATTTACTCACTCTGCACAATTTTTGCCTCTGCTGGTGTTATGCATTGAAGATATATATATATATATATATATATATATAGCGTTTTAATTAATTATTAGCGAGACTCTTGTTGAAGTTATACCGATATATATAGCGTATTAATTAATTATTAGCGAGACTCTTGTTGAAGTTATACCGATATATATATATATATATATATATATATATATATCGGTATAACTTCAACAAGAGTCTTGCCAATAATTAATGTATTATTATTAATGCTAACTTAATTCAAGCATGCGTATACCTCAACCCGTTAGCAACGTCTCACTAGAAATAATTGGCTCCATTCCTGCTCGCTCAGCTGCGATCAGCCGTGGCAACGATCGAGATAGAGAAATTTAAGGGGTACACACTTACGACATGCACTGGCCATCATATATGGCTGTAATTATACGAGGTCCGCGCGGATCTGTTCCAAACTCCGCATCTGCAGGTAGATACTATCTCGAATAGAACACTAATCTCTACGGCTGGAACTGAACTCGAGCTGCAGCCGGCGAGAGTAAATACCTTAGCTCTCTGTGTTTACGCTGTTCCCCGTATGTCGAAGAATCGACGCCAAGGGTTTGTGAAGCACAAAACGTCCATGTTCCACTATATACATGCCGACGTAGCGTAGAGGCATAGAAGTTAGCCACTGCTATGCGGTCACTATTAGCGAACGTAGTTACATAGGTTACATAAATATATAAATAATAATAAAGTTTCAATTATTTATGGTACCCAGATACAGTTTCATCGTTACATAGGTCGTAAGTCAATAATTAATCGGGATTTTCATGAGGTGGTGCCTTAATTATCTTTGTAGTATATGACAGGGAAGCAACATGATCTCCGCCATAGCATATCAAGTTTCAGGCAGAACCCGTTTAGAACACCTGGGATATGAGAAAACACAAATTACGTAGAGTTATGATTAAGCATTTTAATTTCGAAGAAGTAGACAGTTGTGTGCCGTGATCTGCAGTGAACGCCAGTGTAGACAAAGTTTACAGAGACCCTGTTCCAGCGTTGGCAACCATTTGTTGCATTTTGATTCATTAATTTAAACGTGGCCTGACATCATTCCAAATGAAAACACGCCCCGGATTACCAGTAATTAAGATAATTAGGCCAAAATGCTGTTAAAAACATCTAGGGGGCGTGAGACGGCTGAGATTGTCGTCATCTCAATAGGGTGCATAATATACAGCATTTTAAGTCTCTCATCGATCAAAAACACACACGAAAGAACACTTTGCAGCTGTATGTATCGGTGCGTCGGCGCAATCCACAAGATTTTGGGCGTGGACAGCGCTTCCTAAAAGTGTGCGTAAGACGGCAAAGACTGCATTGTCAACCGAGAAGGTTTCTGTTTTTGGAATCCCTAGGAAATTAGCTTCATTGGTTGAGCTTAAAGGACCGCCAAGCATTCACAGGTGCATATTATTTCACACTTCTAAGTTGTTTGCACGAAGAGCTGTAGAACGAAACGGCCAAGATTGGCACGCAAAACGTCGCTTTTCATCATTGCCACGCTCCGGTTTGCACCTCCACAGCCGCAGTGGCAAAATTTAATCACGAATCATGGTTTGTGTGGCTACTCCAACGACCTTATTTTCTTGACTTCGCCCTTGCATCTTTTTCCGACTCCTAAGTCTCAACTCGGGTCTGGGAAGAAAAATGCGACCAACGGAGAGCTCATCGCCGCTTTCGATGCGGTAATCTTGAAGGGAATCCTTTCCGAAATTATCAAAATATTGCACCACCGTTAAAATAAGCGTGCCCAGCTTCAAGGATATTACGTCGATAGATAAAATAAAAGATTCTGAAACTAGGTAGTTATTATATTGCTTTTGCTGGTTACTTAATGAACACATCTGCACGTAACACTGCACAGAACCCGCAGATGCATATTAGCTTTTATAACAGTCTAGACTCTAGTATTGAAAATATCGCAAAAAGCTCGTATACAAAATCATCGTAAAGGAAAAATATTGTATTTCACTTGACGTAATCGTCGTAGCGTAGATAAGGGTTTGCAGAGAGCATACTGAATTCGTGGTGGCGTGGTGCATTAGTCTGCGCCTCGCAACCGGAGAAGAAATATAGGTGCGCGGGTTCGAGCCCCACCGTTGCACATTTGTATTTATGGGGGTCCGTCTATGAAGCAATGTGAAAAACAGTTCCGTGGACGTTAAATCTTGGCTGAGGGTCAGCCCAAAAACTTTACTAATTTGTTTGGATAGTAAGTCGGTGTTGACATTCCATTAACTGCAGTGGCCAAACAGCCAATCGTAAAATTATCTGTTGAAACCCCAATCCGAGTTAGACTTTTTCTTTTTTCCAGCTCTACACCTTCGCAGGCACAAGCACAACCACTGTTGCGCCCGATTCAAGATGACGCCTAAGATTTGCATCGAAAACAATTGTGTTTCGTCTATGAAGCAAGTATGGCCGTATCTACGAGAATCTGGTCCGAGTCGATCGAACTGAGAACCTAACTGATCAAAAGGGATAGTCGCATCATTACGGCACGCACGACACTTGCTCGAGAACGAAACGGGATGAATGAGTGACCAAGCAGGTGTACGAGGCAGGTATATCGAGCCCACACAATCTCATAGCTAAACAGATGACTAGACGCGTCTATGCGACTGACCGAATCTTCGAAAGTCATCGAGACACATGCGTGCTATATACGTAGCAATAGGTTTTCAACATGAACGCAGCATGTCGAAGTTATGCTGTTTTTCTTCTTTCCAATATTTCTAATGGGAAGTCCTACTTGTCATCTGTGACTTCTGAACTCTGTCCCCTCTCTCCCCTTCAAAAAAAAGTTTCTTTCGTCGCTTGCCGAGTTGAGCTGTCCGAGTCGACTGTTCGGAGACTGTTTAAGGTAGTTGCTACGGGGCATTTGGCCAGCTCTAGCGGCATTTTGTGGCTGACAAAAGTGGTATTACTAAGTTTCCCTAATTAATGTCATTATATGTGGTGGTAGTAGTAGTAGTAGAAATAGTTAAGTAAGTAGTAATAATAGTAGTAGTAGTAGTAGTCGCGGTCGCTACAAGAGGTCAAATCTATAAATGGCAGCAGACGCTGCGGTAACAGTTAAGCTCTCCCACGTGTACACTGATGCTCCATCTAAACTAGCCTCGAATAAATGCTTGAACGATCGCATAAATATGCCCTCAGCGTGGATCGCTCTTTCACAGTAATCTATGCAATCGATCAATACTTTCTGCTTTTTAAACGGTAACCTATTCATTTTGTTGATGTTTTCAAAATACATCGACGCGCTACTGTTTGTTGTTGTTGTTGTAGTTGTTGTTGCTGTGGTTGTGGTTGTTGTCGTTTTTGATAGCGACGACGCTATTGTTGCACATTCTTTTCACCTAGACGTGAAAAATTGTGCTCCATTTTTCACACGTTTTTTTTATTTGTATTTGTGTTCGCTCTTCACTCAGTGGACGAGTGAGTATGCCGAAGGAAAATGAAGATGTTTGGGAGATGCTCGAATAAGTGAGATCATGCAAGTTTTTCTTGTCGCTATCCCTTTGTGAACTCCCACCTGCATCTCTCTCTCTCTCACCCGTAGCAATGACCTTTGAAGTAGCAGTGTCGACAATAAATTGTGTACAGAGTGTGCCTCTTCCACCCCAAACCGATCTGCGTCTTTCTCTATAAACTGTCACTTTAATATTTCGTAACTACAAAATAAACAGTCGCTAGTTCAGAACGCAGAATGGAGTCGGATGCAGCGACGGTTTCGTTCAGAAGAAGTATCCGTCATTCGACAACAAAAGTTCAGATCCTATTTACTACTATATATATTCAAATGCCCATATATTACCTAGCGGCCTAACAAAATTGTCGAGCAGACATGTTTTTATATACCCATACATGTGTGTGTGTCATAACTTACCTATATTGCGAAGCGTGTTTAAATCCATTCTAAATCCCTATTTATATACATTGTTGCAACTGCTGCTGCTCAATAGTACTATAGTCGTTCTTGGTTAAAGTAGTCAAAGTCGCATTATTGATCTGGATGGGCGTCGGATGGCGTCAATCTGAGAGGTCGTTCAGTCCGTTGTGCTTGACCAGTAGTTAATCGAGCCCGACCAGCTTGAACCGCTGAGATCGTATCCTCAAAAAAAGTCTTTCTCCTTACAAACCAATCAACAGACGAACATGAAAAGCAATTACAACAATGACAACGACAACAACAACAACAACAACAACAACAAACACGGCAACAATGAGAGAACGTCGCATCCCCGTATAAGGACAACATCAATAAGCAGTGGAGGAGGCAGCATTATCTGGTTATTGTTTTTGTAATAATAAGAATTGTGTTCGATGGTGGTGCTGCTGTCATTGTTGAGGACAAAGACTCAACTAGAAACAATGCGGCGGTGACAGCGCCTTCTTGCCTTAGCCTTAGCATCGGCGGTATCCCTCGTAGCACAGCGATCAAAGCGGCCACATTTGAATGCCGGTATCGCAGATAGCCGTATGAAGCTATATGCAGCTATCGCGTTCTACCTGCGTCTCATAGCTATCATCATCATCATCATCATTATATTTATTTCTTCTTCTTCGTGTCTTTGATACATGTATTTTCCCATTTCCCTTTTATCGTTCAGTGACGTGACTTGCTTCCCGGCGGAAACATACATCGACAAGGGGGCCACCCCTATTGCAACCAGCACAGAACCACCACCATCACCATCATTCAAGATCCACATCAGCGCAGCCGATCGGTCGTATTGTAAGATTTACGTTTTCACGCACTACATTGCAGAGGCAAATACAGGCGGGATATTTATGCGCACCAATATATATATATATATATATATATATATATATATTTATATATATACATGTGTGCCAAAGAATTCATAACGCTAAATCAATGCACCTACGAAGCATAATTTATGCGTTTCGTCAATCGTCTTCGGATTTCGACTGTGATGCCCTTGTTCTTGTATGTATTGTTGTTGTCGTCGTCGTCATTGCTTCCACTGTTACTGCTGCTGCTGCGGTCACAGATGCCCTTGCAGTCAAGACGTCAAGTCGTTTGTCTTTCTGTGCGTGTTTCAATGTTATATATATATATATATATATACGTATATAAATGTATGTTTATATATATATATATATATATATATATATATCCCAATTATGCGCTGGGGTGACTGGGCCGCCGTGAAACGCAGGCAGGTGGAAAATAGCAACGTCACCCTGCGCCGCAGCGAGATCAGGAACGCGGTCTCGCCCACGACAGCAGCGGGGATCTGCTACACGGATCCGCTCCGCTTCGCTCCCGACCAAAGGCGTTCGTCCGGTGCCTTGAGCCGGGTTGTAGTTGTGAGTCCACAGACGAAGGCTGTATCTCGTTTCGCTCAATCGAAACGGTTGAGATACAGGTTGACTCCGACCCCTGTCGGCCTCGACTCAAAAGCTTCTTCTTGCCTTTGCTTGAGCCGCTTCATTCATTTCCTGCGTGTTCGTCGCGCTAACTTTTGTGCTGATCAAGCACGCAGTGGACCTGCGTGCGTCATCTTTCGACGCCCAAGCCGGATGGGGTAAGCCGCGCCATTTTTGTACTTGCATAGCATAGAGTGAGCCGAAACAGAATGGATGCCTTTATTCAATGAAGAATTAGTACATGCACATGTGTGTATGTATGTATGTATATTTACGTGTCTTCAAGATATGCGTATATCCAACAAGGAACTACAAGTCCCGTATATATACATATATATTATTTTTCTTTTTAGTTTTTTTCCGTAAGGCTAATGCCCGTGTGCGGTTTATTTTATATATATATATATATATATATATATATATTATTTAATACGGTGTTAGCTACTAATGTTGTCGGTCGCTCTTTCAGTGGCCCATGCAGTTAGCACGTACTGCGTATGCAGTCCTTGTCTAAGCGCTTCTTTCTTACCACGATAATCTTTATTATTGTTTGCATCACGGAGTTTATTGATCATTGAGGCTCAGTCAGGATATATTTTAGGCTCAGTCAGGCTTTATTCGTTTTATTAAACTACGTATCGAAATAGGAAATTGGCGAGTTAAGTGTATTATAGTCGTGTATTTGTTCGATGTAGGTACACGGATAAATGACGGGATGCCGTATTCACTAGGGAAAAACAGTGTTGTTGATTCGTTTCGAGCAGCTGCCACAGCTGCTGTCCGAGCACCCTGTATGTACACTTGTTGAGAGAGCATCTTCAACAAGGTATTTCCATGAAGTGCTTTTGCTCTCCCTCAAGCAGGTTTAGGCAGGTTGTGCAAAAGGGCGATAGATTGGAGCGTCGGCTCGGTGACCTTTTTGTGCACTGGTTTGAAACGTCGACAAACTTGCATCAATATTGTCGCCGAAGTCGGCAGGTTTTATGAAAGTTATCAGCATATAGCTATGTTAGCCAACGCTTTCAATCAAGCACAAAACATCAGCAGCCCATATCGAGTAGTTGTTGTCGAAAACACTTACCTAACAATCATTATGGCAAACTCCGCTACCATAGCACTCCACTGACATGTTCCCAAGTTAATTGTGAGGCTCTTCTCGTGTAAGTCGGCGGTGAATGTTGTTGTGTCCGTAAGGTCTAGTGCTTATTAAGGCCGACAACATAGAGCGTCTAAAATGTTCACAATCTATTTTAAACACGACGGCTTGTTAGACGCGGCGTCTCTTACGTATGTAGTTTCGTAATGATTTCAAAGCCAAAACGATGTGTTATCACAACGTGCCCTAGAAGACAGTTTTTCAGTTAAACTCAATAATATAGGCGAGTCGTTCCGCGTCACAGACTTAGAACTGCGTGAGCGGAAATTCTGCTTTCGTGACCTACTATTTGCACTAGACCCGCTCGCTTTCGTACGAAAGCAATACGTATGTACACCCAAAAAAGGCCTCACCAATTGCGCCGTTTGCATATTAATCAGACAACAAATCCCACGTTATCATGCACACGCGGAAAACGGATTTTCAATATGTTCCACGGCCTTGGAAATGTTGTTTGCTGAACTGACGCTGTAAAACGTCGAACCTTTGGAAGTACACTTGAATACGTGTGTGTTTTTGGTGTAATTTATTCTCGTACTTTATGTTCCTACTATTGGCTATTGCCCATTAGTCGTTATTGTGTGCGTCAACACGTGCTGGCTCGTTCGGTGTTTTTTTTGGTAAACCTTCTGCTTGCCACCAGAACTGCTCGGTGGCAGATAACATTTGTCCAAACTCTCACCGTCTAATATTTAAGCTGGATCCCGCGCCCGTTGCCTGTCGTCTCGGATAGATAGCAGTTCGGTTAGCCGAAGGCCGATGTTATTACACTGTTGTTATATAATCAGCCCGCGTAGTTATGTAATTGTATTGCGGCCGGCTTCCACCAGCGTCGCGACTTGGACGCTATTCGAGTGATCAGGCCGTGCTTGCCCTTACCGAACCATGGATCGTGTATGTCCACCTTGCGCGGGGTTGTGCAAACCGCAGAGACACTCGACAGCAAGTAATTGCTTTTTCTGGATGGTGGCTACGTTCGGCAACAAACAATATGTTATCCATCAAGTCGAGCGCGCCTTGTTCAAACGACATTTCCACATCAAGGGTCCGTTTTTCTTGTGCTGACTGTCAGCCCACATTTAACGACTGCGGATCTGCCGGAGCTCAGAAATACAAATGTGCAACGGCGGTGCGATCACCCCACCGTGCACCTATGTTGGTCCTCCGGCATCAAGGGCCTGTCATCAAAGGGCCTGTCAAGCTGTTCTTTGGCATTGGCCAACAAGCGCCGCCAAAAGAACATTGAGCATAGCGACTTGATATTCGAGGTAGTTCCCGGCACACATTGTCAAACAATTGCCGAGAGTGAAAATCGTCAAATTGTCGCCAACGTCTTTATTCTCATTATCAGTGGAAGTTTTTTTTTTTTTTAGATTTCCCGTAAGGCAATTGCCCGTGTACGGATTTTTCATGTCATGGCTAAGTTTTTACCCCACTCCGGCATTTACCTTGTATAAATTGGAAACCATACAAACCAATTTAAGAGTGGCCGGTCTGGGTCTCGAACCCAGACCTCCCGAATGCAAGGCAAAGGCTTTGCCACTAAGCCATCTTGCTCGGTAAAGTTCACAGCGTAGAATTTCGGTATCGGTAATCCCGTGTCTGTGCCAGTTTTGGCCAAAAGAGAAATGGCTTTCACCAAGCCATTTTACAGAGCCAGCTTACGTGTGAAGCCTACTAATGAAAACGCCCGTTTTTGTGGTTATGGTTATATCTCGAACTTATGGTTATGTGCAAACATGACACGCTTTTGTCTACTAGTGTATCAAGCGTCCCTATAAAGTGGGTATTAGTATGTGTAAAATAACCTTGGATAAAAGTACCAAAACCGGAAGAAAACGTGAGAAAAGAATGAGAACGATTGTCATCTGATATAGCTATGATAGTTACTTCCATGAATTGTGTAGTCGCCATGTTCAAACTGTTATTACTATTGCAATATGTAGAGTTTGCAAAACAGAGAAACATAATTTGAGTGCTATGCAAAAGCCGTTGAAACACTAACACGTTGCGGATTCTACCCATATTGACAACTCTCATCTTGGCCTGCCGAGTAAGTAAACTGCATGGCGTTTACGAACTTTGCCTTTAGTCTTTCATAAAATGAAAGAGAGACCGCCTTCCAGAACATCCAAAGTTCGCGGAATTCGGCAGCCCGAATATGAGGGACGCCTTTTATTGGCTGAGTTGTTGCGTCATCCTCCGTCCATCTGTACGAAAAGCCCGAGGTAATCTTCGAAACAGGGAGGCGGGAAGAAAGTGGAAGCAAATAGCAATCTTCGAAGCGGATTCTCCGTAACGAGAGAAACGGTTTAGTAACAATGCTCTGTCGACAGCGTTTATATGAGGACGACGTTCACAACGGCATCGACTTTACATATATATAAAGGTCGAGAGAGCACCACGACACAGCTAACGTGGCCACTCGCACAACCCAGTCAACCTGCAACCGTTTGCTGCCCCGCAAAGCGGATTATGAAGAAAAACGTAGAACATTCAAACGGATATTGCTGCTTACGCGTTTCTTCTGTATTAGCATTTCCAAGCATATTTTACTGGTACATACGGATATCGTTACAACGCCTTACGTACACTTACTACGTGATATAGGTACGATTATTATTTTGATCGCTATCTGCTAAGCGATTATTTGGAAGTTTGCTCGCACGCAGCATGATCTTCAACAGGTGATGCTCGCGCGACTAATTGATATTCCACTTATGCAGAGGCTTAAAAGGCCTCAAAGCGATTGGCCGCGCTGTATATCGGTCCTCTGGGAGGGCTTTGATTGAGCCCGTAGACTAGACCATACTCTCCAAACGTAATTAAATAATCCTAGTATTAATGTTTAGTACTTTTCACCACCCGGAGGAGCGAAGAGAGCCAGAAGGTAAAGCGTCAAGCGAACATACGAGTGCACTCACGTCGATATTCCCATATGGAATTTTGGCGATTACAGAAACACTTTTACAATTATATAATTGTGGTTTATATCAGCTTTTTGAGAGAAATTGTGCTAATGTTATTTTACCATCGGCTAGTTAAGCAAGAGCAGTAGTAATTTAGGGTATTTTATTTTATATATTTTAGGATATAATACTATGATGTTTTCTCTGGTCGGATGAACGATCAAACGATTTTAAACCAATGAGAAAAGTAAACGAAACATTCACTGAAGCATAGCATTGGAACAGCTCTATATTAAACATTAACACTATTTTTATTATGCAGCCTATATTTCGGGATAAACAACTGTTCTCTACGTATTTGTGCATGTCAAGACAGCATTGAAAAATCTGCGGTCCGAAAAATCTGTGCAACCTCCCCTAAACCTGCGGCGTTGTCACGTTCGACGTCGAACGAAAGCATTTGACGTACGAACTTCTCAGCTTCTTTATCACCTGAAATGCAAACAAACGTCTCGCCTAGCAAGTGAATCAGCTTTCATTTAGTATGGGGCTCGTCTAACTTGGTTGCAAACTGCTTCGGATCGTGCTATGACTGGCCATTAGAAACGCCATAATCGGAAACGGTCACAAGCTAGCATCTTTTTTAAAAGAATTTGATTTTATACTGTCTAAGCTTCTACTGTCTATACGAAATTGTTCTGGGAGTTCTGAACTGCACAAAAACACAATATATATATTTATATATATATATATATATATATATATATATAACGGTAGTTTACATTAACTTAATCGCTTCCCAGCTTCAGCGAGAATGTTCATCATCAATTTTTACCATGTTTGTTATATATATCATGTTCGTATCTACATACCCAAATAGGGTGAATTTTAAATAAATAAGTAAATTAACTTAATAGCAAACTAGGCGAATCTGTTTAAGTTTTGGGCGGTCATATCACAGATTGAATTACCACGCAGGTAAACACGCTCAAAACGATCACAACAGAGACTACAAAGCCGGCACAGAGCCATGCGATGGTTAAATAAGCACGCTGCAATAAATACGCGACACGATCAACAACAGCTCGAAGTAAGATAACGCATACTACTCGTAAAAAAGGTAAATAGCAGGCCCGGCAAACGGTGGCCATTTTGAGGTCCCTACTAGTCCTACGCGGCGGGTCTAACGCTGCATTAGGTCAGACGAAACCGTAAATATTCACCCACTGAGGGGCGACTACCCCCATCAATCGTGAGGGGGGGGGGGGTAAGAGATGCGGCAGAGAATCGGCATTGCGTCGTATTCCCCGACCTTTCGTGTTTATGATCGGATACAATTACCTGGTGCCGGGCCCTCCGTGATCAAGAAGACGGAGACCCCAGGAGGAGGAGGAGAAGGAGGCTATTGCCATTGCACTTCGGCAGGGTTGAAGTTCATAGGTAAATTAGATGCCCATCCTGTTCTCCCGAACTGGGAACTAGGATGGGTCTGTATTTTCCAGTGCCAGTATGCTCATCGGGTCATCGACGTTGGTAGAAAACGCATGGTTAACGTTGTTAAATCGGCGTGCGAACCCACTGTCTGGGGCCGCACTTCATGGGGCGTCAAATGGATATCGAGTAAGGGTGGGTGGGCGTACATGCGTGCGCGCATTGACTGTTCCTTCCGACTTGACGGTTGCGGCGCCACCGTCGTCCCGGCGCGTGTGCTCGGGTCGAATCAACGATTCACAGCAAATGCGGTTTACACTTCGAACCGTTGTTATAAATATTTAATTTTTTTCTCGTATATATATATATATATATATATATATATCAAGTTAAAAAAGTTCGAGTCTCACACAACAAAGTTTTGAATCTAACGTCAAGTGTGCATTTATACTTAAGCCCCGTTCGCCAGTCTTTTGATTCGATATCATGAGCAAGATGAACTCCGAGCGCCTCGCTTTGCATTCTAACACTGTTAAAAAATATGGTTTAATTTATTTATATAATAGAAATTATAGTAATTAGAATTATTGTAGCCCCATTGAGTAAGCGGTACACAATGTGGATTGGGTGGCGACAACGGATCTGCGAACCTGCAATTTACTATAGCTGTGGAAGTCGCACAAGTGGCGGCAGCCATAGTAAACGGCCTAGCTGATAAAAATGTATGTGGTTAGGCATTAGTACATTCCCTAGCGTTCACCGAAACATTATTGTATGGATAACTATACTGACTTGGTTCTAAGAGAATTTAATATATTAAAGATATCCGTAACGAGCTGTCCTATAGGCTGAAAACGCTCTGACAACAAGATACTCCAATAGATGTGTTTTCTCGAACGCAATCGAGGCCGCCAATTCAAAAGCCTACAAGCTCATTGCTCTAGCAGATTATTGTTTATTTTGAAGAAATTGTTTTCCTGCATAAAAAATTGTCAACATCTACAGCGAAAATTGTGAATGTGTGCCACATACCACGTGATCAAAATGGACCCATTAATTGACCCTCAGAGACTTTTCCTAATTTTCTAGAAGTGGACTTTACCTACCGTAACTAACAATCAGAACAGGAACGTTTTAGTACTTAACAATCTGTATATCGTACGACATAAACTACGCCTTGCATATCAGATCAGAACTTTACGACAGATCCATGCTATTGCTATATGTATTGCTTATAATGCAACTGCTCGCACTGGAGGCTGTTAGCGTAATCAACAGGCGCGCGGCAGTAGCCATGTGACACTTGCCTCGTCACGTAACGGTTCTACGTAACGGTTCGCGCAGGGTAAATCTGACTAGGAGAACCGTTGCCGTCAGAAACCCGAAAATACATATCTAGAGCTTTGAGACTGAGAGACTGAATTAAAGTATCTGTGTGTGACACTGTGACGTCGATCATCGGAAACACTGTCTCATCGTTGCTTCCTCTACTATAGCCGTTGTCTTTAGTCGTGCTTTTATTGTTATTGTTGTTGCTAATGTTGATGTCTTAATTGTTATTGTTGTTGTTGCTAATGTTGATGTTTTTATTGTTATTGTTGTTGTTGCTAATGTTGATGTTTTTCGTGTTATTGTTGTTGTTGCTAATGTTGATTTTTTATTGTTATTGTTCTTGCTAATGTTGATTTTTTATTGTTATTGTTGTTGTTGCTAATGTTGATGTTGTTGATTGTAAGTAGCGCTCGAGGTAGGGCAGTTACTGCTAATTTAGTGACCTAACTCAGGCTGTGTAAGAGACTGCCCTGAGGGCCCAATAATAACGATGACGACGCACGGGCCAGCTGTGTTAGCCTTGCTAAGGCAGCGTCCGATCGCTTCGCCTAGCTGGCCTGGGCAGACAGAGAAGACAGAGTGAGAGAACAAAGATAAAAAAAAACAAGAGAGAGAGAAAGAGAAAGAAATAATGGCCTGAGGAGGGTAGATAGTAGTTTGGTACAATGAAGGTCCGTCAAGCCGATTGTTGGTGTCCAAGGATGACGGAGCATCTTGGCCTGAGAGAGCGCAAGGGCAAAGGGTTTGTTAGATGACGCTGGCTTTGATTGATCTCTTTCAGGGCATAACGATCCTCACAAGATAGTAGACCTATTGTTATGATCGTAGGGCTAGGAAGCATGCCGGAGAGATTTTCATGCCGATCAGCATCCTTGTAGAGTTTGAGCCGCCATCCAGCGAGTCGATTACAAAACCAGCCGCAATTCTTCTCAAAACCAACCAAAGGAACTCGGTCTTGTGTTAATCAGTGCGTTAGTGTGTATTACCGTGCCCAGATCTTGGATGTTTTTTTACATTACTTACTTACTATTCGGATGAATGCTTGCACCGGGTCCGTTTTCGCCATGACGACGGACGTCCAGCTCGTATCTTGTCTTTAGCTCTGTGCATTAGCGTCGCTATTGTTGTTCTAATGAGCCTGGCCGTCCGCTGATACAGCGATCCTCCCCTGCGATGCGGCACAGAGACGAGAGAAGTTAGGCGTAGACAGTGCAAAATATTTGCAACTGCACTCCTTTACTAAACACCTACTCCTAGATCTAGTTTACTACGGGATGGTGGCGCCGTCCAGCTCATTGTCGCCATAAGATCTCTATCTGGACTTTAAGGCACTCTACCGATGCATTAGCGTCGGAATGTCTAATTCTGCTTGCGTTGCCAATAAGACCTTTCATAGGGGTGACGGCGCCTTTCTCTGTTAAGCTTCGATAAAAGAATGCTTTTTACTTTCGTACATAATCTCCACCTCTGCTTGCTCTGGCTGCGTTTGCCTCTGGTTTTTTAGCTGCGTTTTCCACTAGCGGTTACATTGCACTAAACTTCTAGTTTTGTTATGAAATTGCCATAGAAAATTTACCACGTTATCACCTTCTTGCCCTCGTATTTGTATATACACTGCCATATGAAGCCTACACTATCAAAGGTCACTTATCAAATGTTTTATTATTTCAGTCGCCCTCTCCTGCCAAGCAGCAAACACAATGATATTATGATTGCTATTATCTTCCTTACCGAAGACAATCTGGGCGACGAACGCTGATGAGCCTGGATTTAGTGGCCTTACTCACTGCAACCGACTTTCTTTTTTGGTAATGCGGCTTCGATGTCCAAACAGAAGATGGTTATCAAATACTCTACGGGGCATACTCTTTCCCGTCGATAACGCACCAAAAGATGGGCGAACTGTAAGACCTACTTATGACGAGCTTCCGGCGCATGATCGTGCGTTGATTGTGGCTTCCGGCGATATCAAAGCGGGCATTTCTCCTCTAACTTTTTGGTGTGACAGAATTTAACGTTGAGAATTCCGCTTTGACATGTACAACACACCAAAGCAGACTGATGTATGTGCTGAGTTTGTAGGATTATCGGATATTTAATTTGCGCACGCTAGCTTTGCAATGCTGCTACATTTGCTGTGACATTTATTGTTCTTGTGGCAGCTGTTTTTCCTGTCGTCATTGCATTATTATTATTATTATTATTATTAATCATTCGGCCCCATCAGCACAGATACAGCCGACAATCCTTAAGGATATCAGAAAACGTATAGAAGACGTTTAGGCGACCAACGCTGACGCCATATTTTTTAGACAGATGATGTCTTTAGCCGTTTGGGGGAGAAACATGGCTTCTATCACGCCAGCGGCGGATTATGGTCCCAATTCGGTCTGGTTGTTCAAGCACGCCAGTCGACCCTCTGCAGTCCACCAGGCTGCGGTAAAACGCGGTAGCCGGCTTGTCTGAAAGCCCGCCTGAGGATTTCATTGATCGCAATAATGAGGGGATGGATGAAAATGTACCACTTCTTTTATTGAGATACCTGAGCTCTGCAAAATTGTTTAACTATTTTTATCTGACCATGGCCGATTAAAGTCCACTTCAGTATTCCCTTGTTTAAATTGGAAAGCATGAAAACCAATTTAAAATTGGCCGGTCCAGGTCTTGGACCCACAACCTCCCGAATGCAAGACAATAGCATTGCCATTAAGCCACCTCTCGGTGTTTTTGATTGTTGTTGTTGCTGTTGTTGTTGTTTTGTTGTTGTTGTTGTTGTTGTTGTTGTTGTTGTTGTTGTTGTTGTTGTTGTTGTGTTGTTGTTGTTGTTGTTGTTGTTGTTGTTGTTGTTGTTGTTGTTGTTGTTGTTGTTGTTGTTGTTGTTGTGGTGGAAGTGGTCGTTGTTGTGGTTGATGTTGTTGTTGTTGCGGTTGTTGTTTCCCCTCAGTTTGTTCTAGCTATTGTTGTGCTTTTTACCGACAACTTCGTCTGGCTCTCGTTGTTGTTGTTTCTATTATTGCTGGTACTCTATGATTGCTGCTCTGTCAGATTTGTCGTTGCCTCTGTTACCTTGTTTCACTCGGCCACTCAAGTGTACAACCCTTGAATGGTCAACACGCATGACATTCGCTGGCCATTTTTATTCTACGGGGAAGCATATTTATATTATAGGTTCGCATTGCTCATTGACACAATATCTTTTGTAGTTCGATCCGATGGTAAGTGCATGAGTACTTGACATACAGACAAAACAAACGGTGACATATTTAGTCGCTCGCCGTTGAAGGCCATGGTTGTGTTTGTTATGGCGGTGGCGGCAGGCGCAGTTCATTTGTCTCTAGACCTGTCTCCTCCCTTGTCCATGTCCTGCTAGAATAAACAAACATACAAGGAGTGTACGTACCGTGGGTGATTACTTTCCGCTGGAGTAACGCCGATCTCCGCGCTGCGTCTAGAAGGCCACAGGCACAATACTACTAGATATGAGTACTCGCGTTTTCGCATTACCTCAGCGTTCTGACATTCCTCGGCTTTCTGCGGGAGCTTCGGCATTCACCGACTGGTCGGTGGTATCAACCCAAACGATACCTACAGGTCAATGCAAGTACGTGGCCAGCTACACACGGGTGACGTGGGGTACGATTAGCCCTTCATCTAGTGGGCGACGGGATACTTGTGGACGACCTTGCCAGCGGGGGTTGTTGTATAGGAAAAGCCAATCACTCGGTAGATAGGCGGCTATGCGAGGATGTTTTCATTAGCCTTTGTTATGCTTCCAATAAACATAGTGACAGTCTAGCCCACCTGCGCAGAGACTGTGCGTATGTGCCGCTTTGGTAGTTTCTAGGCGACTACTGAGCGCAAGAATAAGCACAACTCGCTAGATATTAGAGCAGAACCGCTGGTCATACTCAAATTCGCATAAATATCTGCTCTGCAAATTGGAGATTGAATACATTTGATCAACCTGAATTAGGTACTAGGTAGTTTAGCTTGAGTTGACTTATGAATTCAGGTTCATCGATATAGACGCATAGATCGATATCGCTTTCCTAGACAAAAGACAACCAACTAACTGGGTGACGACGAAACTTTGTTGGTGAAAAAGAGATAAGTTATCTCGCTTTATGGAGGGTGGAAGAGTGGAAGACACGCCATCGTTCGCTGATGTCCTCGTCATCATCATCATCATCATCGGCGACGATGACGGCAGCAGCTGGTGTTGCTGCAAAGCGTTTTTATTATGTGTGCCGCTCGCTAGAGATACGACAAATGATGACAAAGGTTTGGTTTTCTTCCTTGGAAATTCGCCCTCCGCCGGCCAGCTTTCTGCTCGGTACACACTGGTACGTCGGCTGGCTGGCTGGCTGTGTGCTAAGGGAAGATATCGACGCCTCTTAGCACTTCTTCGTCTCCAAGGAGCAGGATTACTCCTGTATCGATGGGGACGTTGATACCCTGGCGAGCTGGGTCGGTGCTACAAGCTGGGCTCGAGGCCCTGGCTTCTGCCGCTGGTGTTGTATGGCCCAGCTAATGCGCTCTGTATGTGCGCTATCTGGGTGTATATATATATATATACATATATATTTATATGTGATTCTTGTAGGACTTTATTAATCAATTTATATTACAATCCTGTGTAAGTGAACGTGTTAACTTTCAGCCTATAACAGCCCTGGTGTGCACCATTCGGCAAGCGACCCCAAAACTGAGATCGCGTTGCCCCGCTGGACGTCAATGAAAAGTCTTTGGCGCAAAAATTGTGCGGCTCTCTTGTCCCCAGTAGTTATCTTTAATCGTTCGCTTAATTTAGTAAGTATTCTTTCAGTCAGCGGGCCCGGTGGTCCCAAGGTTTTGAAGGCCACTGGGCTGAAGTATACATATATATATTGTATATATATATATATATATAAAGTATACATATATATTGTATATATATATATATATATATATATATATATATATATATATATATATACATATATATTGTATATATATCTTGACGGAACGACGATAATTTGCGATCATTATGAATTTGGACTGAACTAGCGGAACGCGACGCGGACAACGGTATGTAGACACTAGCGAATGAGAGTTGCCTATTGGATTGCGACAGATGCTCAAACATCACCATTTCACGATGTGATGGGGTTCTCTAATCATGAAAGGAAAGAGAGAGAGAGAAGCACGCAGCGCATGGCATTTAAACAAAAGAGCGGTTTTTGTAGCTTTTTAGAAACGTCTTTTGCACACCGTCGTCACCGGAGATAGATGAGTGCCGTGTGACACTAACGAATATTTTCTAACACACCGCAGGTGCAATACGCTTCAAACAGTTTATCGGTTACCCGTTTGGGTGTAATTCCAATGCAATTTTCTTGACCAGAAGAGGCCCCAGGCAAGAGACTTGCGTGACGCACGTCTTCTCGTAATTCGTGTATAAAACGGCTCCTATTCCACACTGTTTTCTTTTTTTTCTTATTATTGATAATAGCCCTGTGTTCAAAATATTAATATTTTTAATATTATTATTATTATTATTAATATTATCATTGTTACGAACTTTCAGGTTACACAATGAACTAGTCTTCAGCGTCCGCCCCATATGTGTAAAACCGTTAAGACTCATAACTCCAGTGTCGTAGGCTTGCTCTATCGCACCTTCCCGCCAATATATTGTATATGTTTTCAGCAAATGGACACTACTAAGAGGATCAGCTTTAAGAGAGCTACTCTAGTATAGTGTTGCATGGTATGAACAAATAACCTGAGTATGAGACGAAGCCGCTATCGACTGTCTAGGTAGTGAAACTATCGTCAGCATGTTCAAGCGGGAATCCGACCAGAGCCAAATCCAGATCAGAGATCGATTCGGCTTTCTAACCCAATCGAACCGAAACGGGCAAACCTAACGAAACCTGGCGGTAGGCTCTACTAATCTGTATTGCAATGGGTAGCAGGAATCTGGCAGATTCTAACCTCTGGGTGAGACCAACATCGTTTTATCTTATGACTATGGCTATTCTCACCATCAAAAAGATGTGGCCACTTAGTGCATTGCCATTAACTACCGGTTTAGACATTATTATTACGCGCATATATCCCAGTAATAGCAGATGGTCAAAGCGTTTGTTGTCGTTTCTTCCGAGACTGTCCTTGTTTAAGCAAAGCGAGTTATTTAAATTGATTCGCCAAAAATATTGCTTAATTATAATAGTTAAGTAAACACCGAGCATTGCTAATATTGGCCGGTTTTAGGTATTTAGTACTTAGCACTATAAAATCTTGCTAGCTCGCTGTAAAGGGCTTCCATACGCTATTGAGTGCATTGACTTCCTTGATTTTAAAGAGAGTCTACACTCTATGCACTCCAGTAAAGCGCCTATAGTTAATGAGGTCATGTTTACATGCAGCTTATGTCGTTCTCTACCGGTTGTTATCTACAGGTGTCATGAGTAGACAGTGTGGCAAATTTTGGTTTAAAAATTTAACATAATGCTTGCTTACACCATCCACAAATGGCGTATACAGCTATTTGTAGCCAGCCGACAGCATCCGGCCCGCTTAGTGGATATACATTTTCAAGATTGGCAAACAGTTTATCGGTTACCCGTTTGGGTGTAACTCCGATGCAATTTTCTTGACCAGAAGAGGCCCCAGGCAGGAGACTTGCGTGACAACCGAGGGGCTCAGTTCAGTTCAGAACCTTGCAATTTATCTAATACGTTCCGATGATTAACGCGATCGATATTTTCATTAAACTAAAACAGATTAAAGCAATATTAAAACGTACTTCATCGTTCAGCAAGATCAGGCAATCAGGGCGATCGTAATTAACAGTGTGCAGGTGTACTTATTCTGGAAAATTCGTGTTGATCGATGCAATAATTGGTGTAGTCAACCAAATACTTTTAAGTGTAACATTAGGGTACGCTCGGCGATTGGCTTTATTTCTCAATACGATGTTGTTTACCCTTTTAAAACCGAATTAATAAAAACATGTGAAATTAACAACATGAATTGCGGGGGAAAATTCCCATCTTTATACGAAAAAGTAAAAATGTGATTCAATGGCTCTTCAATCAAGTTGCCTATAAATTATTGGTGGAATTTTGTGGTAGTATTGATGCGGATTATATATATATAAATCAATTGTACGATCTTACTATGAAAGTGCAATTTAAATTAATGCTTTAACTCGCGCAGTATTTGCTAATTGCGATATTCCCGCGTTATTTTCGCAAAGGACTTTTCATTAAAATGAGAATTCATACACGTGTTAAAAGGCTATACAGGCGTTAACTGTTTTTTAATACTACAACTAACAAAAGGCAACAGTGACAACAGGAAGCTTCTGAAGTGTGCATTCTCTTGCCGCAAGTTTGGTCATCAAATTAAAAACAACATACATTTTTTTAATGAAAATACATTTGGGTTTATTAAGTCCGTGCGACTACCTTCTATGGCCTCTGCGGGCACGTTCGCATTTCTCAGCTTACTTTAGATTGACTACCTATTAGGACTCTTACCTAAATATGTTACCAATCGATTTAAACTTTGTCAGACACCAGCTGTTTTACAGTATCGCAAGTAATTCGACTTGAAAATAAAAAAATATACCTCTACGCAACAAATGTGATGCTAGCTTCAAGTTGAATACTCCTTTCTTGAAAAAATCGGCATATCGTAACCTGCAGTTCGGTGCACGCGTTTCTCTATAAACTATGGCTCCGAAATGAGCTGTATGTGGGCGCGCACTGTGAACTGATGTGCTCCAGATACCATCATCAGTCATACACAGGTTCACGCCGACGCTCTCCGTTCTGTCTAGATGATTTAGCACTGTGTGGTTGTGCTTTACTTCACGAACAAAATTTTTAACTTATATATATATATATATATATATATATATATATATATATATATATATATATACGAATGTAAGGCAATGCCAGACATGGTTATATGTGGCATACAGTCGCTTCGTTCAAGCAGGTAACCTTTGCCCGCTCTCCGTCGTTCCGAGTGCAAAGGATGATCGATCTCCCGTTGATCTCCCGTTTCTAGACAATCGTGTGAGTGTGGAGTAAAGGGTAGTAGTGATTGTGCAGTAGCGTATCCGCCGTACAAGGAAAGAGCGTTGAGCCGTCTCAGTCAGCTGGATCATCAAAGAGAAGGAAACCTGCTGAGACCGTGGCGAGAGAGAGAAAGAGATACCTAATGCCGCATAGTATTCGATCGGATCGGCCGGGCGGAATCTAAGCGACAGTGGTATTTTTCTCAAGCAGAGCAGTGTGTTCGCACCGAGGCAGCAACACCGAGGTATCAACCGGAAGTAATCCGTTTTTATTTGCTTTGCGGCGCCATTTCTTAAGATTGCCGTTTCATTTGAAGTTTGGAGCTAAGCTCAAACTTAAAAAACTGAGCTCAAATCAAAGTAGTTTAGACGACGCATTTTCCAGCCAGAGAGAGAGACGACCAAGCCGGACCAAGAACCTGTGACGATATATCATAAATAGGCGGCCACCTCATATCTGTGGCGACACCGATGGCGACGTCAAATAAGGAAACCCAACCAAATCGGCCCACTATTTTGGCCTGTTGCAACGCCATTTGATTAGAATTCAGCTTTAACTTCTATTTTATTGCCATGCAATGCAAGGAATCCCTTCTGAATACTGAGAGAAGCGGAGAGAGAGAGTGTGTGTGTATCATTACATTCATTGCTAATGCGCTTCTCTCAGATATGCACATATAGCAGTAGTAAGACACTAATGATTTAAAAGTACATCATAGTATCCAATATTTATCAGTAAGTTATCACAGAAACAGTTATATGGTCGTTTGTTCGGTGTCTGTTGATAGTGAACACTGGGCTAAGTTCAACTACCTCCACCTTGTATTTTTTTGAGGAGTTTGTCTGTCTTACCTCTTCTGCAGCGAGATCAGTATACCGTAGTAGGCTATTAGTGTCTAACCAAAATGTCGAACTATGGCAGGGCAATCTTCAAAGAAAACGGAGAGTGCTTAATCTTTTCCGCAGGTGCTTAATGCGCTGC
Source organism: Dermanyssus gallinae (assembly GCA_003439945.1). Classification (NCBI taxonomy): domain Eukaryota; kingdom Metazoa; phylum Arthropoda; class Arachnida; order Mesostigmata; family Dermanyssidae; genus Dermanyssus; species Dermanyssus gallinae. The sequence goes on along the minus strand of QVRM01007137.1, from coordinate 46,747 downwards.
ACCATTAATGACGCTTCTCTGTTTCAAGTAATCGTAAAGCTGGGTACGTATGAAAATAGCGAGGACTTAGTAGAGATAGAAGCGGCTACAACTTAGCATCATGAGATCATCCGTGTAAAGACGCAGGTCTATTTAGGGAGACCGGCTCGTAATGACGCTGGGGCGACTGCTGGTTACTACAATCCATAGCAAGGGACCGAAAGTAATCCCCCCATTCCACACCAATTGTTCACTGGAATTTCTCCAGCTCTACACCGTCGTCATCGACTGTAAACTTCCATTGCAGAGAACGCCTCTTACGGGCTCTGGGAAGGTTGGTGTGGGCTCTCCTGCGTATGAGCTTCGTTAGTCTAAGGAGTGTAGGGGAAGTAGTGAAAACAACGGTCACTGCATTTACGAACGGCCGTCACCGGGCCACGAATGTAATTCAGAACCCGTACGGTCCTTCGAAATGCACTGGACGGGCTAGTAGAACAAACGACTCGTGAGAATTGACAGAAGCAACTTAGGCTCAAGATGCACTGCCATATGCGCAGGTATTTAGATTTGTACCTGGGCAAGACAGTAAGAAGCACATCTCTCCACACAGATGGAATTGGGCTCAGCTTTAGACATTTATAGAAGCGTTCTATTCAGAGCTGCGCCAATAGTATAGGATTTTGCAGTGTTCATTGTAGATCATATCCAAGCAGCATATATATATATATATATATATAAGAGACACAAGAGATAGCCTTCGCTGCAAAATACCCTTAATCGTTACGCAACGAGAAAAGTTCCATTTACTACGGCGCCAAGAATGTAGGCTTCGGGAAGTGTTGAGTGCGGATCATATCCAAGCAGCATGCATATATATAGCGCGATAGCCTTTTCTGCAAAATTCGCTTAATCGTTCCTGTAAAACACCTCATTTTTGAACATGTGCGAATTCTGGAAATTTTAAGCTCAATAAGAAATTATTGAATTAAAATTAACTTGCCACTCATAGATAATCCGGTCCCATTAGTAATAAAGAAAACATTATATTTATACATGTTTCGGACACGTTTTGGTTAAACACGTGAGGAGCTCAGATCGGGCGGTGTGAACGAGGCATATCTGTAAAGAAAATGCCACTAGAACTCATTATTGTTGATCTGATGTTGTTCGTTGCTGCTTACTTTCTTACGACATAATCTACATCCTGCATTTTATTGCAGTTGACGGATCAGCCGTTTGCCTGACAAATTACGTCGGGTCCCCGGGTTGTAATCGTATTAGAACGCTGCAAATCAAGGCAAAAAAAATATATATATATACATATATATATATATATATATATATGTAATGTAATTTCAACCAGCTACCACAATACTCGGTTTTCGCGTCATGCCTGCCACTGTCATGCGTTAGCCATTGTGAACCATCGCCTGTGAGGATGTTTGATTGATTGGTGAGTTTGACGTTCCCCTACAGTGGTCTCGTGGAGCGGCAACGGCTGTTGCGTTGCTGGCTATTGACTAGCGCACAGTTATGCCCAAGTTGGAAACGCACAGATGAGCTTGACAACGACGATAAGTAGATCGTCTCTCTCTCTCGTTCTCTCTCTTACTCACTTCCCCACGCCCCCACTTCCCGCCCTACCCCCGCCGCACCCCACTCTCTTCCCCGCCCTCCCCCCCCCCCTCTCTACCCTGGCAAAGCAGACGCACGCGTGATTAGTAAAACGCCCGTCAATTAACTTGAACTGTTGACTGGTTGGTTGGTCCGGTCGCGCATTGCTTCGTCCTTTGTAGGGAAGCAGACCATTATTTCATCGTACGGCCTCGGGTAGGGCAGCAGCAGCAACAATCGTGCGTCAATCGACACTTAATAGGCGCTTGAGTGAGTGAATGAGTCAGTCGACGAGGAAATACGCAGCGCGTTTGCGGAGCCGCGTTGCAGGACACGTCTTTAGTGGAGATTGAGGACAGCTGTCGTTGCTGCTGCCGTTGCTGCTAGGGCTGAATACAGATGGCCAGATAAGCCTACGGCTAAGCGCCGTACGACTTAAGATGGACCGCGCCACAACAACGTATTCTCGACGACGGCCAAAGCCGGTCTCAACGAGCACTAGAGTTTGTAGTGGCCACCGGCGTATCGTAAGTGTATTCCATATATATATATATATTTTTTTTCTTTTTCATAATAACGTTGACACATCTCGCTGTTTTAAACGTGGGTAAACAGTAGTTTTACTTTCAGCATCTGGCATTAGAGGCATTGACGCGTTTAGACTCATTCATAGCAACGAAACAATACACTTTTGCAACAAACTCAGGACCGTTACGGTTCCTATATAAACATTGATGGGGCAATCACTACACCAACAGGTTTTACATAATGTGCACTCCGAAGACCACTCATAACGTGAGGTGGGATTTACGATTCGTTTACAATAGTCAAGTGACCTAAAGACAAACCCAAGAAGACAATGCATCTTGTTTATCCTACAAATGTTGTCGTAAAGAGGCTAGTTTCTAAACGTTTCGGCCTAAAGCTATACTGCGATTCATTAAAGAAATTAATCTACATAACCTGTTTAGATATCTGAAGCTATAACCGCGTTCCAAAAAAAATATGTATGATAATTAATTAACGGTTCCTACATGAACATTGATGGGGCAATCACTACACCAACAGGTTTTAAATCATGTGCACTCCGAAGACCACGCATAACGTGAGGTGGGATTTACGATTCGTTTACAATAGCCGCATACTCGTCGCGTTCGGTTCGTAGCCGGCAGATTGTTCCAAACACTCAGCGCTGACTGCCGTGGGTCGTTCTGTTGAACGATAACAGACTTATAACGCGAAAAAAACGCCTAATCGCGCTGCTTCACTGCTGCCGTTTTCTAAGTCCTGGGCATAGGTCACGACAAAAACTAATCAAGCTACTTCGACTTCTCGAGGTCTGTCGGTAGCCCACTCGAACACGTTTACAGCCGCACCGACTCTGACCTTGCGAGACACAGATTGTGTGCTGTCCTTTCTAACTTGTCTTGGAGTTATTGAGGTGGTCTAAGCCAGACCAAAGGCTTGGCGTAAAGTAACATTATGAATGCCGTTATATACGTGCCTCCCCGTGCTGCAATAGCTCGCACCTGGTTCCAGAAAGGTTCCAAATGCAGCTAGTCAAACTGTTAATGCTATATTAGTTGGAGTTTGCCCGCCAACGAGGTCATTTTCGTGCCGCTCGTTTTTTAGACACTCGGGGGGACCCGGCACTGAGGCATGGTCGCTTCTTCAGAAGATTGGCAAACAAATCGAACTGTCGACAGGGGACAAAAGAGCTCTTGACTTTCTACTTCAGCGGCTATCTCTGGCGGTTCAGCGCGGCAATGCGGCAGCAATAATGGGCACAGTGAGGGGCTGCCTCGAGGATAGACTCGACTGGTAGTGCTCCTCGCAAACCCTAGTGTAGTTAGTTAACCTCATTTGCCTGTAACCATAAAATTAAATAATAAATATTGTGCTGTTTTATCAGTTAGCGTACTATTTTTACTACTACTGCTACTGTTAATACTACTACTAGTAACCTACTTAATGCTTCATTAGGAGAAAGAATAAGCGTGCCGGGATGACCCTTTCTAGCTATTAAATCAAATTATTTCGGGTAGCCTTGAAGTAATAATTCTAGGATAAGAACAGAGCTTACGAAATTTATCAGTATCTGTAACATTTAGCAATGATTTGGTCTGACAATTTTTACTATTTTTAGGTAACTTTAAAGAAATACCTCTATACAACAACTGAGTCTACATCATATAACAATATCTATGCCATTTAGCTTAGCATTGGCATGTGCGATCTAAGGTCCACAGTGGGACAGCATATTCGTTTTAGCTACGTAAGGTTTTAAGTTAAGTGACCTAAAGATAAACCCAAGAAGACAGTGTATCTTGTTTATCCTATAAATGTTGTCGTAAAGTGACTATTTAGAAGCTTTAAATACAACAGAGGTATCATCAGCACAATATGCGGCCCAGATATTTTCTTAGTTACTTTTAGGGCACATTTACGACCGTATTTCTCTTTCAGTATGGCCGACTATTACTTGAACTTACATTTTCTGATATGCCTAGTGAACTTCGCGCATATTTAAGGCATGAAGACATCCATAATAGTGCCGCTTGGTCAGTGTTGACACCGCGACGAATAGCACAGTATTATCGATTAAAGCAAATGTATACAAAGTTTTTTTTACAAATAAACATGACTGAACGTTTCGGCCTAAATCTATACTGCGATTCATTTAAGAAATTAAGCTACTTATCTTGTTTAGATATATGAAGCTATAACCGCGTTCAAGAAAAATGTGTAAAACAATTAATCGAATATTTCCTTTGATATAAGTTTTTATACATACCTCTTGAACTTGACTAACTCTTACGTAAATATCGACGGCATGGGATGACGAAGACGGCCGGAACACTGGATAGGAATCGTGCGTTCACATACAGCCATTTCGATGCGTTATTTCTAATGATTTGCAGGCTTTGGTTTAATTTTGAACTTAAATGAAACTAATAAATATCTTAATTTAGTGGTGGGCCGTTCACGTATCCCGTGATTTCCCTAAACGCTCATCGTAAGCATAACTCACTTTTGATGTATCACAAGTACTGTCAAGCCCTTAGTACAAAAGCTTGATTAACTCACCAGAAATGTCACGTACTTTCGCGACCTAGTTCTATACACTTCTTTGGCTCAGTTTAGCATGCTTATGTGAAATAAACTGAATAAGAATAAATAGAAATGTAAGATTATTTTAACTAATGCACTTTTTTCGCAGTCTGTTGCGGTAGAGCTCGGTGGGCTTCATGTTGGCTTCCGTGAAATCGATCATTATGAGTGGCTTGACTGCGATTATCGTCATCAGAGATTCTATAGCTTAGCTAAAGTGTTTTGGAATAAAACCTATCTATGGGTGTTCGAATGGTGCGTAGCATATGTCTAGAGGCACTCCAGTTACCCCCCCAGAGGGTTCCTAACCTTTCCGAGCTCTCTGAAAATTTTGCTCTATTTGTCAATGTCATTGCTAGCTTAGGGTTGTGACCAACCTGCTAGAGGGTCGCTACCGCTTATGAGTGCATATGATCTGTGCAGTTACGCCTGGTCCCGGGGAGCAGCTTTTCTGGACACTCTCATGAGTGAGAAGACACGTTTGGAACAGAGTCGAAGAGCCCAAATTGGAGGTCGAGAGGAGTGGCCGAGGGAGGGTTTATTAAGGGGCAACATGCAACCAGGCCTTCCGCAGGGACTCGACGCACCGTCGGTTCCTGGAGTAAGTTTACCGATAGATCCGTGAGTAGGCCGAGGCAAAAGACTCCCTCCTCCTTGCCTCAAAGTTGTGCCTCACAATATCGAACCTTAAGGAGGAAGTCGGGTTTTAGTGGGTGAGAGTCCCACACTAGAAGCTGACGGTTTCCAGTTCTGCTTGTGCACAACGCATCTTCCGAAACCTTCAAAAAAATAAAGAAAACCTTTATTTGTGCAGTTATTGTAGCCTGACGGTAGCGTCATTGACTGTCAGTTGTCGAGTCTCAGTTCAACACTCAAATGTGGTACTTTTTGTTTTAATATTTTATTTTACCTCTACTTGTTCCAAGGCATTTGGATTTCTAGGACGAGATCGATTGAGTACAGCGGCTGTAAGCCGACAGTTTAAGTATCTGCAGACTCATGAGTACAATTGACAAAGAGACACCAAGTGCGGCCTAAGCCGGTATCTCGAATCCGGCCCCGTTGCAGAGTGCGGCGATACTTTTTACAGACGAGGAGGTACGCGTAAAACTACAATCAGCAGGTTGTAGCGTGCTGCCTATTCCGCACAGGCCACGCTGGTAAGACCACTAAGCAAGGTGATTCTGACCTTTACCGCCAACCACCTATGCCTGTCTTCCTGGTATATAATCTCCACTACGTCGTTCAGAGGCCCGATCAACCAAATGTATGCTACAATTGTAGAATACAATATGCTACAACTTTCTGCAGGGCCTGCAATAAATGCAGAAGTTGTGATCACCTGGCGTCCAGTTGCAACCTGCAACCTGGCCTTTTGAACAACGACTTAACAAAAGCCACACAAGAAAGCTCTTGCCGCGGCCGATCCTTTCTAACCCGCAACTGTTATCGAACCCAATCGCAAGCGAGCTAACACACGCAGGACTTGTCAAGCTCGACCGCGGTACGCTTCTAAACCTACCACGAAGAGAAAAATCGTTACAAGACGTCCTTCGGATGTTAGGGGATATCCGACCTGATTTGCCAGCAGCCTTGAAGACGATTGCGGAGAGTCTGAAACTGTCTCTTCTGGCCCTCCCTTTTGTTTGCAGAGAAGCTTAAAGCATGTACATCATACTGCCATTTAACGCTAATTCAAACAAAAGTGATGCCGCACATGCTTTACTAATTTTGCGTGACCCCAACACGGGTCCTGTGAGTAAAGATGTCTTCACAAGAAGGGTCTTGTCAGACAAATATCGCCGGGCATGCCGATGTGACCAATGGGCCGTCCCACCGAGCTGCGACCAAAGAAATTAATGTTAACACTTTACTCGTTGATCTCGAGGCAAACACTCGTAATGCCAAACTGTCACACAATTTAGCTAAATCTTTCTAAGGGGTTAAACGCCGAGCCGTCAAGCTGTGGGCACTATTACTGTTTCACCAGACAAACCTGACCCATGGCCAGTCATCACATCGGATCAGGCCCCACAATGCTATGCTGCCGCAGATAGGCCTTTCGTGGTACCCCCGGGTTCTCTACTTTTCTGCTTGTGCATCAAGAAATTGGTGAATTAACTGCGCCCCCCCCCCCCCCCTTTATAACCTGGTATCTGGATGACGACCCACAAAGGAATCGAGCCATTAGATTTAACGGTAGTAAACAAGGTTAACCTGGAGCTGCTAGGTGTAGTCTTGCTGTCGGACGACCTTGCCAAAGGATTAGCTGGCTGGAAATACAACTGAACGTCGCTACAGGCAGGCTACCCCAATTGAGGGCCCCCCGTGGCCAGTTTTTCTTAGATCTTGCCTTGCAGCCACGAAGTTAACACACCTGCTTAGCGGTTGCGACTTGTTCTCGTCGTCTGAGCTGTTACGGCCATTTAGTGACCTTAGCTAAGAAACTTTAGAAGACATACTTAACCTTGGGATGACCTTTGTGGCAAGAAATCAGCTACGGCTCCCGGTGTTTTTATGCGGCCTTGGACCGCGGCAGGACACGGACACGCTGACAGGACCCTCAATTGCGTCATTATTGACCTAGTCTTAGGGCAATATTGGGTAGTGATGGGTGGAGCCACGCACGTATAAGAATATGCTATCTCCAAGTATGAGCATGTGCCACACGGATGAGCAGATATAAGTGTTCTTCGCACATAGATGCTGCCACATCTTATAGCGTCAATTATTATATATATAACATCTTGTAAATGCAAATCAATTGCTTATTAAATCAAATAATAGGTGAATGAAACGCTGTACACATTACGACGCTAATTTTAGCTACGTATTTTTTGCTCTTCTCAATTCGACTTTGCGCCTCTTGACATTTCCTACTATCTGCTCTTTCGATGCATAGGCGAACATCATAAATAATAAAGTAGAAGAGTGCTTAATAAAGTGAGGAACAATAATAAACCGCATTTGCATAAACTTGTGGTGCCACATTAAGTTTACTTGTCACGAAAGCTAAATTGTTACAGAAGGTGCTGAGCCACATTACGTTTATTGAGATCATAGCTATTCATGTCATCAATCTGTATGTAGAAGGTTTGCAATTCTTTGGTTGCTGCGCCTTAGTTCGTTGTACGCTATATGCAGCACTGTAAATACATGTTTCGCCTTTAAACTATTGGCTAGCAACGATGAATGCCAAACTAGATGTATGTTTCTTGGTTTGCGTACGTTGTGTATCTTGATAGCCTACGTAGGTGCCCTTCAACGATCATAGAGTTTAGCTCTTGCTGCGCATCGCGTTCATTGTTCTCCAGGAAAATGGGCCACGGGGTTATGAAGCCCGTGAAAATTATCAATTGTCGTTTGGCAGGTAGAAAACTGGAGGCGATTTCGAATCAGAAAGCCAGCTAGAGACGGTTTCGAATGACGGGTTCTGTCTAAATCCTTGTTCAAGAGAAAACGTAGTCCGTATTAGAGGCCCTATTGTTGAGTGTTATCCATCCTAAGATGCAAAAAAGTACTGGCAAGTAACTGGTACACAGACATACAGTCAACAGGATTTGTTGCTTCACCGCGGTAGGTTGACTATTAGCTTTTTTTTTTTTTTTAGACCAGAAATTGTCGTCCTTGATTTTTACTAGTTACTAATTTTTACTATTAGCTTATATTTTGCTGAGTTAATTTTTTTAGACAAGATAAAAAGACGAACTTGTATACACATACACGTATTTATAATGCACACACATTTAAAAGTAAAAACATGTAAACGTAACACAGCACCAAAGCGATATCCACATTTACAAAATGCCCTACTACTATATCGCAGACAGAATATTCCCAGTAAAGTAGCAGCAAAAGTTATTAGTAGATCTATTGTTACGCCGTTACGCAACGAGTCCTATTGGCAGCAAACTGTCTGGTAAACTAAACATATAGGATATCTGCGCCTGAGTCGCTATCTAATAGAACTTAGCCTATATATGAGCACTGTCGGTGTCTGTGTCTCGACGGCAATATTACGACCGCGCTTAACCGCAGCTTCTAGCGCCTGTTTCTGTGCTGCTGCTGCGATTCGAGTGTTTCGTTCGCCCAGTACACAGTGTGTAGGGCGAACGAACTTTGTGCGTGCTTTCGTGCGCCCGCTTTCGAATCTACATTGCCGTCGCCGTCGCCCAGGCCAGATAGATGCAGGCTGTCTAAGTCTGTCTTCGGCGCATCGATCTTCTCGAACTTGATCTCAGCGCTGAGTACTCACCGAAAGCGTGAGACGCCGGCGGTGGCCGGCGCATTGCATTATTCTCGAGGCGAGAGCATCCGCAGTTCAGTCACAGAGGAGGAGGAAACAAGACGACTCGACCAGGTTCATAGACCAGGTAGCGTAGTAAACCTCTCTCTCTCTCTCTCTCTCTATGTATGTACGAGTATGTATGTATGTATGCATACACGCATGCATGGATGCATGCATGTATGTATGTTCATCTCTCTGCGCAAATGCCTGCCTGCCTTCTGCCGTCGCGTCGAGTCTGTCTTCCTTTTCGCGTATAACATCACAATGTATACATATATATATATATATATATATATATATATATATACATATATACATATATGTATATATATATATATATATAAAGAGAGAGGAAGAGAGAGGGGGAAATGGAGAGTTTGTTAGAGAGAGACACTGTGCGTACCTGGCCAACGTGAGCCAAGCTCGTATCAGCAACCACGTCGTTTGAGAAGAAAGTGAAGAAACAGAGAGGAGCAGCTGCTGTTGCTGCGAGCCCGCTACTGTTCAAGCCACTGTCGGCGTGGCGGCTTTCGATCGAAGAAGCTCTGCTCACGGCGAGCTCGACACACGTAATTTATGACGGTATAGAAGAAGGTGGCGCGTCTCCCGATCGATTGCTTTGCCTGGCCGGCCGGCCGATTCTCGGCTGCCACGCTAGCCAACGACACGTGCTATTGCTGTCTCGGCGCGGTTAGCGGTTCTAGCTAACGGTAGCAGCAATGTCAGCAGCAGCAACAGCAGCAGAAAGAGCAGGTGCGCGCCCGATTCTGCAAGACGAACATTAACCGAACAAAATCCGTTGCTGGTGTTGCTTCTGTTGTTGTTGTTGTCGTCGTTGTTGTTGTCGTTGTTGTTGTTGTTGTTGTTGTTGCAGTTGTTGTTGTTGCTGTTGCTGTTGTTGTTGTTGCTGTTGTTGTTGTGGTTGTTGTTGCTGCTGCTGTTGTTGTTGTGGTTGTTGTTGTTGTTGTTGTTGTTGTTGTTGTTGTTGTTGTTGTTGTTGTGGCTGTTGTTGTTATTGTTGCTGTTGTTGTTATTGTTGCTGTTGTTGTTATTGTTGTTGTTGTTGTTGTTATTGTTGTTGTTGTTGCTGTTGTTGTTGCCGCTGTTGTCGTGGTTGTTGTTGTTGTTGTTGTTGTTGCAGTTGTTGTTATTGTTGTTGTTGCTGTTGTTGTTGTTGCTGTTATTGTTGTTGTTGTTGTTGTACACCTAGCCGTTTGACTAGTGGACAGATAGCCACCAAAGGATGCCGCCAAGGACCAACCAATAGATTCACCGGCATCATAAACTACCATTAAATCGCTCGCCGACGGTCATTCCGTCCGTTGTTGGTGTACCAACGATGTCTACGCGGGCCGCATTATCAAAATAACTGTCGATGCTCGTACGCAACACGTTTACAATCCATCCAGGGAGTTTCTACGCGGGAAGAGGGAAAGCAGAAAATGAGGCGTGAAATAGAGTGTAGAGATAAAAAACGACAGGTTTTTTTTTTGTTTTTTTTAATGTAAGTGTAAGTAGAGCTTCTCTGAAGAAACCCATTGACTAATAAAGCTGATATGAGAGAAATAAGGTGTGCAGAGCCAGTACCTTAAGACGATGCCGACGATCACAAGGAAGTAAGCCGTATGCCGAAAATTTGTTTACACAAACCTCGATGCTATGAGATAATGCGGCGCTTGACTTTGGCATTATCCGGTCACACGTAATACCTATTAAAATCCGCTTCTGTAGACGCGGAAAGTCAGTGCCATCTTGTAATATTACTTTACTGATTCAGCGACGAAAGCGCACATCGAGTCTCGGGTCGAAACCTTTAGCCTCGCAAAGTTCTAATTAAAAAATCAAGAGAATCAAGAGCATGGAACATATCAGCGATGCCTAGATACATGTCACGGAGGAAACGCATACAAAGTGCCGCGTAAAGAGTACTATTTCAGCACGTCTTTCTTTAAGTTACCAGGATGAGAAAGGTGTTAAATCCAGGAATAACCCCTGCGGATATAGATAAAGGGCGATGTCCTCGCAAAAGCCATTAGCTGTTATTCTACGCCTTCGCGTCACTCGATGTGGTCAAAATTATTAAGTCCGTACATAGACCATAGATCTACTAAAGGGAGATTGAGGGGAGCAGAGGACTCCATAATAAGGTTGAGCTTAAGACGGGACAGTGTGTAATGCCCTCGGTGACTAAGGATAAGGACACCCTAATAGGTGACGAAACGTACTGTCAAGTATGAGAGTATGTTCCTTTTTATGCATGATAGAGTCTGTGGGCAGGCCAACGCTTAATTTATAGTGATCCACGCAATAAGGTTAATAGCACATCTGACGTCTAGCAGTAAAATTGCTAGACGGTAGTCCTGGTAGTTAACAAATTAACCCTTGCTGTTTTCCCGGGAGTAACCCGCTGTTCCTCGACTATGCATATAAAGCTTTGTTAAGCGTCACGCTTAAGTGTCCCGTGTGGCAAAAGCGCAGGACGAAACCCCTGTGGGTTGTCAAACAGGGCCTCGCCGGCAATATTAAACCGCCTTAAAGAGGCTAGTTAGGACGCTAATGGGGCGAAGTCCCGGCAGCCAAAGCGCTAGGTAATAGAACAAGGTGGGTCGTCATCCGATTGAGGAAATTACCTTTGCGCAGGTTTTCGTGGGGCGCGCTCATAAAGATAGTGGGGTGATTCTGGATCATCCAGCCACCACCCATGAGAGACCGCCTGCTTGTAGAGCTTCACGGGCTCTATACAGCATATTGTACCATAATGGATTTCAAGGAGAACGTATCTAGTTTTTTTTCCCTCGCTCTGTTCATAGCAAGTGGAAGCGCCAGCATTCCGGTTTGAACTTACAGTTGTGTCATAGAGGTTCTAGCGGGCAAGGTACCCGTGTCACCAGTATGTGGGGGTCTGTTGGGAGAGCGTGGGGCGACCAAGGCCGATCAGCTCTTTAGTCGCCAGCGTCTTCGCCAGTTCTATCCAAGAGTACAAGTAGGTCAACTGTCACCCTGCCGTCTGTTCGTGATCAACTACGCAAGGCGGATCTCAGGTACTACCGAGACCTGAAAAGACACCCGAACCGCTTCGAGGAGCTATTCGACATTCACAAAACAAAAACTCGTTCAGGTGCAATGCAGTGAAGGCCAAGGCTGTCGCTAGATCGGCCAATATCTGCCCATGGCCAGATTGTGCGCGCCCTTAATGCCTTCTATGCCCAGTCATGGTCTGTATATGTATGGAACATCCTTTTCGAATATATTACATTATGAGAGTGTTCAACCCAGACCAATATAAGATAGAGTTTCTAGCACGACAAGAATGATGTGATACGAGGATGGATCGAATCCGACCTCAGATGGTGGCTTCGCCGGCCAGCTGTCATGGTCGATGACGACCACGATGAACTCGTCAACCGCCAACGACGTGCTCGTTCTGCTCTTTGATTTGAGTCTACTGTCTACTCTACCGACTTGCGTCGTAGATAGACTAGATCTACTGGTGGTGAACGCGCCGTTGCCGCTGCTGCATGTTGTAGCCCGAGGCCGTGTAGACGGGGTTCGCTACGCTCAGTGCAAAGATCTTGCAGTGGAGATAGGCTCGACATAGGTAGGGTATTGTCTACTACGACTACTACTTCAACTACTAATAATACTACTGTCACTATTACTACGTCGACGGCAATTACTACTGGACTTCAACAGTTGTTCTCTTCCTCCTGGTCTTTTCTTTTTCTTCCTCTTCCTCCTTTTATTCATCTTCATCTCCTTCTTCTTCTACCTTATTCTCTTGTTCTGCTACTGGTCACAACCTTTAGCAAATCGACGCAAGAAGAAACACTCGCATATATGCACTGGCCCCACCAGCGACCAGGCCAAGACGATCAAGATTACGCCTGGCTACCATCGGTCCATCCACCTTAGCCACACCGTAGCTGCAACAGCAGCAGTAGCATCATCAACAATAGCAGCAACACTGAGTGCAGCACCACCACCTCCCGTATCAGACCTCTGGAAAATGTTTCAAATGGCTGCATCCTCTTCTCAGACAGTTCTGCACATATCTGAAAAGTGGGCAGTATATATATATATATATATATATATATATATATATATATATATTATATATATATATATATATATATATATATATATATATATATATTTATATATATATATATATATATATATATATATATTTATATATATATATATATATATATATATATATATATATATATTTATATATATATATATACATATACACTTGTGTAGTAAGATGTGCGCGTATGTTTGAGTGTATGCATCCAGTCGTCGTCGCTGTGTGTGTCCTGTGGACACGGCAGCGTCAGCGGCGTCCTGGGTTAGCCACTAGTCGAGTTCGCCTGGCAGCACAAGTGCAGCATATGGTATGTTATCCGAGAGAGTTCGCGTCCTATCGACGAGCAGGGGGGCGCTGGTGTCGCTGTTGCTGCTGGTGGTGGTGGGGATGGTGGTTTTGGTGGTGGTGGTAGTGGTGATGATGATGATGATGATAATGGAGATGGTGGTTTTGGTGGTGGTGGTGGTGGTGATGATGATGATGATCGTGGTGGTGATGGTATTGGTGATGGCTGCGGTGGCAACGGCGTTCACGGCGGTCTTGGTGGTGCGTGGCGGCTTGACGGTGCCGACAACATCTCGGGCCGTGACGCCGGCCTCTGCTGTTGCATCGGCAGATCGGCAGAACGCATCCCAACGCCGCCGCCCAACCGACCACCAACCGATGACGCTCGGTGTGCCGCCCTATGTGCTTGCCGCTGCTAGCAATCGCGCTCGGCAGCGGCAGCAGCAGCCCATGACGGCGGCCCCGATCTTCTCTCTGATTTTCTAACTCGATGGCTAGATCGAGCACGCGGGTTGGTGTTGATGTTGATGCTGCTTCTGTTGCTGTTATTGCGGCTGTCTCAGACGCGCGCACACGTCTCTCCATTCGTCTGTCTGTCTGTATGTCTCTCCGTCCGTCCGTCCGTCCGTATGTCTGTCTGTCTGTATGTCTCTCCGTCTGTCCTGTGCTTGCCGATCGGTGGCAAAAAGCAGGTGGCCTGTGGTGCGGTGTGCGAGTGGCCTTTGTAGTTTCGCGCCCTAGGAGACCACCCGAACAGCCGCCCGCCGTGGTTCCGCCGCTCTCCACCGGTGTCCGCGCATGCCGAAAGACTCGCGGCGACTTTCGGCGACGACTCTGTTGTTCGGTCGTAACCGAAGCCGTAGTACTCATAGAACTAGTAGTTGTTGTAGTAGTAGTAGTAGTAGTAGTGCACGGGGCCACCTGCATTTGTGGCAAAAGTAGTAATCGAGTGGTAGAGTAACAATCCTCTCTATTATTAATTAATAGGAAGATTTAGTAGTGAATGTAGCAGCAGCAACAACAATAGCAATAACAGCAGCAGCAAGAGAATAATTCCGCTGCTGGAGTGCATGGAGTGATCCGCTAAGGAGTGCAGGCCGACGGTCGAACGGACGGACTCAGGATCGCCTGTGTACATAAAGTGCGTTGCGTACGTGGCGGTTGTTTTTTTTCGGTGCTCAGAAGTGCAATACAGGACAATATCTATATAGCTATCTATTTGTCTACATACCTCTCGACGTATCTACATATGCAGCTATCCTGACATAACGTGACCAGCCACTAACGTACGTATTGGTACCGTGTGCTGATTTCAGAGTGCAATGCGGCTTCAGTAGCCCGACTTCGGATGCGACCCACACTGCAAGAAGACGGAGATTGCTCGTGCATCGTTTGAAAGGACTGTTTGTACTCTATTCTGCCCTTCTTTCTCCCTAACCCGCGCTCTCTCTCTATCTTCTTCCTTCTGTGCAATATGTGAGCCGTGAACGCGTAATGTGAGTGGTCCATAGACGACAGTTTTGGATACCATGTTCTCGATCTTCTACGTCGTCGTCGTCCTAGCGACCCGCTAAGTGGAAGTGCCCGACACTGTGTTACTAAGCAAAGGAAAGACACGCAAATTGCCCCGCGGCAGCGGCGGCCTTTCGTGCCGTCTCGAGGTCCTGCCTCGGTGGAACCTCGGGAAATGGCTCTCATGGAGGACTGCATGCGGCTTCGGCGCGCCGGCGACGACGAACACAATTCCGGCCACGACCACGCATATCCGAAGCACGCGAACGCTTTGGGGGCGCTCGACCGCCCCCATGGCGCGGCTGGCGACACCCCTACCCCCAACAGCAGCTTGAGCCCCCTCTGTGAATTACAGCGGCGGCGCTGTGTATTTTCAGTTCAGAACTTTTCATCATTAGCCGCAGTGGTGGTGGTTCTTACAGTGGTGGCAGTAGTAGCGGTAACAACAACATGTGTTGTCCAGCCGGCGGGAGCAGCCGATGCCGCCTCGTCTAGCGCGAGTTCGAGTGAAGTGCGGATACCCTACAATCCTAGTGTGTTTTCGACTGTGTTCGGCAGCGTCCCTTACGTCAAGACGATAACGACCTCAGTCGAGAGCGGCGTCGGCGGTGATTCGTCGGCGGCCACCGAAGACTACGACGGCGTCGATAGTGACCCGCCAGGATTTTGGACATACCTTCTGCGGCCCGGCTTCGCCTTCCAGAGCGATTCGCAGATTAAGGAGCCAACAAACGCCACCGAAGCGGGCGAATCGCATCACTACAAGTGCAAAGATGGCCTCATTCTTCCGGCGTGGAAACCTCTGGAACCGCTCTCAACAGGCGACCGCTGGGCCCGGGGCATAATCTACTTCCTGGGTCTAGCCTACATGTTTATCGGCATATCGATCATAGCCGATCGATTCATGGCAGCTATCGAAGTTATCACCTCGCTTGAGAAACAGGTAAGACGTTAACTTTGTTAGTGGTAAAAGCCCTGTGTATGGCGCTAGCCGATAGTACTATATATATGTATTAGTATAGTAGTACTTTATACTAGTATTATATGTATTTGGCCATATAGTATTTATTAGCTAATCTAACTCTCGGCCCTCCTAATAATGGGGTTGTACGTGGGTTATCGGTTATAGTTTATTTACTTGTAACTAATGCTTATATTATCCAGTTTTTTTATCGCCATTGGGTAAGGTATCGAATTGCAGGGGTACACTTCAAAAGACTTCAGTGAGCAACGTGATTTAATAAAAAAAGTCATCACATTCAACAGACAAGTTCCTCTCACGCATCACCATGCGACAAGGAAGGAGTATCACGACAGGGGCTATTTAGAGGGCTAAGCTAAAGCTGACTCGATCTTTGATGATCATATGGCTATGATAAACTATTTTTCTTGTGCCAGATTTATACGTAGACGAGTCTAGGAAAAATACAAAGACGAGCGTTGTACTGTACGACACAACGGTGTCATCTGTGGCTCTGCATGTAGAGCTCATTACGTCGCATGCGTATTTGTTGCTAGTATTTGTTTGCGTTTCCTCAACGCTTCTGGCCAATAACAGAAATAGATGTCTTGTTCCCTATCGAAGCTAGGTGCACATACATACATGTAAGTCTACATCATGCGTTCTTCGTGGCCAGATAGCTTTCACTGGGAGAGGTTTTAAACGGGGCCAGATTTTATTCTGAGCGAGGATTATAGAGCGGGCGTAGCAACTCAATCGTGATCGGGCAAAGTATTCGCAATACTTTCACTCGGTTTACACACACCAACTATATATATGTATATATACATATATATATATATCGACATGTGACATATCGACAGTATGATGATAGCAGCGGGTTATTCTCGTCTTATTTTGTTTATCTTCTTTATGTTCTATTCTTCATTCGGCTGTTGCTTCTAATACTAGTGTTCAAACTGACTTACTCGAGTTGGGTCTAGGCCAAGCGGCTTGCTTTGGGTGTGTAGTATATATATATATATGCCGGTTGACATAGTAGGAAGTGTCGGCCGTTGCAGTACGATAGGGCGAGCGATTCTGGCCTACGATTAATTCGTTGACGATTAAAAACCGGTCCGCAAAGCTGAGCTGGGTAAGTGAGTGCACGGGCGGATGGATGGACAGATGTACGGACGAATGCAGTGACTGGCGGATTGAAGACTGAAGAAATTCATGAATACGGGAATAAATCAAACGATAAATTGAGAATAAAGATAACCCATCGGGGCCTGGTTGTTGACATTGGCTGGCCGGGTGATAGGCTGGCTAGAGAGGAAGACTAGCCAAGTTGTTCAAGCAGGCGGACAAACACACATATATATATATATATATATATATATATATATATATATATATATATATATATATATAAGTAAATAAATCGAAACAGATTAGTGGATGTATATATATATATATATACGGGGGGAGAGAGGAGTTAAAAGACCCCGTAAGCCACCACCACGTGAGTGCTAGCGGCCGTTGTCGCTCACAGCGCCTATGGTGAATAGACGATGCTCGAAGGGGAAACCAAGGAACAAACAGAAGAGGAAAGCTCAGTGCGGGGAAAGGGCTTTCCTCGTCCCCATCCCTTTTCTTCCTCGCTTCCTGGCCAGCACAACAGCGTAGCCCAGGCTCGCGGAAAGACGGACGGGCCGGCTGGCGGGCAGACAGACAGACAGACAAGGCAAGCAACTCAGGCCCACAACAAGCAGGTGTCGCCGCCACCTTGTCGTGGCTCGAGCTCAGACTCGCCCAACGCCGAGTGCTTCCGATTCACACACACACACACAAACACAGAAACACATACGCGCCGCATCACGTCAAGAGCCGCTGAATCGTGCCGTCCTCAATGACGACAACAACAACAGCAACAGCAACAACAGCAGCAGCAACAACACCAACACCACCAACAACAACAACGACAGCAACAACAGCGACAACAACAACAACAACGACAGCAACAACAGCGACAACAACAACAACAACAACAACAACAAAGAACAACAACAACAACAACAAAAACAACAACAAAAACAACAACAACAACAACAACAACAACAACAAGATGATGGGTTGGGCTAGGGCTAGGGTCTGGGGAGGGGAGGTGGCTGAGACCACACATTCCGACTCGTTCATTCATTCATTCATTCATTCAACAGAGTCATCGATTTGCAATCGTCGACAAGCTGCTGCTTCTGGTGCTGATGCATTGTCGCGAGCTATTGTCACGCGTATAGCTACTTCTCGGCGACGAACACCACGGCGACGACAGAGTAGCGAATACAGAGCAACGACGATAACGACGACGACCACGACGACGGGTTGTCACGATCATAGCCCGGTGTATAGCTGTATAAAGCTCGATATGGGTTGCACATTTGTTGTTGGTTGGCCTCGCGTGCTCTGGCCAGACCCGACCTGACCCTACCCGGCTGGTTGGCCGGCCGACCGTAGACATGCTAAGATGTGCAACACATATTGATTCGAGTCCAATGAAGATTATTGTTGTGTTTGTTGTCGTTATCGGAATCGATGTTTTTGATTGCTGTTGTTGCTATTGACGGCATTATTATTTTTGTTGTTGTTGTTGTTGTCGTCGCTGCTGTTGCTGTTGTTGTTGTTGTTGACCTGCCGCAGCAGCAGCAGCAATGGCAACAACAATATTCCGATACCACAATGCCGATGTGCAGAATCGGCACCGACTGGCCGCGCAAATCGCCGTGACCGGCTCACTGTGTTAGGCCTGGTCGCTGACCGGTAGCCGGTTGTCGCCAAGAGTCTCTCGACGACGGGTGCTATTGTGTCTCTCTCACTCTCTCTCTATCCCTCTCCCTCTTTCTCCCGTTCGGTAGGAAGAACAACAACAAAATCACGGCGATAGCAACAACAACAACACTCGACAACCACAGCAACAACAACACTCGACAACCACAGCAACAACAACAACAACAACAACAACACTTGCCTGCTACCTCTCGACATTCCTACTCAATTGAAACCGATAGCAGCTGGGATGGCCGCATGAGGACCCGTTCGCGAACGAATTAAGAAAAAGCACGGTCACGGTCGACGTACGGTCACGCCGAGATGTCCCACAGACAACCTGCCTCGAGAGCTAGCAACCAGTTTGTTTGCCGGCGAGTAGCGAACTACAAAGAAATCACAGGTTACAAACGCATTGGGAGTAGTGGTGGCGTAGTATCGTGCCGCTACTGCTGTCGCTAACACTGCGCAAGCGCACGCAAAGAACATCACACGCCGAGATGGGAAGAGCACACGGAGAACGCGGACTGGGCGCTCCGCTTCGACCGTCCAACAAGTTCATCGCCTCTAGTGATGACAGACATTTTTGTTAGGGAAATGGGTCGCTCTACCTGCTTTGTTGTACGCGATTTGCCATTTAGATGTTGACCCTATCTGATCAGGATTACGTGCGATTACTACTACTAGTAACACTTTTCCATGAATTGGGCTAGTCTATCGTTGGGACGTTGAGGCGTATCGAACACTAGCCTGCCTTGAACTAATAAAATACTCTCCCTGTTTCGTATGGAGAGAGAGAATATATATATATATATATATATATATATATATATATAGTATATATATACTCTCCCTGTTTCGTATGGAGAGAGAATATATATATATATATATATATATATATATATATATATATAAATATATATAGTGTATATATATTTATGTATACTCTCTTACTTCTTCTCGCTTTCTCTCTCACACACCAGGACTTAACTGAGCCAAAACCCTCTCTACAGTACTCTATCGAGAGGAGAACTCATTGCACGGCGTAATCGGGATATATATCTTTCTCTCTCATATGTCGTCATCCCTCCGCCCGCCGTTATTGTGAATATGCGCCACGTAGCCAATACGCTCAAGCAAGGCCGACCAGCCGGGGTACCTGCCGTGTGTTGCTTGAGCGTATTGGCAATTTCATTCGAATGTGTTGAACGACATCGTGCATCGTTCGTCGCGTCGCATTTGTTGTTGTCGCCGCCGCCGCCGCAGGACAACTCGGACCTTCTCGTCGTCAGCAGGACGGGATGACAATTGCCCCGGCCACGTCGACAGTACAGCCATGTCGAGAAGAATACTGAAATTTATAGCCTCCCGGGATATAGTAGGCAAAAAGGTCTGGTGGCCTACCGGGCTGGGCACATAGACGGCGGCATCTAGATATATATATATATATATATATATATACGACTAGATGAGAGTAGTAGATACCACCGAGGTAGATCGGGCAACAAACAGACCGTCGTCGCCTTTCGAGCCCGACAAAGCAGGGTCCCCAAGTCCAAGTCCTCCATCTGTTCTGCTCTCCGTCTCTACACTTCTTCTCCACTCTGCATCTGAAAGCTGCCCACGATGGTGGTGGCACGATCGTCGGCAATGTCGGCGACGGCGGTAGCAGCAGTGGTCCTTTACTTTATTTCGGTATGCTGTGCGGTATGTGTGGTTGGTAGGTAGATTGGTTGGTTGGTTGGTCGGTCGGCTGTTCGGTCGTCGACGGTGGCTGGAACACGGGCCCCTGTTGTCTTGGGTCTAATGCGGGCCTCTGTTGTCTTGGGTCTAATGCGGGCCCCTGTGTCTTGGGTCTAATACGGGCCCTGTGTCTTGGGTCTAATACGGGCCCCGCGACCACCGTCGATTTATTTCAGGACTAGACGAACGGACGGCCAGACAGACAGACAGGCAGACATAGAGATTGACACGCTGACTGATCGAGCGGTATACAGACAACAAGCAGACTGAAAGACTGATACAAAAACCACACGGACAATATTACCTGCGGCATGAGCATTCGCAATCAAAGTAGCTGCAGCAGCAGGAGTTTCAGTTACAGCAGAGGTTCCACCACCAACCAACATTATGCAGACGCTGTGAGTTCTGTCAAGAACGGCTAGCTTGGCGGTACTCGGCGAGATTCGCTCTGGCTGTTGCTGCTGCTGTTATTGTTGTTGTCATTGTTTGTGTTGCTGTTATTGCTGCTGTACTTGCTATTGTTGTTGTACTTGCTATTGTTGCTGTACTTGCTATTGTTGCTGTACTTGCTATTGTTGTTGTTATTGTTGCTGTACTTGCTATTGTTGTTGTTGCTGCAATTGCTGTTGTTGTTATTGTTGCTGTACTTGCTAGTGATGTTGTTGCAATTGTTGTTGTAATTGTTGCTATACTTGCTATGGTTGTTGTTATTGTTGCTATACTTGCTATTGTTGTTGTTGTTGCTGATGCTGCTGGACTTGCTCTCATCGCTGTAACGTTGTCGCTGTTGTACTTGCCCTCGTCGCTGTAATTGTTGACGTTGTTGTACTTGTTGTTGCTGTTGTTGCTGTTGCAATGACGGCGGCGGTGGCAACGGGCCTCACGTTGCTGCTGCCTCTGTTGCGGCTGCTGCTGCTGCTGCTGCTGCCAGAGACTGCTTACAACAGCTCGAAGCGTGCACCCTCGAAGTCTTTGGCTAGCTTCTTTAATTTTCCTTCACTCGACGGCCACTATTTGACTGGTACTCCTATTGCTTCGACTATTACCATGATGACCATTATCACTACAGCTACTGGCGATACTGCTGTTGCTGCTACTACTACTACTAATAGTACTGCACCGGCTACTAACAACAACAGAATGGTGATGGTGATCTGAAGCCCGAGACGACCACCGGTCAGCCGCATAGGGCGCGCACAGCGAGAAAAAAACAGGAAAAAGACTATTACTACATCTATAAGAACGACGGCGACGACGACGACGACGACGAAAACAACAGACTATATATACAACAACAACGGCAACAACAACAACAACACCGACAACAACAACAACAACAACAACAACACCGACACCGACAACAACACCGACAGCAACAACACTACCGACAACAACAACAACAACAACACCGACGACAACAACAACAACAACAACACCAACAACTACAACACCCACAACACCCACAACAACAACAACAACAACAACAACACCAACAACTACAACACTACCGACAACAACAACACCACCGACAACAACAACCACAACACCACCGACAACAACAACACCACCACCGAGAGCAACAACAACACCGACAACAACGATGTTGTTGTCAACACCAACAACTACAACACTACCGACAGCAACAACCCCGACGACGACAACAACAACAACTCCGACTTCTATCGTGGTCGATAGCCTCTGCTAACCACCACGACCGTCGTCACCAATGCCACCACCACCACCACCGCGCCACCGTTCGCAGCCTGCAGCATCTCGTCCTGCAACATGTCGTCCTGCAGCATCTCGTCCTGCAGCCAGCCAGTCAGACACTCAGTCAGTGAGTGAGTGAGTGGGTAGCGGGGTCGTCGACATCGCCGTCCCGCAGACAGCGGGCCCAGCGTCGCAGCGTTCCGGTGTGCAGCACCAGCAACAACAGGGCACCCGGCAGTCCGGCAGGGCGGAACAGGGCTGCGGCCGGCGTCTGCCCAACAACAACAACAACAAAAACAGCAACAACAAACCCAAGCGAGTAAATGCGGGTATGCATGTATGGTGCCGTGTGCTGCGGCTGTGAATGAGCCTTAGAGAGGTTTAGAGGGCCCGCGCGGCAATCGCGGAAGGCCCGACCGGGGGGCTGAACACCGGCTAAAAAGAGAAAAGAACTATAGCAGCAACATCAGTAACACTCGATACGAGCAGCAGTCGACAGCAACATCGCTACAACCAGCAACACGTTACGGTGATAAAGGTGCCGGACGACAATACCGTCGCGAAGAAAGAAAAGATAATGATAAAGAGGAAAAGGAAGAAAAATAGGAAAAATAAAAAGAAGAAGATGACAACCGTCACAAACAAACTTCGGCTAGAACTTTGGCTATGGCGACTTCGACTAGTAGACTAGAGGTTGGCGCGTTTTGCCACGCGGGCCAAGTGCCTCGTTCTCCGCTGACGCTCCGATATACAGACAGCCGGCAGGTTGGCAGACATCGATCGGTGTGAGCTCTAATAGAAGACCATAGTTAGACTCAATGCAGTACTAATACTGAATACGGGTACCAGTGGAACTAACGATAAAAGCCAACGAAAGCAGCCGGCCCCAACAAATGTCCGCGGTTTAAAAAAAGGATAGATAATGCGCTCTCGCAGCAGAAGGTCGAATCTCAAGCTAGAAGAAGCAGCAGCAGCAGCAATAACAACAGCAGCAGCGACAGCAGTAGAGCTAAAATAGCAATAAGACCACAGTGCTCGAAATCGAAATGGACGCGCTCAAAATGGCCCGCGATTGAGGTCCACTTAATGACCACTCGGCTCTGCATAGCAGCGTGTCACGTAGAGCTCAGCCCCGCGCCGACCTGCAGGCTTCTTTTCTTCTCAAGAGCGGACAAAGGCGGCCATCTTAAAGGGGGTGGGAGAGGCGAAGAACTGCAGCCACTACGACAGTGATTATTATTCTTGTTTTTAGTATTTTCGACTACTAATTGGCTGACTGACCGACTGACTTACGTACTGATTTGGTACTCCTGCGAAGTACTCGAATATGTGCCATTAGTTGCAACCACCGTTGTGTGCGCAATGCCCTATGAAAGTATACGGGCTATGTAAAGCTCATTGTCAAACCACTGTTAAAGAAGGGAATTGTAAACATTGATGATGATGATGATGATGACAATTTTTCTAATTACTATTTTTATTGTTATTTTATTATTGTTTATTGCTGATCATACAATTGTGAGGTCTGAACATGTATTAATATATAATTAAATATCTCTGTAGCAGTCTCTTCCTCTCAAAACATTGACCCGATTATACAGGCAGCGTTACCTCTGCATACCGCCAGCGAGAGCAACTGCCGCAGGAACTCGCTCTCTCGTCGGTCGCCTGTATTCTCCTGTATCCGCTCGCCAAGCTCTTTAATGAATCTCCTTGTGCCTTTACTAGCGGGACCTAGTGTTTCCATAGCGATAGGCACGACGTGGTATCTGGGCTCTAAGTCCCTGTACTTTCGTCTTTTTTCTCGATCTGCATGTTCGGCGACCCAGCCGGCCTCAAGGGCACTGTGTCGCAGGTAGGACGGGGCAACAGTTAACGGGATACTGTTGTATCCCATGCCAGACACTTACCGCAAGACCACAATGGAATAGTGACTCCGTCGGGCCTCCTGTCACTGCTTGTATCGAGTCTGGGCTCCAGCGTACTCGGTATGCCTGCACGACGCAGGGCTCTCCTTATGATCGAGTTAAGTTCCGCGTGCCTAGCGGCTCTTCCTTGGCTTTTGATGCAGCTCAGGGGGTGAAGGCCGTTACTCTCTACAGGCGTCCCACAGGCTGAGCAGGTGTATGGCTCGCATATGGGAGCTCCAATTCGGAGCGCTGTCACCATGCGGAAGGAAGTATTGTCCAGCATGGTGCCCAGCTGCGGCGAGGGTAGAGCCCTTAGGTATCCGCTACTAAAAATGTCTCGGGCGGCTATAAAAACCGCTCTCTCCGTGGGGGATTGCATGCTATCGAGAAGATTTCGGCCCACAATGTTGCACCTATAACCGTCAAGCGTATGCTGTGTAGGGCGCTCCTCCCAGGGACCAGGGCCTATGACGTTTCTTGCTGCTAGCTCGGCCTTGTCTTTCGTCACTTGTATTACATGACGAATATTAGGCTCGACGAGGGTCCCAGCGAGTTGTGCAAATTCTAGTAGCGAAGCCGCATAACATACGGGCGCAAGCTCCGTCACGGACCTGATGCCAAGCCCCCCTTCCCTAAGGGGAAGAGTTGCCCTTTGCCAGGTGTGGTCAGTCAGAGTGACGTTAAGAACTTCACCTAGAATTTCCCTTGCGGTGTCGTCGAAGTCCTGCAGGCCGGCCAGCTCGTTGCTCGCAGGGGAGGTCCGCATGATGTAATTCAACCTTGGCGAGCCTAAGCTATATCTCCAGAGGCAAAGAGCTGCCTGCGGGTGCATTGCGATGAGGCGGGGTTTAATCCGCAAAAGCGCGTTGCGCTTAACTGTAATCGTCTCAAGAATCGAGCTTCGAGCTCCAATCGGGGCACCTAGAATTTCCAGGTCCGCCTGATCAACTCTCTTCGATCCGGGCAAGATGTTTTCGATGGTTCTGAACATTTCGCCCTGCTCGTGGGAATCTCCGCCTACGGCGATGATTTCGCATTTAGAAGGATTTAGTTCCAGTCCTCCTTCGTCTGCGGACCTTAAAACATTGAGAATGTCACCGACAACTGAGTTTACTGGGCCTCCCAAGGTGGCGTCGTCCAGATACCAAACGTTTAATGGACTGTCCATACGGGCCACTATCTCAGAGATTCCAATACTGAACAGAGCGGGGCCGAGCGGATCGCCCTGTTGTACACCGTTGGATGAAAGGAGAGGTTCCTTATCGGCCCAAGATAGTAGCGTAGCTCTACAATGTAAATGGGAAAAGCTGGGGCACTTTCGATTTCACTTCATTGAGAATTACGTCGCGTCTGATGGTGTTAAAGGCATTTCGAAAATCGAACTTTACCACCACACGTGGGGGACCGTCCGCCTCTATGAATCCTCGAACCGCGTGTGCTGCAGCCTCGGCCCCACCTTTTACTGAAACACCAACTTGCTTTGGCGTAACGGCACTACTAATTGCTCTTCGATTTACCACGATTGCAACTTTTGCAGCCAGTCTCCGCAAGGTGAGGCCGCATGCTATGGGCCTAATGGTGCCGTCTTTCTTTTTTAGTGCTGTCAGTTCGGCTCCGTAAAAAATCGGAAGGCAAAAATATGGCAGTCTACCGTTCAAAGCCAAATTAACCAGGGAACACAATTCCGTCAATAATCTCTCGGAAGAGGGCACCATACAATCCAGCATATCGCGTAGATGACGAGGCCGGAGTCCGTCAAGTCCAGGGCCGGATGCCAGCGCAAAAGATCGTACAGCGTCGACTATTAGTTTCTCCTGCGCAACACATGCTTCCTGAGGATTCGGTGCTGGAAGATTATAGATACTTGCGCTGGTCAGCGGGGCGGGGTGCTTGTTTATGAGCTCCTGATAGGTATGGTCATCTGGTGGTGCAAAGGTGTCAACGGAGCGGAGCGTGTGAGCCGCCGAACGGATATCTCGCTCTGCCAGCTTGCGTTCTGCCATCGTGGCTCTGTGACGATCAAGGTGATGCTTTTTGGAGATCCGTATGTTGTCGCTGTGATGCTCTTCGACAACATTCTCTAGCACCCTCCACTGAGAATCGGCAAGGTTTTTCCTAATAATTTGGCATAGTGTAATGTCTTTGCCTGTTTGCTCGGGAACTTTCAGCATGAGTAATGGCAGGGTGATTAGACTGTGCCAAGAGGGGTAATCCTGCCTTAAGTTAAAATTAGCGAGGGCCTCTGCATACGCCGCGGAACAAATTTCCCTAACTCCTCTAGGGATTATCCTCACTAGCCTGATGGTTTTGCGAGCATGGGACAGGGTTCGGATGAGAATCTTTGGGTCGTGATTTGGTATCGTTGAAATCGGATCGGCGTGATCTTGGGGTTCTGTGCTCCTTGCACTGTCAAAAGAAAGTCTGCTGGGTGGAGTATGTGCCCTATGCACACGGGTCTTATGCATGCGTAGGCCGCGGAGAAATTTCACTACTTTTCTACAAATGTCACAAATAAATAATGGTTGAGAAAGCATTGGCGGGTGATCGAGACTTGCGGGGGGTGGCTGAGTACTCATTACTTGGCTGCGGTCGCTTCTAAATTATCTTTATACAAGCTGGTCAAGATCGATGTGTCTCCCTCGTTACTTCCTTCAAAAACAGAGATCAAGAAAACTTTTCCTCCTTCTGATTCGAGGAACTCTAGCACCTTTGCAATGAGAGGGTTTTCTTTCAGCCATGAAGATAGTAGACCTTTGACGAGCTTCCAAATTTTTATAATGCCATCGACAATATAAGATGCTTGTGGCGGAGCAGGACATATTTCGTGCTTCTGCGGTAGAGTGCTGCTTTGCTGAGTTTTTGGTCTACTCAGAGTGGTGGCGGGCGACTTTTTAAGGGGAGTCGGCGGTGGAAGGTGGCAGAGTACCTTACCCTCTTTGTCACAGACTTGTTTCGGGCTTGACTTTTTAGTAATGTCCGCGTATGACCTCCCAGGTTCAATTTGTGTTTCTACGCAACTCGTTGACGTATGCACCGGCGTGGAGAATGAAGGAAAGTCTTCCGCAATGTTCTCAAATCTGGTGGCGACTCTTGAATACAATTTTTGCTTCTCTGCCTCTGCATAAACTCTTTTTACACCACATCTTCCATCGGTTGCTGCGTGAGGCTCACCACAATTCGCACATCGGGCTTTGCTTTGGCAGGCCCACATCTGATGACCCGGTTTACCGCATTTCCTGCAGGTGGGATTACCCCTTTTTGTGCATTCAGATGACTTGTGTCCGAACTGATGACACGAAAGACATTGCAATGGTGAACCGGGACATAGGATAACGTTGAATTTCTCATCAACTATTGTCACTTCGGCCAGGGGGGTTTTGTCGAATCTTATGCGTACACGGCTTGAGGGTTTTTTTACTTTCACGTTCTCTTTATTTTTCCCCAGGCCGGTAGTGGCGTACATCTCTCTGCGAATTTCTACTACCCCTTTATCCCGAAGACATTCTAATAAATCTTTCTCGGAAAATTGCGGGTTTACACCTGTGATTCGTCCCCACGACTCCAAGTTGTCGGCGACTAGACGTATAGGTAGACCACACACTACTTGCAGGGCCCTGGCAGGGTCAGTCTGATTAGGCTGAGCTACACGGATTGCCAGTTTACCGCGATTGGTAATCCGTGCGTGGGCACCCGGAATAGTTTTTCTTATTTCTTCGTAAATCTTTAAAACACTTAAACCCTTTAAGGAATCTGGTGCGTCAGGGCATTCGAAAAATATCTCGGAAGCGCTGTTATCGGCGCCGCTTGGTGTGCTCTGTCCCATTGCCTTGGCCACTTTTTGTTGAGCAGCGCTGATGGCACGTTCGGCTCTTGTATTCACATATGTCCAGCCGGAGCTGTCAGTTGCACTGTTATTGTTATCAACGTTCGATTGCTCTCTGGGTGGAGGAGAATCAGCTGTCGTGGTGGGGTCTTTCCCCTCTCCACCTCGGTCGGTATCCATTAGCCCGTCCAAAATTTGTTCTCTACGGAGAGTTTGCTTAGCTGCCAGCGTAGCTTGCGCAGTTGGTCTTTGGGAACGATGACACTTCACAGAGCAGCGATGTTCGACGTCTGTCTCTGCTTTTCTACACGTAGCCCGCGGCGAGGGTGAACGCGTGCCGGCGGAACGTGGAAGTGGAGGCAACGTCGCGGGAGAGAGCGGCCGTGCACGTTCCGCGTCGTGTGGCTCTCTGTTCATAGGACTGGCCGATTGAGAACCACCACTAAAATGGAAAACTTGGCCGTCCTGTTGTTGATCGGTCACGATTTTCTTTTTTTTATTCCGACACCGATGATTAGAGTTATCCGGCACAAAATCAAGTCACTAGAAGTATGCACTACCTTGAGGGCGACAATGTATAGGGATTTCTTTTATTTGTTTGTTTGATTTTTATTGTTGTTATTAATATTATTATTATTATTAGTACCAGCTCGTTAACGTTAGCTGCTGTAACTAATTCGCTCGAACGACATAACACACACGTTATTATCATGTGGATCTACCAATAATGATAAATAAACAACAACAAAATATGTACTAGTTAAGTATATATATATATATATATATATATATATATATATACTTGTTAAGTATATATACGAGTATATGATCGAAGGGTGACTTGTAACTAGACGGAGCAGTCTTGTTTCGACGTTGAATGGATGTCCTGTCCTACGGGGAGATAATCAAGGAAAGTGTTGTTGCTGCTGTTGACCAAAGTGCTCCAGAGTGAAGATCCAAAGTGATTGATCAGCGACAGACTGGCATATACCAAGGAGAAACCCTCCGCCGAACGTGCGCTGTTTTGGAACTCTGAAAGGATGATTTGGACAAATTCGATTTAGCACGTCTAAGTTGGTAGACATGTTTTGGCTGGGAAAGCTTAATAGCGACAGCAATAAGCGAGACTATTACCAGCTAACGGTTACGCCTGAGAGTGAAAGGGTTAGCTGTCTACCTACGCAAAGGGCTGTCACCTATGCAGGGTCTGCAGCGACCGGCTAAAAACAGTGTAGTACTTTCTTCAGATAAATCTAGCTAAATTCTATCTGCCTCTATCTCTTTATTTTGCTAAAATAGAAACAAAACACGTAGTGATATATGGTATATTGATGTTAAATCTGACATTACCAACTGTCATCGGAGATGACTTTGATGGTGGACCAAACGATGATAGGGACAGTTTATCCAGCCCATGGAAGATGTAGGTCTAGGCTGTGCCAACGCACGTGACGATTTTACGTATATAATTCTAAACTGATGTAACACCTGATTAAATTGATTCTTAGCACCGTGTTGACAATAAAATTCACACCGTATGACTTCAGGCCGTGCTATTGATAATTACTGTGAGACCATTAAGAGAACGATGTGAAATGCAGGTAGAAGTAGAAGTTGTTGAGGCAATGGAGAGCACGAACCTGTTACCTTGCCCACCGTGACCTGCTCAACGAACTCCTGCACCAAGCAAAAGATAGAGCAGTCCAAGTTGAACTGCAAGCCAGGAACCAAACGAGCGTTCCAGAACCAGGAAAGTCCATATTCGACTCCGCTGCGACCTCAAACTGGGCTGTGGCGAGGAGCTTCGGTTGCTTGCAGCAGCCGAATAGCAACTACCTGTTTAAATTGTTAGGTGACGTGCGAGAATAATTCACTTGACTGGCGAGGAACAGATAGAGCGTCACCTGAAAAAACTTCTGTTTGGCTCCTCTCACATTGGAGCAGTACGACATGAACTCTCACCTTCAGGGTTGAGGTGATCCGCCAGGTAGTGCTGGCACTGCCTAAGGTTAAGAGTTCCGGATCCGACGAGGACGAGTATAAGCACTGCTGTCAATAGAAGCTGTTCTCTGGAGGGATGCTCAGTGATTTTTTAAGGAGTTTCTGAATAGCAGGCGCATGGGCTGGGCTTGGTACACCTGTAATGGGAAGTACTCGCGGCAATGCGTAAAGTACAGCGAAAGTACTATGCAATAGACGGGCCAGCGCTTACAAAGCGCTCATCCCGTTGTCTCTCTCTATTTATCTCTCTCCCTCTCCCTCTCTCTCTCTCTCTCGCTAGAACGATAATTAGCGCGGTACAGAAGACAGATAATAGTGTACCTGTGTAAACTCAGTTGAGTGAAACTAATTAAGATGAACAATTATCATAATTACTGTTTACATTTTATTCTTATGAGTTTACCACTATTTTATATCAGAAACGCAATTTTATTGAACACACTGCTAACTACGATAAGATCTAGCGTCTTGAAAAAACAATTTACGTATCTATGACGTAATTTCCAGTCTCCGAACTCTTACAAGATGTAACCTGTGGCTGATAGCAGTGTCTGATAGTATGCAGAGAACGTTCCGCTGCTTGACACACTTCCAGGTGTGTCAAGCTTCTGTATGGTACCTCTAATATTGACTACGCAATACATAAAACCGCTTTTCCTCATATTGTTTGCATGGGAGATGAGTAGATAAACACACACAGACACAATCTATGGCAGCATGTTTTGTTGTTTAGTGCAGTTTTTCATAAGGTTATATAATAAATCATGTCACAGTATGAAATCATTATGTAAATATAAAAGTGATGACCCACGTCGGCATGACATCTCAGTAAGCGCCTTCTATTGGAGAAGCTGTGATATTAAAAATCGAAAAATCCTCCGAAAACTAAAAGCGCATTTCAAATCAATAAACACAAACGCGCTAAACGGCATTGCTTAGAGATTTTTGACGAGTTTAGATTTTCCGAAGTTCACATACATTTATGTTTTATCGAAGCAAGATAAATGTATATATACATATATATATATATATATATATATATATATATACCTAATATATACCTATATACCTAATATATGTACCTAATAATATATATATATATATATATACCTAATGTATTATACGGAAAATAAACTTTATAATCCCTGTTATATGGAAAAAAAAAATATATATATATATATATATACATTAGGTCCAGAACATGGTTTAAATATATTCTTATATGAATTCACATTCTGAGGGTATACAGCCTGGTAACTAGGTTAGACTGTACAAACAAAAGTGAGCCTAACATTCGCTTGATATATATATCAGGGTTACTGTACCCTTTATCTCAGAAGATTGTTAAATTTAGAACTTCTCTACAAAAGTCATAGCAGACACAGTAGCAGCAACAGCAATAAAAACAATAACAGCAAAAACAACAACCGGAATGCGAGGCCGAGCGTTCACGCTCTAAGAGCTGATGTTTTTCTAATCACGAGTCAAAAGATGACAGCCTATTTTTCATTACCACCACCAGTAGTGCCACTTGTAAGAGCTTAGCCTCACTGTCTTAATAGCCCGCATTCGTGCTATGGCTAATAATAATAATAATAATAATAATAATAATAATAATAATAATAAAACAACAGCCACAATATCACCAGCAACGCGTGCACTCATTCCTAAGATGAAGTACACGGCGGCGAATTATGCATCAATTGCTAATCATCATTGCCGGCACTACCGCAAGAAGAAGGTGGAAGAGAGAGAGGCTGGGCTCGAAAGGCCTAAAATGTTGGTCGTGGGCTAGGTTTTCTTTGCTCATGACATGGGTAAACAGAGAGAGAGAGAGAGAGAGTACGGACGCCGCTCTCAGTTGGGTGCGGCGTGCCCCTGATATGAAAGAGGAAGCAAGCCGCTCGCGTTGTGCATTTTGCATGCTAGATTTCGCGAGTCTATCGTGGCGAGTTTCGCGTTTCTGGACGCGGCGCCAGAATATTTTATTGAAACCTAGCTCGCTCTTGCACGAACTAACATACGCGCGGCAGACTTTCACCGGCAGCAGCAGTAACCATATCGACCACGACGACGACGTCGATGACGACGGACATTATGACAACGAACGCAATAGCCATCAGACCGTTGCTGCCCGTTCACCCGTCACCATATCACGTTGATAGCTCAATGTTTAGCTGATTGGCCGCCGGCTGACGGCCAACCGGGCAAGTCAATTATCAGCCACTTCTATTACAACCGATACTACTACTACTATTAATACTAGTACGGATAGTAATGCGAGAACAGCCGCCACCGAACCCTCAGCAGCAAATGGATCATAGGTGAGGTCCAATCGCTCTTCTAGGCGGTTTGACTGCCTGCTTCTCACTGTGTGTATGTGCGTGTGCGTGTATGGGGATGTCTGTCTCCGGCGTTGTTTAAAGCTGTGATGAGCGTCGAACAGAAGCCGCTGTCTCAGCGCTGCTGCCGACGTTGAAATAGCTGGAAACAGCCTAGAATAGATCATGTACGCTTTCGATTTTATGCTAAACATCGAATTTCATACGATATGCTCTGAGTGAACAACTACTGACTGCACACACGACATGCGCGCCAGTTTTGTCATGCCGGTTTTTTTTTTTAATTGATCTATGGAATTGCACTTATTCTTAAAGCTAAATTTGTGGTGAGTTTACACATTTGAATGAAGAGACTTAGAGGTCACCTTGACATACATGTGCGCGCTGCGCCAAAATCCTCTCAGCGTGACTTCAGCTGGTGCTAGCAACCTAGGCAGTAGGAGGGGGCGCTGGGAGTAGGCAAAGATGCAGAAAATGGCGCGTGGCGGCGTGGCCTAGTGGGGGACTAGTGCGCTAGTCATGGTTGCCATCTACCGGGGTGTCGCCAGTTCGATCCCTGTTGTTGTTCGGATTTTCTTTGAGCGATGCTCATTGTGAATAGATGATAAACCATACCGCTGAGAGTCAGCGGCCATGCTGCCACAAGGATTGTTGGGGTTAGATATCTTAACATGTCCGGCCCTCGGTGCATCGAAGATATACCTCAGGTTAAGTTCCAAGCCCGTAGGGGACGAAAGATTGTCTAGAATTAAAAACAACCTCCTTAAAACATATTTTAATTCTGAGGATGCAGAAAAGACACAGGTAGAGACTACGAAGCATAGGCTATTCCGATGGAAGGTGCTCAACAAAAATAGGAAAAAACGGGGTAGAACATTATGGGAATTAATAGCTGCAGCGCTATGTGCTCCTGGTATAAAAGGATTATATGTGTACACACACACACATATCAAGCGAATAAACCAATTAATCAATCAATCAATCAATCCTATCTCTCCAGCACATCTTGCCGCGTTTGTAATCCCCCCCCGCTGTACAAATAGTTGTCGTTTGTAATCGTTTAACCACAATTAAGTAAGATGTGCACACGCGCACGCGTCTCTAGGCATTCTTCAATCGACTCGAGTCGGTTTCTACCAAGTGACCGACTTTCAGAAGCGCTCCTTCGCCTGGTTGCAGCCAGGAACAACATGTGTCGAAGAAACTCAGCTTTGCGTTAACTGCCTATGTTGGTCGGCATTCGTCCTTGGTAGGTTGACCTTGTTTCTTACTGATCCAGTCCAATGTGTTCGCGGCAATAGAGATAAAGCGATGACTTGTTTTCAGTCCCGTGAACCTGCGACGCTTCTCTGTGATGACCCATCTAGCAGCATCTCAGTGTTGTCTATATACGACTCGGCTACTGTGCAAAGTTGCACCCCAGCCCAAAATGTACTCTTAAAGGCGAGTAAATGTTCCCCCCACTCTGTTCTGTCGAGTGGTGTCATCGAGTCCCATCGGGCCTGGAATTTTGAATCTGTGGCTGAATTCCAGCGTCTTGGGGGGCTTCATTTAGAACTGTCGATAGATCGCGTTCCTTCGGCAAAAGTTTAATTTCCAAGATGATGTTGTTGTGTCAGCAACACTCAAGCAATAATAATACGAACAATAATGTTAATATTCAGTTTTCAAGAAGAAAAAAAAAAAAATATATATATATATATATATATAAGAACAAACGATTATATATATATATACATATATATATATATATATATATATATATATATATATATATATATATATATATATTATTTAAAGTCTTCTCTCGTTTCACTATAAACCCCGTGTTGACAGAGTTATGGCATAGAAAGGAGTCACAGCGTGGGACACTAGCATCCTATGGAAAGTACCGTGAATGGATTCAGCATCCGGCATAGTTAAAAACTGGCGGAGATGACACGGTTTTAAGCCACCTAATTTTATAGATAAGATTGCCTTTTCTCATGGTTTGCCGTTCAGCTTCAAATATTCGGCGTTTTACTTATTATTTTTTTTTAGTAAAGGCATCATGGTCTTGGGGGAGTCTAGTGCACTAGTTCTGCTGGGATGTCGACGGTTCGTCTCCGTTATTGTTGATCGAATTTTTGAGCCCGATGCTCATTGTGAATAGAGAAAAAATCATACCGCTGTGAGTCAGTGGCCCTATGCTGCCGTTATAGGCGCTCCTGAAGAAAAAATATTCTACATTCCTATAAAAGGGTGACATGTGTATTTACGTGTAGATATCAAGGGAACAATCAACAAAATGTCCCTAATATGTCCCGGATATCGACCGGAAACTCATTGCGCAGTATGTCATTAAATCGTAGTGAAATCAAGCGTGTCTCACTATATCTGTTCAAGCACAGTACCGTCTTGAGATACGGTCTCTTATTCTCCAGTGAATTTCGTCTATAATGTAGAGCCTGGGGAATTGTTCCTTCACTCACCGGGTTCCAGTAGCCCGTTTTTTGTCATAGCAGGTATCTCGAAACGGCAAATTTAGCTGCGTTAAAAGATAGATTTTCTAGTCGAATTGAAATTCTATGATTTAGAGAGTATTGCAGCTTACATATACTAGAGGTAAAACGGCCTTTACACTTGGGAGACAAGGTCTTATATACGGAGGCGAAATAGTGCTGGACCCCACTTTCCGGTATCGGAGCACGTGCATAAAAGGGCCACCGTGTTCATCAAAGACACGGCCAGACTAGTGCCAATCAATCTGGGACTCTCTTTTCGAGAGTGACGCACTATTTCTAGACTGCCGCTTCTGTCCCGCCCTTTATTGCTACACTAACCAAGTGTAAACTTGTCATAGCTAGTATGGCAAGATGTACTGTAATTCTCAATTAGCATCCAGAGGTTTTCTAGAAGCCTTGTTAAAAGTGGGATTTCTTAGCCCAGCACATTTTTAGGTGTTTTGAGCATACGCCTTAATATCAGAGAGATTTGATCCCTACCGTTGCACATTTGCATTTGCACGGGTTCCCTGTAACAAAGTAATAGTACAAAAGTAAATCCGTGGACGTTAAATGTTACCTGAGAGTCAGCCTCGATAAAAAGTTTATTATTAGAGAAGATAATATGTGACTCTACGCCAATGTTCGCTCAGCGTGGCTCACCCGGCCTTATGCTTTGCTTTGCGTTGATCTACCGGCGATTGCGTAAGTAGAGTTGTTAACGCACAGCTCTAAGTTGTATTTATGTGTATATAAAAGGTTGTTTCTAAATACGTTACATAACGTCACGTTATTCGTCTTCTATTTTGGACGGGTCAGCATCAGAAAGGTACAGGCATGCGTTTAACACTTGGTTCCTATTCTTTGGCACAAACTTTTACCTTAAAAAACGCTTATTTTTATTTCTCAAATTATAGTTTGGTCATGTGGCTGAAAGTGATACTATGTACGTACGGCATAACTTCTCTCATTGCTGTCATTTGCTTATGCAAGATATATGAGTCTATGATGGCGGTAAATGAGGCTAGCGTTTAAAAGAAAGACAGAAAACGAAATATAAGCAAAAACAAATAAGATATACTACCAATGTACTTTACGTCTGGTCTGCAAACTTTAATATAAGTGCTAAGAACACATACTTTTTTTCTATGCATGCGTGTAGATTTTTAATACCTCCAGTAACACCGTAGGTTCGGGTCTAGGCGGAAGGTAGCTAACCTGTTCTGGAATGCCAGTTCCGCTGGGCAATGCGGAGCTGACGCTTCCTAATGTACACGGCAAACATTTCCTAGCCTTCAAAACAATGCCTATGGAGATAGACGACAAAGGGACCTGTTAACAATGTTTTATACAACTCGTCGAAAAGAGGTCAGTTGAAACAAGGAATGAATATTGAATCGTACATACCGTCAGTCTCCTTAGGCAACTCTTTTTAAAAATTCTAATGTTTTGCTTAGTGACATTAAATTAATACAATCGGTCCAAGGGGAAGTGAGGGCAGAGAGCGGAGGAAAAAGAGGAGGAAGATGATAGAGGAGGCAGATAGAGAGAGGAGAGAGAGAGTAGAGAGAGAGATAGAAGGAGAGATAGAGAGAGAGAGAGACTATACACATATATATTATATATAGTATAAGAATATAATATCTAGAATAGATATATTATATATATGATATAGACATATATAGATTATATATAGATTATATATATATATATATATATATATATATATTATATATAATACCTATATATATTATATATATATATAATTAGCACTGTATTGATGGATATATGCGGATTTTAAATGGTTTTAGAGCGTCTGTGTGCTGGTTTTGAATCTGAAATTTGCTAGTCCTCCACACGTCTGCGCAATGTGCAACGTGGTATATTGTGAAACAGATTTTATAGCTAGGTTATGCTTTGTCATTTTTCAAACCGCTGTTTTTAGAAAAAAGCTTTGTCTTAGCCTTTATGTATGTTTTAGTAGGCATAAGGTTTTTCTAACCATGATGACTCGCGCACGTGCGCGCCGCCAGGCCCACGCTTGAAGATCCTTGTATTCTCAGCTGAGATGGACCTTGAAAAAGTACTTCTGGTCTACCACTAATGGTGAATAAACATGAACAACATTACTCGACTCTGACAAAGTCGAGGTCGGATGAGTTGGATCCCGTACTCCACTGCCGAAAGCGGTCGCGATGTTCCGATAAAAGATCCGAAAGGTTGCCGCCCCAAAAGCACTGAGTAAGCAATACATCGTGCTAGTTAGTGGTGGCAAATGGTCGGCAAATCGTTCAATGACATTGCAACACGCACTCTTGCTCTTCTTGTGAACAACTCTAGACGGATCTTATTTCAGTTTTGTTGCAGCGCTAGCGAATATCGAGTAACGCATATACACACAGAGGAAATAACACACATACGCACAGAGGAAATAGGATCCATCGCCATAGTCTTGGAATAGTAAGATGTGAGCGTCGCCGCAATTCGCCGTCTGTCAAACGTTGCTCTTATTTCAAGCGTTCAAAGACTCGCAAGGTAATCAGGTGGCGTTAGTTATATATACGAGAATGTGGCGATCAACACGTGGCGAACACGTGACCTTTCTGTCGAGACCACTAAACAAGCAGCTTCCCGAACTAAGAGGGCTTTCGTTACGACTCATCGAAGCAGAGTCGTCATCTCACGGTCCATCTAGCCTTGAGAAGGCCCTGGTCGGGCTTGCGTGCTGCAGCGGGGTGTATGACATTTTGGTCAAGTCTTCTATTGTGACGTTGCATATGCACGTCGAGCGTGCACTAAGACATGACATCAACTCTCGTTTCGTGGCTGAACGCACCTCATCTACCGGGGCAAATATACATATAATAAATACTGGTTGTTGGTGCTCACGCGTTCACGTACAAGTTTTTGTTGTGCTCTGCGTTTGTTTTTTACCTTTTTTTGCATACGTAATGTCAGACAATAACTACTAAAGTATTATTCACTTTGCTTGCAAAAGGGGGTGCGAGAAAGAGTTCAATGTCCATGACGGTAACTCGGGTAGCCTAATACCTCAACGCTATATCGAGATTCAAACAGCAGTTGACATTACAGCAGACGTCATTGTGTGACGCTGAACTCGATAAAAGCCACACTGTGTCTTACACATGTCTTACTGGTGGGTTGAATTATTTATATATATATATATATATAGTAAAATTTATTAGTCATGACATAGAAGACATAACAATATATATATATATATATATATATATATATAGTAAAATGTATTAGTCATGACATAGAAGACATAACAATGTGTATATATTGTTATGTCGTCTATGTCATGACCATTAAATTCTACAGTTTTTCTATAATTATTTGAACAGTGCTTTCCCACGATTCAGCTTGGCTGACTTACTGCAGATATCTACGTCAGACCAACACGCGTCACGGTACA
Source organism: Dermanyssus gallinae (assembly GCA_003439945.1). Taxonomy (NCBI): domain Eukaryota; kingdom Metazoa; phylum Arthropoda; class Arachnida; order Mesostigmata; family Dermanyssidae; genus Dermanyssus; species Dermanyssus gallinae. The sequence goes on along the minus strand of QVRM01007137.1, from coordinate 8,651 downwards.
GAAATTGAAATAATTCCAACGGAAGGCGGCGCGTCGTTCGGGATTCAATGAATTGCGTGCTCATCATCAGTCCCTCTGCCTGCTGGTGCTGTTTCTGTGTTGACTTTTCTGTGTTCTAACGAACATTTTCTGACGATCGATTTGGTTCTCCAACCTAGTCGTTCATGTTTGCGACTATTGGAGCGTCTTGGGTACTCATCAAGCACTCATACTTAGTAGCACAGCGGTGATCTAAAAATGCACGCGAGATCTCTTATGGTGATTTGTCTGCGCACATCATCATTCTGCACCCATATGGTAGAACGTCTGGAAACGAGCAGTCTGGTTGGGTTACGCGTGGAAACGGATGCGCTGGAACTATCAATCGTCCGGAAGTTGTTTATAATCTTAGGCAACAACTTGTTACCATTACAATGGTGCCCGCCTGTGCTGGTACAGCATGACGAGCGGTCGACGCATCGAGTCAGAATGGCCGAGTGGTCTAAGGCGGCAGATTTAAGCTCTGCTCCTCGAAAGAGGGCGTGGGTTCGAACCCCACTTCTGACAATGTTTCTTTTTGCCTCGTTTTACCAAATTTTTTTTGCTAGTTAGTATCATTTAGCTTTGGCCGTGCACATTTTTTGTACGCTAGTTTTGAAATTGAAGCAACTATGGCTTCTTAGCGCTACCAGCTTTGTAATATATAACGGTCCGACGTAAGGTATTTTGTCTAAGAATGCAAAAAAAGGATACCGTCGCAATCAAAATGGTGTTGAGTTTCCTCGTTGTATTAGTTTACGCTTAATGTGAATGAATACGATATTAGAAATGATGAGATTAAAGTTTAATTAGCGAGATATTAAAACGAATGCTTGGAGCAACTATAAATCAGGATGAAACAAGCATTTATGCAAACATGCTGTCAGGCCTTTGAGACTTTAAAAGCAACATTCTTAAAAAGTTTTAATTCTAGGCCCTTGAAACGCACGAACACATTTAAAACTATGCGTTACTAAACTCTTTAATTTCCATCAGAAGGTAGCCTCGAACTATTTATTGTCTTTAAGCTTCGTGCCTACTACTCTACGTGATTTATGGTTAAACAGGTACGTTCGAGGTATATATATATATATATAGATATATACTTTTCCACACTTACGTGCGGCAAGTGTATCGTCCCAAATTCACTAGTTTGCTACGCTTTTTGTTTGCATTGCCACGTATAGAAGGCAAAACCCATAAAACATTGTGGAGATGCCGGGGATTGAACCCGGGGCCTTTCACATGCGATGCAAACGCTCTACCACTGAGCTACATCCCCTCGGCGTACGGCAAGGATAACTGTCAAGGTTTCCCCACTGCCGCTCGTTTTCCCACGAGGACGTCTCGTTCTCGCTTTAGGTTCGCGCTCTTAGAGCAAGGTTTCTGCCATATTTGTCTCTTATTCGTAAAATGTTCAACGGCTAAACGACAACTGTATTGTACGGTCAGCGCAATCGTCAATAGTGGGATGATAATGGGATGAATTTAATTAAGGTGATTATTTTAAATCGGTAATCGGCTAGGATTGTCTTTGTTCATTTAGCCACTATTTTATGTGACCTGTGAAGAATGTTGTACGCTTCGTGGTAATCAAAGGCGGAACTGCTAGCGGTTACTTCAGCGTGTCATATTGTATATTTATATTTTTGATTTTGTAATATTTATTATGTGTTAGTTATGAGTTATTAAATAGTTATACATAAACAATAAATACTTTTTGCAGAGGCTAAACCGCGTATGTGGCAAGTGTGAAATAAGTGGGCTTTCACTACGCCTATGATTGATGCATTGCCACAGCAACTACACCACAGCTTCTGCAATTACCGCAAACACGATTCCTCTCAAGCATGATGAATGGCGCTTGCCGATGACGATTGCAGATAGCGATCGACTGACAGACCGTTCCACAGGTTTGTTGTTGTTGATGTTGTTGTTGTTGTTGTTGTTGTTGTTGTTGTTGTGTTGTTGTTGTTGTTGTTGTTGTTGTTGTTGTTGTTGTTGTTGTTGTTGTTGTTGTTGTTGTTGTTGTTGTGCTACTACTACATTGAAATCTATGTATGGCCTTAGAACAACCGCCGATTGCCGGCCGCCGCTATTGTTTCGTCTGTGTGGCACATTCACGCGCCTTACAAGACGCCTTGATCGATAACAAAGTAATAGTACAAAAGTAAATCCGTGGACGTTAAATGTTACCTGAGAGTCAGCCTCGATAAAAAGGTTATTATTAGAGAAGATAATATGTGACTCTACGCCAATGTTCGCTCTGCGTGGCTCACCCGGCCTTATGCTTTGCTTTGCGTTGATCTACCGGCGATTGCGTAAGTAGAGTTGTTAACGCACAGCTCTAAGTTGTATTTATGTGTATATAAAAGGTTGTTTCTAAATACGTTACATAACGTCACGTTCTTCGTCTTCTATTTTGGACGGGTCAGCATCAGAAAGGTACAGGCATGCGTTTAACACTTGGTTCCTATTCTTTGGCACAAACATTTACCTTAAAAAACGCTTATTTTTATTTCTCAAATTATTGTTTGGTCATGTGGCTGAAAGTGATACTATGTACGTTCGGCATAACTTCTCTCATTGCTGTAATTTGCTTATGCAAGATATATGAGTCTATGATGGCGGCAAATGAGGCTAGCGTTTAAAAGAAAGACAGAAAACGAAATATAAGCAAAAACAAATAAGATATACTACCAATGTACTTTACGTCTGATCTGCAAACTTTAATATAAGTGCTAAAAACACATACTTTTTTTTCTATGCATGCGTGTAGATTTTTTAATACCTCCAGTAACACCGTAGGTTCGGCTCTAGGCGGAAGGTAGCTAACCTGTTCTGGAATGCCAGTTCCGCTGGGCAATGCGGAGCTGACGCTTCCTAATGTACACGGCAAACATTTCCTAGCCTTCAAAACAATGCCTATGGCGATAGACGACAAAGGGACCTGTTAAACATGTTTTATACAATGTGTGTATGTGGAGCAAATATAAATCAGGATGAAACAAGCATTTATGCAAACATGCTGTCAGGCCATTGAGACTTTAAAAGCAACATTCTTAAAAAGTTTTAATTCTAGGCCCTTGAAACGCACGAACACATTTAAAACTATGCGTTACTAAACTCTTTAATTTCCATCAGAAGGTAGCCTCGAACTATTTATTGTCTTTAAGCTTCGTGCCTACTACTCTACGTGATTTATGGTTAAACAGGTACGTTCGAGCTATATATATATATACTTTTCCACACTTACGTGCGGCAAGTGTATCGTCCCAAATTCACTAGTTTGCTACGCTTTTTGTTTGCATTGCCACGTATAGAAGGCAAAACCCATAAAACATTGTGGAGATGCCGGGGATTGAACCCGGGGCCTTTCACATGCGATGCAAACGCTCTACCACTGAGCTACATCCCCTCGGCGTACGGCAAGGATAACTGTCAAGGTTTCCCCACTGCCGCTCGTTTTCCCACGAGGACGTCTCGTTCTCGCTTTAGGTTCGCGCTCTTAGAGCAAGGTTTCTGCCATATTTGTCTCTTATTCGTAAAATGTTCAACGGCTAAACGACAACTGTATTGTACGGTCAGCGCAATCGTCAATAGTGGGATGATAATGGGATGAATTTGATTAAGGTGATTATTTTAAATCGGTAATCGGCTAGGATTGTCTTTGTTCATTTAGCCACTATTTTATGTGACCTGTGAAGAATGTTGTACGCTTCGTGGTAATCAAAGGCGGAACTGCTAGCGGTTACTTCAGCGTGTCATATTGTCTATTTATATTTTTGATTCTGTAATATTTATTATGTGTTAGTTATGAGTTATTAAATAGTTATACATAAACAATAAATACTTTTTGCAGAGGCTAAACCGCGTATGTGGCAAGTGTGAAATAAGTGGGCTTTCACTACGCCTACCACAGCTTCTGCAATTACCGCAAACACGATTCCTCTCAAGCATGATGAATGGCGCTTGCCGATGACGATTGCAGATAGCGATCGACTGACAGACCGTTCCACAGGTTTGTTGTTGTTGTTGTTGTGTTGTTGTTGTTGTTGTTGTTGTTGTTGTTGTTGTTGTTGTTGTTGTTGTTGTTGTTGTTGTTGTTGTTGTGTGTTGTTGTTGTTGTTGTTGTTGTTGTTGTTGTTGTTGTTGTTGTTGTTGTTGTTGTTGTTGTTGTTGTTGTTGTTGTTGTTGTTGTTGTTGTTGTTGTTGTGTTGTTGTTGTTGTTGTTGTTGTTGTTGTTGTTGTTGTTGTTGTTGTTGTTGTTGTTGTTGTTGTTGTTGTTGTTGTTGTTGTTGTTGTTGTTGTTGTTGTTGTTGTTGTTGTTGTTGTTGTTGTTGTTGTTGTTGTTGTTGTTGTTGTTGTTGTTGTTGTTGTTGTTGTTGTTGTTGTTGTTGTTGTTGTTGTTGTTGTTGTTGTGCTACTACTACATTGAAATCTATGTATGGCCTTAGAACAACCGCCGATTGCCGGCCGCCGCTATTGTTTCGTCTGTGTGGCACATTCACGCGCCTTACAAGACGCCTTGATCGAGTTGCAGATGAAGCGATCGTCTCCACTTACCGCAGCCTCGCCCAACCGAAGGCTAAAACGATTATCGCTAATTAGATTGTGGAACAATCCGTTTCTGGCACTAGGCAAGCCCTACCAAGACGAGCGGCTCTGCCTTCTATTAGCAGGCCTTGTCGTCTTTACTCCCACCTCGGCCCTTGGCCCCGGGCCCCCAGTTATTGCCATGGCCCGAGGACGATGGCTGTTGCGCTCTTCTCATTTCACAATGGACAAATTTTGAACAAACAAGATTGTTGAATTTGTAGCAGCAAAGCAATCCATTTGTTTTTCAAACAAAGCCTCTTCGAACTCATCTGGAAGAGGACTAAACGTTTCTGGTTGGCGTACGATCAATTGTGCATGTTCAGGTGTAACGGCAAGCGCTAATACCGTGACCAATAATACGCACGTATATATATATATATATATATATATATATATATATATATATATATATTATATATGTATATATATATATATATATATATATATATATAGTGAATTAATCAACGTAGTTAATGCAATTATCAAGTTAATCAACGCAAGCGAATAGTGGATTAGAAAAGGTTTTAATGCGCCAGCTTTTTTACTTAAAAGAATAAAAGCATAGACGGGACCAGTGCCAGCATCGGTCTAACTAACACATTCGTGTAAAATTTGACGCGTCTAATGACCGTTGAGCACTCGCTGATTTCAGGTCGCGTGTCAACAGTTGCTCATTTGAAAAATAATTCATATTTTCATCTACTGAAAACAACCCACAGGGCAGTATGTAGGGAGGGGCAATTATTATAGCGCGTCGAAACGACGATACACAATGCAAACGGACACAGCTCCAACCCTTTTTACTATGGCTCGTTTACACACTAAATTCCTTTCGAGTTGGAAAGGTTTCTTCGTAGCATATGAAGTCGGACACCGCACACTTTTATATATATATTTATATATATATATGCTTGTACATACGTAATATACATTCACTTGCAGAGAAAATAAATAAATTCCAGTGCTCTATTTTACTGTTTTCAATTGCCTTATGTAGAGCCCTTCGTGTTTCTCTGTACTCTTCCCATAAATACGAAAGTTTGTGCCCTGGAGCGCGTGCATACTCTTCGCAAGCGGTGGCAGGTCTTTCGTTTTAAGGCGATCTGGCTATTTTACTAGTAGTACGAGAGGCGACTCCAAAAATGCTGTTTCTTTTTTATTTATTGGAGGAATTTGCCAGTGCCATTAGAGTAGTAGTAGTAATTTTCAGAATTTGGCGGACTTTGCCTGCAGCGGTTCTTAATGTAGCTTGCTCTTTTGACGTCTACTCCAGCTGTCGCTGAGTGTATGTTGTTCGTAAGGGCACTTAGGGCGTCAGCATAGGACGCACTACCTGATTCCACGACAACTGCGTAGTCTTTTTCTTTCTTTTTGTCGTAAGTTTTCTGGCCTGTTTCCTGGCTTTTAACTTGAATTTCCAGGGTCACGCCTGGATAATGCATAAGGGCTTGCTTCAAGGCTTTCCTTATGAGGGTAATCTCAGGTTGCCGGGATGGCCACTGCCGCTGCCTGGATTCGTCTTATCCCAAAGGAGCTGGAGAGACTGGTCGCTGTCTTTTATAGGGCCTGCATAGGGAACTCGTTTGCATTTTCTTTGACGTGGGAGAATATCCTTACATATAGTGCCCGTGTTGGACCTGGATTGTTTTCAAGCTACCCGATTATGAGGATCATCCTTGTCGGATCCCTGTGAGAGCAATAAAGCTCTTATTAGAACCTAGGATGCGTGCCTTGCTGAGGCTAGTGGCAATATAGGCGCGGGCAGGCGTGATATTTGTATGAGGCCTGCGAATGGTTGCCCGGTCAGCTCCTCTTGGAGAAGAGAGCACTGTATTTCTGCAGTTATGAATTCCTCTGGTGGTGGAAAGGGAGATATCTGTGGGTGTGAGTCAGTATTTTTCTCGACTGTCCCGTTGCTGTAGTGGAGGCAAAACCTACTTTACGCTGTCTGTGGCTAATTTTACATATAGTAAGGCCAAGTTCGTATTGCTTTAGAGTTTTTAATGTTTGCGGAGTCCGGCGTTTGCTGACTAAAATTTCTATGTCAGCCACTGCACTATTAGTAAAAGGCGTATGCACTTTTCGTCTACATATTGTAGTTAGGCGGCGGAAGCTCCTCTCGTTCAAGATTTGCTGGCGCGCGAGTTTCCTGCTCGGTTTCAGGGGCGTAGCTAGCTTTCCTTCTAATCGAGGCAGAGTAGTCTCGTTTTAAGTATCCATAACATCATCTCAGGAATTATATTTGCTTCATTAGGTTTTGCTACTGGTAAGAGATGGCTGTTCTTTAGCCTATTTCGATTTAAGGCTCGCTAGTTGGTCCTGCACGCAAGCGCCTACTGATCTCTTCTTGCACAGGTTTCCATGTTCCCCCCCCTCAAGCATATTAGCGAGTCTAATATGCTTGAGTTTCTTCACCGGACACTTGAGTGGTAGAGGGCCGGTTGCGCAGCCGCCATGCGACCGGTCTACTCGGAGGGCTGGAATAGGGCTGAGGGCCCAGCTGGAGGTGGAAGGGAGGGTGGAATATGTAGTGGGTGGGGGGGGGGTTCACCCGTCAGGCGCAAGATTCCCGTCCTTCAGTAAGCTAATGTGCGATAATTGTATGCGATTAGAGGCCGTTTTGCTGCGTCTGAGTTTTCCGCGCGTTTCCGCTCTCCAGTTGCCGCGTGTGGCGACTTTCGGGAATGCATGATGCACATGCGACACGAGCAGCCTGCGTGACTAGTGTGAGACTCGCAAACCCACTAATACCGGATTCCTCCCCACCCCCCCAGGCTCGGTATTACTTTGGCATTACATCGAAGCCGTGGGAGAGGCGTCTCTGCCATTCTCCTTCAATCAGCTCTATCCCTGACTATCATCCCGCATGTCTACCTGCGGTTGGATAGGGGGATGCCATTTTGTAATCCGTCCTGTGAGGGTGCGTCGAGACCATGAGGGCCTGGCTGCTCCCCACCCCCTCCCCCCTCCCTCGGCTCCTCGTCTCGACCACTCTCCCGAGAGACCCGCTCAAACCTTTCCCGCCTGGCCGTTTCCTTGGCTGTCTTGAGTGTCAAAACAGCGTCGAACAAGTTCGTGGCCTTCTTGATCCTTGACAGGTAGCTCTGGAACTGGCCGTGTCCGGTCAGAACCTGAGTCGTCCAGTAGGAAAGCTCCCCGTGTCGGCGGTCATACCATACCCTGAGGTCCGGTATCAGACTCTTGGTCCAGCTCCCTGTGGTCACACCGGGTCTTACCTGCGCCCATTCCTCATGCCAGGCCGATATGGTGGCACTCCTGGCCCTGGTGAGATCCAGACCTTCGTCTAGATACATTTTACTTCGTTCAGCCACTAGGAGGTCCCATGGCAGCATTTTGGCTAGGACCAGGAGAGCTTCGGTCGAGACTGTTCGATACGCCCGGCTTACCCTGATTGCCAGCGTTCGTTGGGTCGACCTTAGTGCCCCCCTATTTTTCGCCGTTCGCATTGCCATGTCCCCCCAGAATGGGGCTGCGTATAGCGCCGTTGATTCGGCCACCGAGGCCAGGAGCCTTCTTTTCACCTCAGCCACCCCACCGACCCTAGGCATGATCCGCGCCAGGTTCAGGGAGACCCTTTGGGCCTTTTCGGCCACGCACTTAACGTGTGCCGATCCGGTCAGTCCAGTGTCTAGCATGACCTCAAGGTACTTTACCTTCTTTCTGATTTCTATCGGGTGGCCCGCCATCACGAGGTTAATGCCGGTCGTCCTCTTTCTGCCTGTTATGTACCTAACAGCGGTGTTAAGCTGTAGTGGTTGCATTTGCCGCAAATCGGCAGACTCCCGCGATCGCTCTTCTATTACGGAGCACTCAAGTGGTTGTTAGTGGACGGAGGCAACTTGTGGCGGTCGGTGGGAGCTCTAAAGTCTACGATGGGAATTGTATCTACTGGCACGCCCCAGGGGTCGGTTCTTGGACCTTTTATCTTTATCACCTACATGAATTTCGTTCTGCGGGGCATCGATATGTACGTAGATTGCCTCCCTATCGTCTATGGAGACGACACCATTTTT
>QVRM01007136.1:0-32468 GCA_003439945.1 Dermanyssus gallinae | reverse complement strand
GCTTCCACAGGACGACTCTTATGGGTAGGATTTGCCTCTGCTTTCACAATACGACTGTTTTCCAGAAACTCCCGTTCTTTTCTTCTGCTGTTGGATTTACCTTTCCACGTTTTTTCTTTGTGTGGTGATTCTGTGGGAGCACCTACGACATGTGCACAAGGGCAAAGGTTTTAAGGCAATATGACAACTTACAACGTAATACTGTATGGTTCCCGTGAAACAAGTAATATTTATAGATGTATTAAAATTAATTCTAGTAGTAGCACTTCATATTATTGAAACGAAGGTTTGTGCTATTGTCGAGGTTCTTCTGCTGCGTCAGCAGTGTCCACATGCAATAGTGTACTTATAACGCAGCCTCCAAGGTCAGACAGAGCACCAGTTAGAAGAGCAGCGTTTAGAGGCGTCGCCAATTCCACACGTCTCAATAGTAGATAATTGCAACGTAAATCAAATTGCCATAATGATTCGAATTGTAATGCGTAAGTGTTAACGTAGACAGTACCTAACTGTTCAAAAAAAATGATCAAAACACCTGCATGACTCATGAAATCAAAACCGCTTAGAAACTGACGTTTCCATACGAACCCCTGTTTAAATTACACGCTGATTTTACGTTGGAACTGGAAACATCCAGGTAGAATATTATACTAAAATATACCAAACAGTATTAAAGATAAACTACGTGCTGAAGAGCGCTGGGTGCCAAATATCGGTATCACGGTGTGGAAATGCAGGGACATAGTTTAAAAAATTTTGCACGTTTTAATAACAGGTGTGTACTTATGCCACCTGTTATATATATATATATATTATATATATATATATATATATATACATATATATATACTGCTAACTTTTCATAATTTCAATTTTTCAATTTAAATTGAAAAAATTGAAACGGCTTATGAAAATCTAGATCTGAGCGTCTAAAAATAGTTTTTATAACTATTAGCATAAACCCTTGCAACCCAAGTACTCTGCGTTTTTTGCTAGCATTTAAAATCCCTCCATCCCTAAATATATTGCCGTTAACATATTTATGTTATTAATTTGCTTCCACATGCTTGGTGGACGTTGGTTTTGCCAAGTTGACTCGAAGGTTTTCTCCCTTTGGAGATAGACCTACCGTCAGCGTCATTTGATCTGAACCTCCATCTCGCGTCTCGCCTTGTCGTTCATTGGCACTGGTAGATTTTCTCCTTGCTTTACAGGACGGCTCTTATGAGCAGGATTTCGCTCTGCTTCTACATTAGGACTGCTTTCCAGAAACCTCTTCCTTTATTTTCTTACCGTTGGAATTATTTTGCCTTGCTTTTTCTTTTTGTGGTAATCCTTTGGATGCACCTACGACACATGAACAAAATGAAAAAGATGTTTAAGCAATGTCTTATATATAACAATTTTCGAAGTAGGTGCTGTATGGTTCCGCGCAAAACAAGAAATATTTACAAACTATTAGAATTAATACAAGCAAGTAGCACTTTACTTTGTGAAGTGAAATTTCGAACTTGAGTCGTAACTTATTGCTGATATCGTTAGTTTGTGAAGTCACCAAGAATCTGTAAAAAAAAATTCACAATACATAAGTGTGGTGCAACTCCACAGAATTTATTACATAACTTATATCGCATTGCAGGAGGCTACACCTGTATTGTGTAACTGCAGTGATGTTGCATCGGTGTCCATGCATTGCAGTATTAGGTATTCTATCTAATGTCACACTGACCGCATAGCTTGCATGCACATCTTCATCGTCTCCAATCATGGAGTCCCCGTCCATGCAGCTAACCTCAATCCATGCAGATAAACTACCCGTACGGGTCTGCACAACAGCGTTCTGTTTGGTTGCCTTGCAAAGAAAAGTAAGACTTCTGAACAGTCACAGGTTGCGAGCATCATATTTTGTTCTGCTCTTTAGTAGTTCGGTATGTGTAGAGCATTCTTTCATTAACAACAGAATAGACTCATATAAAACCCGAAAAGGTTCACAAGTTCAAGCGCAAATGTCCTTGGCGCGTTTTCTATGCAGTCCGAGTGTACGCTTTATAAACATGCCTCGTATTTTGTCAGATCGGACGGCCTTATACATAGCGCTTTTTTTTTGGCAAGTTACCTGCGTAAGGTAATAAATAGTAGGAGCGATTTTCTCTAGATATCTTGCTGTGGCCACATCCGTTAACACAAGATCGTATTACAGGAGTTGTATTTGCCTGTTGTTGATCTAATTAATTTGTCTAATTATAGCTAGCCGATGCGTCACTGTTGTTTCTAGGTGAGTTGGAAGCTGTGGATCTGGAAAAACGTGAAATTTTTACTTGGAGTCACCTGGTGGATAGGCTTCCCCGTCGCCAGAACGGAGTTTTGTCTTTCATTGTGGGTTTATTCCCTTGACAGTTGTTCTTGTTTTCCTGAAGGCAGTTGCATCGACATAGTTTGCACAACAACTAGTTAGTGGTGTCCGCTTGTAGCAAGTATCATAAATGCAGTCCCGTAAACTGCGTGCGGTGTTTTTACATTACGTATAGTGTGTTGCTACGTCGACTATATATAATATAAAATGAAACAGACTTGCTGAGTCCCCTTTGCTTACGCCAGTAACTGGCTCTTCTGTAGTGCTAACGTCTTTTTTAATCTTAATACTATTTACGTCTTTAAATAGCTGCATATGATTGTATACGCTTCTTGATACTGAAAAATGATTCCTGCCTTTAAGAGGTCAAGTCTCTTGCGTAGACCCCTTGCAAGCAGAAGTTTTCTGCTTATTTGTTTTGTATATTTGTGCTACATTTGTTGGGATCATAAGCTCTCTCTCTATACATTGTACTGGTCAACGGCATTCCTCGGTAGCTGGTTGGTTTGGTAGCATTGGCCTTCTTTTTGCAACTTGGTTGTATAGTGCTATTGTTTTATTTGCTTAATGTTCTGCCATTGTAAAGTCTAGTGTTAAATAGAGAGTTGTACGAGTTCCCGCAGCATATTACTGTTGGCGCCAAAATGTTACTGAGATATCCCGTCTAGCGCTTCCGACATTCTACTTGCCCCCTTCTATGATGGTGTCCGCTACCTGGGTCTGCGTGATTAATTCTACTTTTCGTCTTCTTCGTCGTAGCACTGAGGAGTGCTGTAAAGTGTCTAATCCACTAATTACCGTCGATCACTAGGTTGTCCGTGATTGGTCTCTTCGGTAGGAGATATTGTCTTTGTTTATTGTTTCGCAACCTCTAAACGCGAGCCTATTTTTCGTAAATTCGTCTATTTTTTTATCTTTGTATCCTGAATCAAGGTTTACTGATTATCAATCAAGGTTTACTACCAATTTACCAATCACAAGGTTCACTGATAATTGAATGACTGAGCATGTCGACACACACCACGGCTGTTCGATCTTGAGGGATGTTTGTTTTCGTCTTAGAATCAAGACGATCGATAACTGAATAATGACCGACGGTGATTGATCTTCTTAGGCATGTTTTTCTGCTCTGCTAAGGCGCACGCGGTAGCAATGTTTTGAGTCATGATAATTGGATCATATCTCAACCGCATGTATGCTTTGAGACTTTAACCGCGCATACCAACGCAGTAACAGGCGCCGCCAGTAAATGGGGCCTACCAACACCAATGCCACCAGGCAACTGTCAGCAGGCAGTGAAGTACGCATCACGATTGTCTGCTGATCGAAATGAACGCTCGGCTTTTAGGCATCCCTCAGCCCGCCCAGCGCAACTGTGAGCTGGCCAATCAGAGACAATCACCATCACGCTATCGACGCAAACTGACGATGAACTGTACAACCTCCAGTTCACTCGCTAATGATGAATCGTACAACCTCCAGTTCACTCGCTAACTCACCTGGCCGACATATTCCATGTAGAGAAATAGAGCGCAAGAGGCCGAATTTCCATGATGGTTGTTGACCCACCTGACCAACATAAGTGGTCGAAAAAAGATTTGCTTTCTTAAATCTCTTACGAATTTGATCTACACGTAGATGCATCTATCATACGGCTAGAGACATACCTTGTTTACCGTCTCGAGGTGACCTCCTTGGTTCTTCTGTCGAGGAGGTGCTTTTGCTGCAAACGTTGGCGGCACTGTCGTCTTCACTACTGCTACCCGAGCGGCTGCCTCTCAAACTACTGCTATTTGGGGCGCCTTTAATTGGCGCCGTTTTCACCAGTTTTGGGGCACCAACCCATGTTGCGGCCATCAGTGACGGATCATGGCTAGTGTAGTAGTTGCGATCGCGGTGGAACGGGCTGTATTCTTCGTCCGTGTCGTCGGCACTCAACAGCTCTGTCTTCGCTCCTGCTTTTGACATTCTTCCTGCAAGAGACTTTAAGAACGTTTATCGTCTAAATGGACACGAACTTTCTAATGACGGGCATTTGGATCGTTGCGCCATCGCTATCTTTGTGGGTTCGATCGTAAACCGTTTCCTGCGACGTTGTTCGTGAGAGACCTACTTTGGGACCCGTCTTTGACTTCATTGCCACATACACAGCACAGGAACAGTCTCATGCACAATTTTGAACGACACAGCGATGTTGACGTTTTCTGTGCGATATTGTGTAGTTTACTTCGTTTTCTAGCAGAAATGATTTTGCCGCCTGTGGGCGGTTATGCAGCAGCCTGCTATGACATAGAATAAGTACGACGGGCGACGAAGGGCGTCGACACGTCGAAACGGTGTTGTTGTTTTGGCTTCTTTCTGGACAACGATATTGGGGTATCGCTCTCTGCTTGGGTTAGTAAGACACAGTCCTTGGGGAACCCTAGATATCGCAACATGTCCGGCCCTCATTGCATAAAAATCATGCCTCACTGTGAGCTCCAAGCCCCCGGGAAACGGAGGATAGTCTAGAACAAAAAAACAACCTCCTTAAGAATGTTTTTAATTTGGGCAGTCATATGGCTTTTGCTTGGTGCAGATCGTATCGTGATCATCAAGACGCCACGGAATCGGCAGCCAGCTTCGGCCTATACGTTTACCAATGGTTTGCTTTCGTAAGTGGGCTAGGGAAACCTGGTGTATGATCCAGGGCGCTAGATCCTGGGGACAAATACTCGACTATGCTGTTGTTTCGGCCAGTGTCCTTCTTAAGCTGAGCCACCTTTAACTGCATTTAATCAGTAAAAATCTTATATCATCCAGCCTAGTACCAGGGCTGGCGCGGTCTGCACCTGGACGTGCCTGTAAGATGTTACCATAGCTTCGAGGGTTCCTTACACCAGGGGCAACTCCCTTTGTGGCCCGCTCCTAAGGGAACTCAATTTCTGGATAATTGCGTAATTGGTCTCATGGTTTTAGAGTTATCATATGAGTTCTCAGTCGAGGCAGCTGCTAATGACAACAAAACGTTCAACTGCTTTATCAGCGCGCACCAGATGCTTTCTACAATTTAGAGCTTTTGCGAATAATGGTGTTCTATGAAGTGAATTTATTTTTTACGAGTTGATTGAGTGACGAAACTGATGTTCGTCTCATACGTCATATACCCGCTGATGCTCTTTATCCAATCATATTTATTTCACTCAAATAGAGTATGTACATAATAGTTCATGCTATTATTAAACATAAATACTTGTTGTTTGCCGTTCCACCGAGAGAAGAAGTGTAAGGATCTTCGTTGCAGTGCTGGACAATCAACCGCGTGGTACTTAGCGCATTGCTGCGAGCAGAAACCGACAAATACACTGGTAGTAATAGTCTTCATGAAACTCCCTACGGGAGCATACGAGGTGATGGAACCCGTGTACGATGTACCTGGTATATACATGCCTGTCATCGCAGGCCACCCCGGCCCACAACCAAGGAGACTTAAAGACGTCGAGCGTTTCTTACCTCCGCCGATGCTTCCGTGAATTTGCGTCCGCCCACTCTTCCAAAAATGGTTAAGTGGCTCCGTCAATGGCATTACGCAGCCTAAGCCGAAGCATCTCCACCATAGGCGCACAGTCCGACAATACATAGACGAAACGGCTTCTCGCCTTGATTGAAAGCAGAGTACTCGCTTTATGTATAGTGTGAAGCACTTTTCAAGCAAATTAAAATTAGCTTGAGATAGGTGTTTGCCACACTCTGTCTAAGCTATACGCCAACTTTGGCAGAGTTTTTAACATAAACAAGCGCACTGCCGTACCGACGGAGAGTCGCCGTACATCTCCGACCACCCTCCGTAGAGAGGTGCCAGTGCCGAGGTAACACTGTTTTCGATGTGTGTAGTAAACGATGTTCCCACTGTAGTGAATCCGGAGACCCAAGTATGGGAAAGAGGTTTACAAGCTCCAATGGGCTTCCCGCAGCAACGAATAACGTCGTTTGCACCTAAAACGCCCCGCCCGACGAAACTTGATCGCCTTGGTTTGGCGTGTGAGTTTATTTCTAGCCCTTTTTTCATGAGATACGCCTCTACCATGGCGGTAATGCGCGAGATGGCACCAATGTTACGATGAGCACCAATCGGATGTCATCAGCATACATCACTACCACGGCATGTTGAAACTCTTGACGCACGTATTGAACAGGTCGGCCAGAAGCAGCGTGAACGAGATGCGCTTATTGGGTCCCCCTGAGGAGTCCCAACATTCTGCGTTAGCTCACGCACGCCGTTCCTTCCCTCGACCAACAGTGTATCATCGTCGAAAAAACTAGAAATTACTCGCAGAAGAGCTCCACCTATGCCAATCTGTCTAAAACAATCGATCATAAGTCGCGCGGAGCCTTGTCAAAGGCCTGACGCAGTCAATGAAGACTGCATACAGGTGGCCCCCTGGACGAGACACCGTCCGTTCTACTTCGGATTTCAAAACGTGGATGGCGTCGCGGGTCCCATGCCTTTTCTAAATCCGAACTGCTCGGAAGGCAGAGCATTGTTTGCTATATTTGCAATCCTTTCAATAAAGCTTACAGAATATTTTCTTGAGCGTTCGCTCCGACGCCACTCCCCGGTACAGATTTGGGTCACTTCTATCGTCGCCGTGTTTACCCTTGAATAACAGAGAAAGCCTATCAATGTGCCAAACTCTGGGCATTCCCTTCCTCCAAATTCTATTAAAGAAATCACAAAGGATCCTCTTCAAGAGCGGCTCCGATTGCACCCAATGTTCGTAGTAGACCCGATCTGGCCCACTACTTTTCCATCTAGGAAGGGATCGGATAACTCGGCATACTTCTTCTTCCTCAAAGGGAAGATTCATGGTGTGCTGCTCAAGTGTAAGTGGATACTCAACCTCTGTGGCCGAGTTTTTTACGTGAGGGTTGAACAGCAGATTCGTCAAATGACGTTCTACCTGCTCGTCACTCAGTGAGTGCCGTATCCCCTTACGAGAGCTGGTTATGTAGGCATGGGGCTCCCTTTCTGCTCGTTCAAGTAGACGGGCTTCCTCTCGCCTCGCATGTTCGACTTTATAGTCACGGCATAGCCCTATGTAGGACTTTCTACGAGACCCGTAGTCCTGGTCTTCGTCTTGCTTGGAGCTGTGGATCTGCTCGGGCTTTTGCTAGTCTCAGCAAGCCGAGTAGTTTTTCTATGTCGGAGGTAACAAGTCCGTGTGAACCACGGCCGGGATCTCCGCGGCTTGAACTTCTTCCACTTAACTGCTCTCTGCATTCTCCTTCGAGAGTCAGACAGCAGACATCTACATCACTTCCGGCCAAGACACTCTCAATACCGACTGGAAGCGCGGCTAAATCGAGTTATCGAGTTGACGGGTCGGCTTCATCTGTGAACGTTTCTGCTGTTCCTGCCCTAGAGGCAGGCACGCGTACTACAGCTCGTACAGGTAGATGCTTTCTTGAAGCAAGCTCCAGAACTTCAAAGCTCTGAAACTCAGTACGATCAAGATTATGAAACAATAAGTCTATGGTACTCCTGCCGCTATGGCCGACGTAGGTGAAGTCATTTCGTGCATTAGCACACACAAAACCCACATCATCCATAAGCTGCAGGAGAACTTCCCCTTTGTCGTCATTGGCTCCCTCATCTATTCTGCAATTAAAGTCACCTCCAACAATTGTTGGAGCCCTAAGGTCAAGACCCGAGAGTCCCGCGAATACGACGTCTGTAACTTCTGCAGATTTAAATGTCGGAGGGAGATAAACACGACAATGTTAACACTTCCGGATAAAAGTGTCATATAGTATTCATCTTTCTTATACATCGCATAGGGCACAAATAGTTACGTAGATAGACAGAAAGTCCTCCTATTGGTCTGCCCAATCCCCCAACAGACATGGCGGCCAACTGATGAAACCCTTGCATCTCATCGAAATGCAGTTCTTCCCGCTGGAACGGTCTCTACCAAGAGGGCGATTGTCTATTTCTCGAAACAAATCATCTAGCATTAGATCCATTGCCCCTTTAAGACCTTCACAGTTATACAATAGTATTCGTCGAGGTACGGTTGCCTCCGAACACACCTCTGTACCACTATCTAGTCATTTCGAGGGGTGAGGACCGTTTTTAGCACAAAGCTTTGCATGACCATTTTCTCGAATGCTCTTTATGTGCAATCATTTATTCTGGCATTCTGCCAATCAAAATTAGCAACAAAAAGCAACACGCATAGAACATATGGAGAACCTTCTAATCATATGCTAATCGTTTGCGGAAGAACACATACAAAACACCTGACAAGCTGATCTAGCACGATATGGCAAGACCAGTAGTACACTTACTTTTAGAATCTCGTTTGCCGGCGATTGACGACGGCGACGATATCGTTCCTCACAATCGCGCGCGTGCAGGGACGCGTAGATACAACGTTTTTAAAAAAGTTTCTAGGATTAGTTAAAGGAACCCATCATTCCAGGTGCTAAACGAATGTTTTAGAGTCAGTAGCCAGTCAGGTTTAGAGCTGTGTAATACGGCGGCGCCGGACAACGTGATAAAAGCTCGATGAACGATGCTCTTTTAAAGCCTAATTTTGTTTCCACGTTCTCAAGATTATTTTTCATTCTCGCGATCACAGCATAGCAGGAAATAGCATTTCGAAGAAGCATTTCTGTGGTTTAAAATCAACTTATAACATAGGACCCTTTTTAGATTATTTATCTGTTAGGTTTTTTCAAAGCTTAAAAAGCGCCAACTAATCATTTTGGGGTACTGTACTAGATTTGGCTTGTTACACTGCTAAGATGTCAGGCATCATCTAGAAGAAAAGAGACGTCACTCAGTTTCTATACAGGGATATAATAAGTAGTTTTAAAACTACCCGTGGGTGCAAAATAGATTTAAAATTCTCCATTGAGTGTTTCAAACTGACCATTTATTTAAACAATGGGAGTTTTCTTTTAGAAAGCCCTACAGAATGCAACTGTGTCTTTTAATAGTAAACAAATTGAGGTGTTTGAGATGCAGCGGCATCTATGTTCTGACTTAAAATGCGTTTGCACCAAGAATGCAATCGTGTCGTTAAAAATGCAGAGCCTTTTAAAAGAGCTCTCCTTTTAAAAAATAAAACAAAGGCTAGCACATATATTCGATCCCTTGGGAATCATGTCACCAATATCTGTTAACGCTAAAATGCTACTCCAAAAGATATGACAGCAAAGGTTGACTGAAGTGAGGAACTATCAGAGACAAACCGCGCAGAATATCATGACACTATTAGCCTCTTGGAACACAACGATACACGCAAAACACATCGTGCAATTGAAGACAAGCACAACAAAAGCGTTCATAAGCAAAAGTAACTGCACACATTCTGCGATGCTAGCCAGTCCGCTTATGATTATGTTATCTACCTCTGGGAAATAAGCAGGGGCGGCAGTTTATCTATTTGGTCCAGGCTGAGACGAGAACTCAAGGGAGCACTCACTGCACATTGCTCAGCATAGCTAGGAGCGTTAATAGCAGCTATACTGGGAGTGACCAGAACAATGATGAGAAAGCCCTAGCTATCTCAACATGTACGGCCCCTGGTGCATCGAAGATATTCCTCTCGGCGATTATAAGCCCGTAGCAAACGGGAGGTAGTCTAAACAAAGACCTCCTTTAAAATGTTTTAAAAATAAAACAAAAGACCAACAACAGAGAGAGAGAGAGAGTGATGCATCATTACCGCCCAAGCGATTCTATTTCGTTCTAATGCGATATCACATCTGTGTTGGGCTGAGTAAGAGATTTTCCTAAACGTTGTAGGGTCGTTACTGCCCTTACAACTTGTTTCGGATGTCACTCGCGAGTTTTTTTTTGGGCTTCACGGGTCAAAATAGTCAAAGACGAACTGTTCATCACTCATTGATCTTAAATTAAACATTCCGGTTTAGTGTATTCCTGACTCGATGTCAATAAAGGAGCGCAGAGATACCTCTAGGTTTAACGTCGCTCTAGCGCAAGAGTCAGCAGGCAGCAGCAGGTTATTGGACGCGTTAATATTTACCAGTTGGTTGAAAACAGCGCGATAGCACTTAACCATGCACCAACGTTTCGAAATCGAGGCAATTATACCAATTGACTTGATTTTTAGATATCTAAGGTTTGCTACGATGTGCATCGAGATTAGATAAGCCCAAAAAAGTATCTATCAACGAAAAGCACCCACTCATTCTACCAGGAGATAATGAAGTAGTCGAACAATTAATAGATTGGACACGTTTATTGAAGTGCCTCTCGGGAGGCATTGCGGCAACTTGGCGGCATCACTTAACATAAAATTATCTAATATTACATGCACGTGAAATGACAAAACGTATCTTTCCGCTGTGCAGTCACTGAAGAAGTTCATTTAGGGCCAGTAGTCGAGCTTCGACTACGGAATTATGTTAGTTCTTCGAAGATTTAATAAAACAGATTCTTCAGTCTAAAAAGCGTCCCAGATTAGGCCCATACTGTTTGTATAGCATAAAATAGATAAAATGTTGATTTCCAAAAATGTATGTATAAAAACATAAAATTATTACTAGCGGTTCTCTAGATTGAATGAGAATTCATTAATGAGCGTCTAATTGTCAAACACCCACTTCGCAAGATCTTAGAGACAAACCGACTATCTTTTCGAAAACTAGACACTACACATACTGACATTGAAAACACGGGTAACCAAGGCTAACTTACACACTACCACAGACTGAAACGGAGGCGTTATGATTAGCCGATCTCCTATATGGATACCAACTCAAACTACCCCATTCGGGGACATAAAGATTACTCAATACTCTAATAAGCGTATCGGCAATAATACTTAAAAAACATTAAAACATTGTTCAATCGATATTGAACACATTTTGGAAAATATTTAGAGATTAATAGAAAATATTGTGATAATTTATTAATCATTTACAATACGTTTGCACACTCGGCAGTGCTCGCCTGTACAGTACTTAAGATGACCCTACACTAAAAGCCCTACGGAAAGCAAACCACTCGCGGTCGGAGACATATACATGCTGCAAAACGCCGCTCCTGTAAGAGCCTTCTGGCAGAGAGATTCTACTGTTAAGATCACATTTCCGTTTGCTTAAATCAGGCCAGACACTAGAAAGCCTATACAGTTAATATGAGCTCGATGTGAAGGAACTGATTTATACACGCAATACTTTCTTAAATTATATAAAATAATAAATTATATAAAATATATAATAAAAAATAATAAAAAATAATAAAAATTATATAAAATATAAACAAATTTTATTGTCCATTTGTCCTTTTTCGTTGCAGCACAGCACATCAGCATGCAGGGCTAAGACCCATAAGGCTGCTAGAAAACGTTGCGCTCATCTAAAAGATACAACATCATTATGTTAGTGTGAATTATTATTTATATTGAAATGTAAACAAATAAAAAAGAGAGAAAACAAGTTTGAAAACCTATTTTGATGCATGCTCAGATAACTAATTATGTTACTTAAAACCGAAGTTAGTAATGACATAAACACGCTTATAAAGGAGAAGTTAGAGGATATTATGATGCTGATACGATCATCTATACATACGAAATACAGATGTGAAAACGCTCGCTATAGTAACAAAATGTAAATTATTGCTTTGCATACATTTATAGTGCACTCACGAATGTTCATCGATTTCAGCGAAGCAACGAATGGTTAACGATCAATTAGAGCATGTGTGAGCGAAGAAGTGAAACCCCACACCCTCGACTGAGGAAGGGACACGTGAGAGTTGCGGCGAATGTTAATTGAAGTCAGACAGAAATGTCACTCGCATACAATCCTCACGACCTACCCCGAAATCCAATTAATAGCGTTAGGTACGTAACATTCAGCGATGGTTCCGATCCGAGATTTGGTTCTTGTTAGAGACGACCCTTGCTTCATGTTACCATGCTCTAATCGCGCATTCATCTGTGCCACTTCCTCTCTATTGTGCTGGATTTGTTGAACCTTAGTTGACAGCTCCGTATGCTGCGTCCAAAATTATAACTCGGAATCGAACATAATACCCAGGGGTTTGTAATGCGCGACCCTGGGGAATGCCTTGACCATTGAGATATATATGGTTCGATTTCAAAATCGCATATTTAGGAAGAAAATGGTGCATCAGTTAGATATGTGGTCGTTGGATATCTGCGTTGTCGTTCTCCCCGTTTTCTCTATAAATCTCCATATATATTTCTTGAGACCAACAGCTGTCCGTCTAACCCTTGACGCTTTGAACGCGATCACAGCAAAAAGTTACAATATTTATTCGGCTCTGGTCAGTGCACCTCAGGCTATTTCGGAGTCAGTTGCTGATGTGAGCAAAAGAGCAAAAGAAAATCGACTGAAACGAAGCGTTCAAGAAATCATAGAGTTTTGTTGGTAATAAGAACACCGCCAAAACACAGTAGTGTGTAAGAGAGCAAATGGAGTTGCGCTCTCTGTAAACCACTTGGAACGAATCTTCTACGTCTCTTCAGTGAACGCTTTAGATGTTTTCCACTTTTATTGCCTGAGTCCAGGTTCGGCCTTTCGGTCTGCAGCTAAGGCCACGAAAATTTTCTTTCTTCTCAATGTTCCTGTACATGTCAAATGTCATGACTTGATAGGGTATATGGCTATAATCACCGAAGTTAATAAAAGCCGAGCAAGATATCTGGGCCGCACTGAGGGGCCTATTAGGAAGGGTTCAGTAAGGCTCCGTAAACTAAAGACGTCTACCATGCGGTAACGATCAAGTTTCTCTTCAAAATTCGCTTCGACTCGGAAATGGGCTCTCACTGCATTATATCCGGCTTTGTAAGATCTCAAAAGTGTGTGTCCGAAAGCTGCATCTTGTTTGAATAATCTACTCGACACAATGCTTCTTTTCTTAATCAGCTTTTTCAAGTTGCTTTAATTGGTTCTGCATAGTTTACCTACAAAGGTTTAGAATTTAAAATGTTAATCTTTATTATTATTATTATTATTATTATTATTATTATTACTATTATTATTATTATCACTGTTGCAATGACTCTCTAAGAAGTACCGACGTGTGCTGCAGTAAAGAGTGACACAATAATAAACTTGCTACTATGCACCTAAATGCTGGTACTGAGGGATTGATGACGGATTGAAAACTTGGGACAGTTAGAGCATTTGCGTAGTTTCCTATGAAACGAAGCATTTGCGTAGTTTCCTATGAAGGTCCCTTATCAGCGCCGCGGTTGTTAGCGAGACATGACTAAAGGATGTCAAGATCCCGGCTTAGTCAATTAACGGTTTTGGCTTAGTCGCGTCAAACCAAAGTGTGAATGAGCTCGGAGGCCCGATTGTCTCATCTTCTCTCGCGCTGAGTAGTGCCGACGGTAACGTGTAAGCTGTGCGCATTCATATAAGAGAACATACGAACTTTGAAAGCCATATAAATGAGTTAAAGTCATTGGCTTTTACTCATTGTCTATTTTTCTAGCATTGACTTTTTCTAAAGCATCCTGGCTGAGTGTGTTTGATGCAGGCGATGTCGATTTAGAGAGACTTCTGGGTTGCGGCGGCTCCGCTAACAAAATGCATCGGAGACACAAAAAGGTCAATTCTGCCGAGAGGAAGCTTCTATATCTAGGGAGTCATAAGCGGTATTAACATTGCCTACATGCCGCTAAAGCTACTAAAGCTTTGCAGGACATAACCACTCGGTAGAGCTGCCTTCCACATTAACTGTGTCTCCCAATCGGTCTGTTACTGACCCATAAAAATTGACGAGCTTTCTCGGCGCTTTGCAACCATAGGCTCCGCTACTGTTGCGCCTCTCTGTCTAGAAAGAAACGAATTGCTCATCTTTACAGGTTTATGAACCAACTAGGACAGCTCATTCAAATGATCGGTTTAGTGTCATCTCCATAGGCTCCGAGGTTCTTCTTGTCACTTCTTTCTAAACAAAAAGCGAGCCAGAGCTGTGAAGCTACGGAGGCGCCCGGGAGACTTTTGAAGAGAATTAGCGGCCTTTTTCATTGTCGGCCCCCTAACACCCATCTTCTACACGCGTGTCAATACCTCGTTTGTGACTCCGTGTCACAAAAAAACAGGGGGATAAAACAATATCCGCCAGTTACCGGCCCATCAGTCCAGATAAGTATGTGTCCAGGATTTGAAAAACTTTGTCAAACTTTGACATGGTACATACACATCAAACATAGACAAACACATACACATCAAACTTCGACACAAAACACACATGACTTCTGTCATTTTCGTCAATCTACAGAGTGGGCCCTCGCCCTTTAAGGACAGTCTAGGATGGACTCAGTAGAATCGACGAAAATATGTTTCGGAGTCTTTTTGAACGTTGCCGCGCCTTTCAATCACTCAGAACTGCCTCAAACGTTGCACGTGGTTAGGTGGTTAACGAGTACAGCTGAGTGGTTTTGTTCGTACCTAACTTCAAGAATTCAGGCTGCCAGAGTTGGGTCGGTCGAATTCTCATGGAGATGCATAGATAGCGGCACCACGCAGGCTTCTGTGCACGGGCCTTTTCCTGTTTATAAATCCTACTGACACAAAGACTGCTGACGATTGCCATGCTGGGCTCTAGAATAACTCAGAGGATTATTTCCTGCTGATTTCCGCCTTGCTTTATTGTTTAGTATGACCTCCAGATGTGCCACAACTCTTGTAGTTCCATTACTCTGTAAAAATCTAGTTAGCAAGCCCTTGCTTCTCGTCCCCTTCCCTGTCTTGTTTTTTTCGCGAGGTACAAAAACGGCTTCTAACCAATACGCATCGTCATAGTTGAGGCGCGCATGCTTTGTATGTTGTGCTCCTTCAGCTAATGTGTCTTCCTGGTTGACAATTTATGTATTTATTTATGCATATAACTTTGCTATGTTAGCACTTTGGAGTGGACAATTGTCTTCACGCGAACGTGTGATTACGGGTTCTCTAACCCAGGGTTAGCCCAGTTCCACAATGTGCCCCGAACTGCATTTCCTCGTTGAATGTCGAGCGACAGCCTCTGACGCAAGAATTCGGATGCTCTCGAGTCTCCTGTCGAAAGATTAAGGCTTCTTCCTACGCGTTGAATTAGTTTGAGCGTAAGGGGGCCTGCAGTTCCCATAGTCTCGAACGCCAACTGACAAAATTCGTGCGGATAATCCACACTGGAATATGTTCTGCATTTGTTAGCCTCAGCTAACCTGAAAGCATGACCTGCTCGGTCCGCACCTGCACCGACCATCAAAGGGCTAATGAGTCGGTTACAGTTGCGTCCCAAACAAGCATGCGGCCACGCTCAAAGGGCGTCAAAGTCAGGCCGTCAGGCCTTTTTCTGTCATCTCTCGATAGACCCGGGGGCTCTAGAACACATGGGAAGCCGGCAGATCGAAGTGCGCGACTAAGGTGTCGTTTAGAGCAGAGTGGCGTGCTCGTCGGCCTGCACTTAACGCGCATGACAGGCCATGATGGGCCAACGCGTCCACAAAATCACCACAACGACATCGGTGGGGCACGACTAGGTCAACACCAAGCCGCAGCCCTGCGCTTATGCGCGTGGTCTCGTCGTCCAACAGAGTCCCATTCGCGGACATGGTAGGGCGTGTAGCCAAGCCCCAGCCCCTTAACTACTAACAGCTTAAAGCCTGGCTTTATCAGCAACAGAAGGCGCTCTATTAATCAGGTTTGCTAGTCGCTTTTCTTGTAGAGGATTTGTCCAATTGCCCTGGTTGGCCCTATCGTCGGGAGGAGAATCAAATAACAACGACAATTCGCTGGTCAGTCTTTGAAGTTCACCGTTATAGGCGTCCCAACCATCACTGTTCAATAATGCTTGAACCCTGTCCGCCGCCTGGGTCAATGACGACACGATTGCAGGTCCTGCCATCATGACCGCGTCGGGCACACCTAGGCCGCCTAAAGAAACTGGGAGCATTACCTGTTCCCTTGCCGCAGGGGTCAGCTTAAGATTTAGTTTGATCTCTAAATGTCTAAGCTAAGTCCATTAAATGGCTGTAAAAGCTCTCGTGATAAAAAACAGGTTGCAACCTCTAAGCAGGTGTGTTAACCTCGTGGTTGTGCCCCGAACTGAATTTCCTCGTTGAATGTCGAGCGACAGCCTCTGACGCAAGAATTCGGATGCTCTCGAGTCTCCTGTCGAAAGATTAAGGCTTCTTCCTACGCGTTGAATTAGTTTGAGCGTAAGGGGGCCTGCAGTTCCCATAGTCTCGAACGCCAACTGACAAAATTCGTGCGGATAATCCACACTGGAATATGTTCTGCATTTGTTAGCCTCAGCTAACCTGAAAGCATGACCTGCTCGGTCCGCACCTGCACCGACCATCAAAGGGCTAATGAGTCGGTTACAGTTGCGTCCCAAGCAAGCATGCGGCCACGCTCAAAGGGCGTCAAAGTCAGGCCGTCAGGCCTTTTTCTGTCATCTCTCGATAGACCCGGGGGCTCTAGAACACATGGGAAGCCGGCAGATCGAAGTGCGCGACTAAAGGTGTCGTTTAGAGCGGAGTGGCGTGCTCGTCGGCCTGCACTTAACGCGCATGACAGGCCATGATGGGCCAACGCGTCCACAAAATCACCACAACGACATCGGTGGGGCACGACTAGGTCAACACCAAGCCGCAGCCCTGCACTTATGCGCGTGGTCTCGTCGTCCAACAGAGTCCCAATTCGCGGACATGGTAGGGCGTGTAGCCAAGCCCCAGCCCCTTAACTACTAACAGCTCGAAGCCTGGCTTTATCAGCAACAGAAGGCGCTCTATTAATCAAGTTTGCTAGTCGCTTTTCTTGTAGAGGATTTGTCCAATTTCCCTGGTTGGCCCTATCGTCGGGAGGAGAATCAAATATCAACGACAATTCGCTGGTCAGTCTTTGAAGTTCACCGTTATAGGCGTCCCAATCATCACTGTTCAATAATGCTTGAACCCTGTCCGCCGCCTGGGTCAATGACGACACGATTGCAGGTCCTGCCATCATGACCGCGTCGGGCACACCTAGGCCGCCTAATGAAACTGGGAGCATTACCTGTTCCCTTGCCGCAGGGGTCAGCTTAAGATTTAGTTTGATCTCTAAAATGTCTAAGCTTAGTCCATTAAATGGCTGTAAAAGCTCTCGTGATAAAAACAGGTTGCAACCTCTAAGCAGGTGTGTTAACCTCGTGGTTGAAAAACAAGATCTAAGAAGGAATAAGCCGCAGTGGGCCCCCAATTAAGGTAGTCTGCCCGCCGCTTTCTAGAATAAAATATGTAGTTTCAAATGAGTCATACAGCCCTGCTAAGAATCGAATACGCTGTAAGGCGCTATTGTTGCTAATATTTTGCAACACTGTTTTTTCACACTTTTTTATTTTTTTGTATGAACCGATGTTGAGATTGCAATGAAATCAACACTATACTCGTGTTTCGCCATGTACATCATGCGCTTAAAATTTCAAGCCATTCAAATAAACCAAGCCGAAATTATCACAAAAAAACATGAGTTGCTAATTTTTTGCAACACACTTTAGTAGTTAAAACTAAGCCACTCGTTAAAAGTACGGACGTTCCAGTCTTAGTACATATACACAAGCGCGATATTACTATTGAATGGAATTCGGAAGAATTCGTACACATCCGTTTGTGAGAACGTAACGACAAAGAGTTATACATGTTACGACCCGGATTTAAATATCGTGTCTTAATCGCCTTCCTCTTGGGCCAAGACTGTACCACGGCGAATGATATCATCTTGACGGTTAAGCAGTCCAGGATAGCTCGCTATTCGTTGTTCTCTCAAGTGCTCATTACTTAGCGCTTGGTTAGTGGGAGTGGTCGGTACAACTACAAAAGTGAAGTGACCAATAAAATTGCCTTTAACTTCCTAAGGTGTCGAGCCCGGTGGCGTGGTGGCATGCGTCTGCGCCTCGCGACCGGAGGAGACACATAGGTGCGCGGGTTCGAGCCCTACCGTTGCACATTTGTATGTATGGGGGTTCGTCTATGAAGCAATGCGAAAAGCAGTCCCGTGGACGTTAAATCTTGACTGACAGTAAGCCCCGAAAGGATTTTCTATATTTCCCAAAGGTAAGTATGAGTCCAAACAAGCGCGGACCCAAACCAGCAGCAAAAACCGAATCACATGAGTGCAGACACACTCCCACAACTCAGCAAGACACTATTGTAAATACACAGTCCAGCATCCAGGCCAGATTTGGTAATGAGTCAGCGTCGCTCCAGAGTAATAATGAGCGGCGTACGGGGGAGAATGTCAAGACGTAATCAACACGAGCTTGCATCCACTCCTCTTCTAATCCGCACGCTCCGAACCAAGGCACCATCAACCAAGTAGTAACGGGGACGGCATCACAGCGAGCCGACTCCCGAGGTCGTCATGGCGTTCAGCGAAATTGCGAATACGCTACGTCTCTAGTACCTTCTTACCCCACAACCTGGCAGAAGATTGACATTTAAAGCTGACAGAAACATCGTTTGACCTCTTGTTTTGGTTTCGACGCTATTCACTGCTAATCAGAAGAGGTGCCGGCCCAGGCACCTTGTTTAGGCTTGACGGTCACGTCATTGCCCTGCAAGGCCTTGAGGTGGTCCTATTGTTGCAGCTTACGTCGATATGGCAGGGGACGAGTCCATGTATACCGAGCTTGTCGAGAAGTTTATCGACAAAAATGCACGCATTATGCCCCTTCACTAAGACTCTTAATGTAAGTGGTAATTTGAACGATCGTGGAGACCAGCCTAACGCGAAGACCAGCAAACACGAACTGTACACTAACACTTTAAACTCACTCGTAGTCTACAAATGTTTATACTATTCTCTCCTAGAACATATTGTATTTTTAACAAATGTTGTTTTTAAAAGTAGACTGTCCTCCGCTCCCTACGGGCTTGAAATCGTCGTAAGGCATACCTTCATTGCACATGTTAAGATATCTAGGGTTCCCCCAACAGTTCTTCAGTCAGCATGGCCGCTGACTCTTAGCTGTATGACTTGTCATCTATTCTCAGTGAGCATCGCTCACAGAAATTTTAATAAAAAACTTTCTCGTTCAGAACAAGTCCTCCCATAAAATTATAAAGATTTTAAAGGAGTCTTTTTCGTTTAGACCATATTTTATCCCTTGCGGGCTTAAAATTCACCATCAAGCACATCTTCAATGCACCGAGGGCCGGACGTGTTAAAACATATAGGACTTCCCCAACAGCATAACCGGCAGCATGGCCGCTGACTCTCAGCGGTATGGTTTGTCTCAATGAGCATCGCTCAAAGGAAATACGATCAATGGAGGGATTTAATTGGCGATACCCCGGTAGATGATAACCATAACTATCACACTAGCCATTATTTCTACATAATTATTTATTCACCATAATATTGGTAGCAGTATACATCTAATGTTATGCGAAGTCTACACTGATCCTATATAGTGTGCACGAGATTGTAGTGACGTTGTGTCTATTTCGGTGCACACAAGTATATGGTATCTATCAATATCACAAATTCCACAAAATCTACACACACAACCATCGACCTCAAAACACTGTCCACTCAAACACATGTAGTGATGGTATCCGTGCCATGTCACTCGACAAATTAGTGCTCGGTTCTTCTGGGCTCCTCTCTTCCATTTGTCCGAGCAAAACGCTGGTTTGTCCGTGTAGTTATTGGTCGCAAACTTCACGTTGCGTATTTCCCGAAACTCCCTATATACTGTGAGTACGGCTTCACTAAGAGGTAGTCCGTCTAGGGCAAAGTCCTCTGTAAGGGTTCGTTCGCGACATAGTTCAAGAGCGAATGTAGCAGAGGCGTTTTTGGGTAGACCTAGCACGCGCTTGATATAAAGTGCCTTTAAACGGTCTAGCCTTTTCAGATCGCTTACAGTCAGAAAAGGTGCTATTGCAGGCAGGCCGTATCGTATAATAGGGGCAATTTTTTGCCTGAATATGTTTAGCGCAATCTTCAAGTCGATATCTCGAAGTTCACCGAGAAGCATGACAGTGCCTGTCGCTTTGGCTAGTATTTTTTCCACATGTCTGCTAAAAGAGAGTCTTGGTGTCAGTGTAACGCCGAGATAAGAAAAGTGGTTGACAATCTCCAATGCAATGCCATTAATTTTGATGCGGCGGTCGGCTGCGGCGTATGCCCCTCCTCGGCTAAAGCGAAGGACTTTCGTTTTATCTATGTTGATTGTTAGCCTGTTCTCTTTGCACCAATTAAATGTTATGTTTCGGAAATACTGCAGGTGTTCACGAGACTTTGCAACG
Organism: Dermanyssus gallinae; assembly: GCA_003439945.1. Taxonomy (NCBI): domain Eukaryota; kingdom Metazoa; phylum Arthropoda; class Arachnida; order Mesostigmata; family Dermanyssidae; genus Dermanyssus; species Dermanyssus gallinae. The sequence goes on along the minus strand of QVRM01007136.1, from coordinate 11,846 downwards.
ATGGCTAGGTCATCTGCGTAGAAGGCGTGCGCAGCTTTTACATCGCGTAGAAGATCCGATAGGGTTGCTATGTACATTATAAACAAGAATGGGCTAGCAGGATCTCCCTGGGCCAATCCTACCGTTTGCGTTATGGTGTCGTTGATATAATGATCTCCGTTCTTAACTATGATGGAGTTATAGTGAAGCATGTCCCGGATAAGGTTGTACATTGCTCCGCATATTAAAAAATGGTTACGAATGATTTCTAAAAGACGGTCCCTTGGAACAGAGTCAAATGCGGTCTTAAAATCTATAAATGCGGTATACGTCATTTCTTTACTTTGGCGACGTTGTTGCACATAGTTCAGCAGAAGGTTAATAGCATCTTCGGTTAATCTCCCGGGAAGGAATCCGTGTTGCTCAGCGGGTAGCTTTTCTTTGGCGCTATTATATAACCTTGACACTACAAGTGATGTAAGTATTTTGTACAGAGTGCTTGTCAATGCGATCCCTCGGTAATTTGTCGGGTCAGTAGCGTCTCCCTTCCGCTTGTATATTGGGTTCAAGAAACTCTTCCTCCACTCGTCAGGTATCTTACCTTGACTAAGGCACTTATTAAAAAGACTTGTTAAAACTGGACATATGGTACTAAGATTTGATTTAAAATGTTCATAAATTATCTGGTCCGGTCCTGCAGATTTATTGTTTTTCTTTGCCTTGATTGCTTGCGTAACTTCCGCTTCAGTAAAAGGTATAAACTCTCCTGGGTAGTCCATGTCGGACAGTGTCACCTCCCTCTTTAATAGGTTTGTAAAATGTGTTTGCCACCTCTTGTCGTTAATTAGAGGGTTAGCTTCTTTGGGTCTCTTGGGTAGGAGCAGCCAAGGTTTCTTTACACTTTTTTGTATCAGTTGCAGGCGTTGATTTTCTTCGTTATGGCGCTTCTTGGTCTGCTTCAATTTCCGAAACATCCGCTTCATCTCTGTGAGTTGGCTAAGTCCATACGGGCTCTTGTCGTTATGGCTGCATATCCTGCACTTAATTTTGTGACATTCTGCATCAAACCAGGCTTTGTGCGTGTTTGGTTTTGCCAATCGTCTAGCAGTAGCTGATACATGGATTGCCCATCGTATCGTCTTTTCGGTGGTGTTGCTGTCGTCATCGGGTCGCATGAGCTGTATGGCCTGTTGGAGCATGTGCGCGTTTATTGTGCGGCTTAACTATGGCATTGGTGCCACCGCTGATGGGCCTTGAGTGCGCGTTAACTCAAATCTTACTTGACAGTGCTTGCGGTGAGCTGTAGGTATTAACCTAATTTTACAAACAAGTGTCCCCGGCTGGCATGCTGACGATAACACAATGTCTACTGCACTTGAGCCGTTCCAGCTTATGTATGTAGCGACATTATGGTCGTTCTCTATTTAAAGTCCTAAGTCTTTTATGCCTGCCGTGAATGCTTCGTGACGTTTATTTTGCTTTGACAAATCACAGTTTGTGTCGCCTGCAACAATGATATGTTTATTTGTGTTTACACATAGCATGACGCATTCTCCTAATTGATGTAATACATCTGTGACTTGCTTTTCTGGTGGGCTATATATACATATCAGGTAATAGTCGTTGATTTCTAACACTATTTCTCGCGACGTACATCGTAAAAGCCAGGTCCACTCAGTGGTCCTTACCGCTACACAGACTCCCCATTTTGGACGCCCTCTGCCCTGCGGTTTTTACTGCTTGACCGTGGAAAACTTCCTGGTTTGGAAAAATTGTGTGATTTGTGTCTACTACAAAGGTCTAGGTTAAAAACATAAAATCAGCATTTGCAAAAAGTTTTTCTCCGGCTAACGCGCATAACGAATCAAGAGATTCTACATTTCACAATAAACATTTTGATCTATATTGTGCCGGTTGTTTGTGTGTTTCTGGTAATTGCTGGCTTGTAGGTGTTGTTTTGTGTCATGTTGTACTCGACATATCGTCGTCGTCATTGTCATTTGGGCGACTACGTTTCCCGGGTTCCCGTTGCGGTGCAAGTACTCTGTGAAAAGCAGAGCTTCTGCCGCAATGTTTACCAAGACGCCTTGATGCGGTATAGCTTAGCAAGTTAAGCCTTAGTTTATTTATTGTATGCCATAGATATATCATAGATTGCGTCCTTTAGCGACATAACGACGGCCTTGCGGAAATCGAATTGCTCTTATTTTCTCTACATTGACGACAATGCCACTAGATTCCACATAGTTCTGCAGACTAGCGTCTGCCAAGATCTGCTTTTTCGAATAGAGGACCGAATGGTTAGCGCAGAAGACGAACTTCACATGCTTATGACTATTCGTGAGAGTCGCCCGGGGATTCTAGAAAATTTGTTCAAAACGAACATGAAAATACCACCTACTATCTGATGAAAATAGTAGACAGACGGGACACGAACGTTTCTAAAAATACCTGCACAATGGTAGAGTGGAGTACTATAGAAGTAGCAAAGTACTCGACCCCCAAAATACGCCACGTGCAAAACAAGCGAGAAATGTGTCGTGACTCTTTTGTCCAGCAGATACGGCGAAGATTATCAGCAATCGCAGCCGCAGTCACGATGTTAACGAGTAGAGTGTTTTTATACTTGGAGACAAACACAATTGGCAATAGTCGCTTCGGTAAATGGTCAATAGCATTATGAGAGAAGATATTGTCCCGAAAAAATAGCGAGGAGAAACAAGCCGACAACGACAGCAGGACGGCCAGCGTCACAAACCAAGCGATTCATATATATATATATATATATATATATATATATATTTATATATATATATATATATATATATATATATATATATATAAAATATAATAACATATATAAGTTACAAGGCCCCACACTGACGGGCTAATTGATATAAAGATTGCACAAGGGTCCATTCGCGGCATGGTAATTTCGGCAGAGTTCACCGCAGCAGCGGCATGCACAAGTCTCACATGGTTCATGGAATTCAGCCCGGTGACCTAAAATGTGATGAAAGCCGTGTACTACAAATCGTGTTATCACGTGCCTGTTGCTACGCTCTGGCCCCTTCCACTCCGCATTGCTCATCGCTCCGGAATTGAAAAATTCCGGGTCGAGTTTGGAAAATTTCGCCACCCATTTTGCAATGCAGTCGCTAAAGGCTGTGGTGTGAGAGAGGTTATAACGGCGCATTAGATCTTCTATGAAAAGTGGACAGTAATCGGAAGACGAGGCGGTTGCGCGTTGACGTATGGAGTCCCAGAGTCCGTGTTAGGAAAGCTGCTTTTATCTGATTCAGCTGGTCGAGGTTTCTGGGAGTCAGGTACGCCCATATAAACTCCACTCCATATGAAGCCACGAAATGAACAAATATGAAGATCGTTTAAATGTGTACTCAATTAAACAACAACAATAACAACGACACCACCAAAACAATAACAACAACAAAACTATTCGTAAGAGAAGAAACGCTATTGTATTAGACCCTCATTGTTGCAGGGTGAGACGCATATAATGGCTTCTGTTCTGCTCTTTTAAGCTGTCGGATTTCCGCTCGTCTAGCTTATTCACGCTTGTGGTCATAGCATAGTTCTATGTAGGCTTTTCTACTACTACTGAAGTAGTTAAGTCTGCGTCCGCCTACCTGCTGCGGTGGTCGATTTTCTCTCACTTGGCGCAAGAACTCGAGAACCTCACGGCGGGCGAGATAGCAAGCGCGAGAAAATAACTGTCGTAATCTCCTCTGTCCCGGTCTCTTTCACCTGACTGCACTTCTCGTAGTTCTCTCTAGGTATGATGGAGAGTATTCAAAGAAAATTCCTAAAAAGGCTCTGTAGAAGATGTGATATCGAGTCAGCTGCTACTAATAATCTTACGTCGGTATTAACTTTATTTAGGAACAACGACATACGGGTGCTTTTGCAGCTTGTAAGCTTTAATCTAATTGACCGCTCTTCGTCGATGTGAAATTTAATCATTGTACGAGCTAAGCAATGCATATACCTAAATATTTCGCAAGAAATGAAATCATCAATAATGTGTTTGTGTGGCGCGTAGCCTTAGACCCCCATAGCAAGGCGGCTTTGCAGGCCGCAAATATATATATATATATATATATATATATATATATATATATATATATATATATATATATTTATATATATATATATATAGCCACACTATATATATATATATATATATATATATATATATATATACAGAGTGTGGCTAAATCCAGCACACTCACTTTTTGCTTCAAATTTGTTTCACTCAGAATATGGAGTATGCATACACTATTATTACTTGTACTGTTATTAGCTGCACTCGGAATGACATTCGAGAGAGGCAGTGCAGTGATCTACTCGTAAGGGCCAGACAGACAGACGTATGATACGCCACACACGCTCTATAGTACAGTGGATAGTTGCAATCTGTGTACTGCTCGTGGAAGTTTGCATTCGAACAGACCAGATGATGATAGCCATCGACTATGTAACTGGTCTAGGTGTAGCGATTGTTACCTGCACGACCAGACCAGAGATAAGAGGCACTGAAAATATCCAGGCCTCCAACCTCTGATCAGACATGTTCACCTTTATTTTTCCATTCCGAGACAAAGCTTGGAATCGTACTGTACGCGGCGTCTTTACCCCAGGTACGCTCATTGTATGGAATAGTATAACTTGCTCAGAAATCATTTGGCCCAATGGAATGGGAGGAAAGGGAGGCCTTGAAAAGAATACTTTTTGTACAAGTCCTATTGCCACTTAAAATAAGTGTACAGAATTTAAGAACACCTTGAATGTACACGATAATATATGATGAGGCAACAGATTATTCATATATATATATATATATATATATATATATATAGGTACGCATTGGCTACCACATGGGTTGATGTTCGCAAAAGGCTAAATATACAGTTGTATAAAAGCTTTTTCGCAACAAATTATATGATAATAATTACTTGGATCTAAAACAGCTTTAACAGAACCTTGAATCTGCCATAGTTTGGTGTATGTGTGTTTACTGTTACAAGGCCTTGTTTTCAACGGTTAAAATCAATTATAGCCTGAAAGCGCAAGGCGCAGAATATCTGGTGGATGACTAATAAGCACTCAACCCAGGTCGCTCGGTTTTTGGTGAGTCGAGTAACTCACATGAGGGTGCTAATGTCTCTCAAACGGCATGTCTCCTGTAGCAATCTTTTTTCATTTATGTGCTCTCGAGGGCCCATGTTGTTATCGCTGATAATCCAAACGCTAGTCGGTTTCGGTTCAACAAGATGAACAAATATGCCGAACTGGCAAGAGCCCATAACTTCAGCCCAGTGGCCTTCGAAACCTTGGGACCACCGGGCATCTTGACTGAAAGAATACTTACTAAATTGGGCGAACGATTAAAGATAACTACTGGGGACAAGAGAGCCGCACATTTTTTGCGCCAAAGACTTTCCATTGACGTCCAGCGGGGCAACGCGATCTCAGTTTTGGGGTTGCTTGCCGAATGGTGCACACCAGGGCTGTTATAGGCTGAAAGTTAACACGTTCATTTACACAGGATTGTAATATAAATTGATTAATAAAAAACAAAATAGGAGCGTCGGTTTAAAAAAAATCCAAACGCTTGAAAACGGAACAACCAGCGGTGGAGACCGAGGACTGGACACGTGGGCAAACGCTACTATTTTATATATTTTTTTAGCAAACACGTTGCTATATTTAGGCAAAGAGCAACAATGGCAATTCTCTGGGAGTAACCATGTGTGCAGATTGGGTTCTGGGTTCTGGTTGGGGCATATTAAGTTGAAAAACACATTTCTATTTTAATCCTGTTAACCTTTCGTCGTTTTATGAGTGATTTCAAAACCCTTTGACAATAATTGTGTTGTCAATTTCAAGTTGTTTGTCACAATTTGGTAAGTCGGCTAATAGCACTTACCCCGAGCGGCCTAGAACACTAGCTGACCTGACCGACCAGTGTGTTTACAAAGAGGTTTTCCAATAGCATATGCTTTGAATTTGTATGCAGTGTGTGTGCATTTATGGACATGCAAGTGTATACTTAACTTACATATATCATTCTAATATAACTGCGCGAGTGAATAGGTTTATATAAACATGTGAAGTTGTTCGTGTGTACCTATGTGCATGTGAACGCACGTATGTTCTGCATGACGTCTTGTATGTGCGTGTGTGTATGTATATATTGTTATTTGTAAAGTTGCATATATATATATATATATATATATATATATATATATATATATATGAACGTGTACATATAGAAATTATGCGTATATTTCACGTGTACATGCATTACGAAGCCCCCCGAAGGCAAAGGCTCAATTCCCGCCCGTCGTCAGACAGCAATTTTCTCTTCCCTCAGAAACTACAAATGAAGTCGTCACAGAAAATGATCTGCAAGGTTTCTCGAGGCCGTCGGTCGTCGAGGCCATCGGTGGTAATCGGAACGGCTGGTACCTAATCACACCACTGAGCAAAAAACCTTTGTAAATACGGAGCTCAAAAGAGCTAGCTTTCTTAGTAACCAGGTCTTGACCAGGGCGGTCTTGCTCTTGCCTATGAAGAAGAAGGACAGCCATTTAGTCACAGAACTGGCATTTTAGTTCGTCATGTTACTGAAGTCTCTACTTTATTTTCGGTGAGGGGCGGCTTGTCTCCCTCTAGTAGAAGCCCTGCAGTAAAAGAAGAAACGTTAGCCTCCCGCGTGTACATTACTTACATGCTAAGGAGAACGCAGGGGCAAACATATTACAACGGAATCTCAGAGGCATAGCATACTCCCTCTGTGACCTTCCTAAAAAAAGTACGTCATATCGGCTGCAACGACTACTTCATCAATGGTGGATTTAAACATAGTTAAAATCCTATTTAACTAATTCCTATGAGTTAACCCTAGAACATGGGATTACGGCACAAGGTGAAATTCTCTTGAAAAATCTTTTGTGCTAAAAAGTGCAGAAAGGCCGGGTTTATTTTGCGGGATTGCGACGTCCTGCCAGCAAGGGAATACTACGCCGGCGAGATGGCTTAGTGGCAAAGTCTTTGCCTTGCATTCGAGAGGCCTGAGTTCGAGACCCAGATTGGCTCGCATGGTTTCCAATTTAGACAAGGTAAATGGAGAGTAGATTAAAAATCAGCCATGACATGAAAGAAACCACGGGCATTAGCCTTACGGAAAGAAAGCCAGAAGTGTCAAAATATTTGGTAAATATTGTAGCGTTTTCTTCGAAGCCTTAGAGAATTTGACACATTTTTAGAACTCAAGCCGCATACGCAAATTTTATATTTTTCAAATACGGTTTTGGAGCTAACACTGCGATTTGGGCTGGGATAACCGTCTGGCTCGGCGATGCTATATTAGTAAAATAGTCATGCTTGCTTAAGGCCATCTCTAAAGACAGAGGCATCCATTTTCTTAACGAGGCATTGTTGTATCAACAAGATATTATCAAGTCTTCTAGTGCGTCGGCTTAGCTACAATCTCAAGGCACAAGGAATCATTCTTCGTCACGTTCGACTATGACCGCATCCCAAGAGCTTTTAGATGGCGTGAAGTACCTAGGTCACCATTAAGCACCATTCCTGGTACGCTGCATAGATATAGAATATAAGGCGGCATTTGACACTGTCCCCAGAGAGATAATCACAGAGAAGCTAGCCGCTGCGCGCGTTGGCCCACGAGTTTTGCGAATACTGGTATCTATCCTGAAAGATAACATCGGCCATTCAGGAATACCGGCCCTTCTTTGCAAATCACTAGCTTTCCCCTGAGCAGTAAGCTCATCTCACTTCTATTCACTCAGTCTTACTCAGTAATCTGACGGGCTTGTCAATAACCATTACCCCTGTGTTGGTATAACTCCATACGCCGATGACCTCGCGGCATACAGTAGAGCTTGCATGTATCTAAAAGCATCTGTAGGGATACTGGAGAAATACTGCGAGCGCAGTAGTTTACGGATCAACGTGTCAACAACAAAGGCTATAATGTTAAGATCCGGAGAAAGCCTAGGGAGCTGTGATAGGCTTAGCTTGGGTGGTGACCCTGCAGAATTTGTCTCGGAGTTTACATATCTGTGTGTTAAACTAAGAGATGTCGGAGCCAAGCTCAGAAAAATCCCGGTTCGTACTATTCACCCCCTAATGTCTCAAACGCCGACGCCTCGTGAGCATTTGCGTGAAGGTGACAACATTAGTTCTCGGCCCGATTATCTCAGCGAGTTAATAGTGGCATTGTCGTCATGACTTAAATCCTGGCGCCACATAAACTTTTATTAAGGACAGCCCTAATGCTGTTATACCTGAAAGTCGCCTTGGTGGCATCATATGGTATCACTCAGATTTAGGGATACCTATATGCTACCTAGCGCTCTTTAAAAGCTGAAGAAAGCGCTCTTTAAGGGAGTTTTATATCAATCAATCATATTTTGTTTCACTTAAATAGAGTATGTACAAAATAGTTCATGTTATTATTAAACATAAATATTTGTTGTCCTGCCGTTCCATCGAGAGAAGAAGTTGTAAAGATCTTCGTTGCAGTTCCGGACAATTAGCCGCGTGGACAATACATACACGAAGCGGCTTCTCGCCTTAAGGTTAAGTTTTAAGCCGCCCTAAAACACAATGCAGGCTAACTTATAGTATACTGTATAAACTAATAGTATATGTACGCTGTTCAGCAAGAATCTGATCAACCGCTCTCAACTTCCGCCTCCGGCTTCACTGCAACAATTCCGTAGGGGTTTTGAGCAGAAGAAAAGAGAAGGGTCAGAAACGCTCTTCGAGCAGCGCAACGTTCTTACTTGCTTCTCCGTCCATGGATTCCACTACAAATTGTGCCATCGTACTGAGTTCCAGTACGCCCGTACGACGTAAGTGTCGCTGCTTATATTGCGGCCTCATTTGCACCAAATATAATATTGAGCCATGTCGGTCAGCGCCAAACTATTCAAGCGTTGGATCGGTTGTATTTTTCGGATATAAATATACAACATATCTTATAAATGCTTAATATTAACGAAAACGAGTCTCGTTTTCGAGATTGAATAACCACAAGTGGCGTTTTACATGTGCACTTGAAAAGAAAATACTTGTCTTAAATATCTTCTTAGCATTCGATTTCTATATTATCTAGAATCAGATTTTCGAATATACTTAAACCGACCTATTTATCTTGTGTGAGATGCCTGCGTCCATAGTTACCGGTGTCAAGTGATAGGTTGTTATGGACGAGATCTGGCTTTGCGTTTTTTTCTATTGGCATGGTCTGTTAACCCATCGCTTGCAAACAGAGCGAGGTCTAATTGCGAATGATCTAAGCGTTCTAAAAACTTTGTTAGGCGATTACGATGCCACTTATAGTTTATGGCCGACATCGACCTGCTGTTCCGTGAAACAAAGACAATGAGGTCGGATTCGTCAATAATGGAAACCGACATCTAGTAACCAGATTCGCCGTCCACGGCTTTTACCTAAGATCTGTGTGCGCGAAAAGTTTCATGAGATCTCGCCGGAATGCAATCCTTGGTTAATAAAACTACTACTATAATTGGTTTAACCTACTTATAGTCACGCGTTGTGGTTGCCTGGTCGGAGCGCCCGGGACTATGTAGCGTGCACCTTTCTGTGTCTGAGGGCTCGTTTCATGGCCTAACTTGGTTGCCTGGGTTGCGAATCTGTCGGAATTTTCTAGGACGCAGGCACTCCATACATATTGAATGACTGCATTCTTCTGGCTTGACTTCAGACTATTAAAAAAGAAAGCAGCGTAAATTGCTTGGTAGTCATTAGGTTCCCCTTGCTATAGCTCTCGAAAAAGGAATACGCACTCATTGACCGTGTGTCCTGCAGTGGAGGAGAGCCGAAGGTAACAAAAACGCTAAGAATAAAAGGTGCTCGTTGCAACCAAACCGTGATCACCCGTAATGAGCGAATGCCGGAGACAGCGTGCGTACGCATGTATGCTTTAAACGCTTTCTGAGCTGCGTGATAACTTGATCGTAATTAGTGTTAATTAGTTAGCTATTTATAAGGAACCATATTATTGGTATTGACATACATATAATGTTATATGTGCTGTGTTCGATCAGTAGCGACTTGTAGTCAGACTACTATGCAGTAAAGGTGCATGCAAATTAAGCAAAACGTGTTATTTCCTCCATGCCTTTCCTTTACAGACTGCAACTCCCGAAGAGAGCGGCGAAAGAGCCTCATGTCCTCTCCTGTAGGAAAATTTTTACTTACTTTTTGCATAGACTGTTTATTCATTGTACTCTTTTGGCTTTCTAAGACCGTATATACGATTGGGTTTGTCGCACTGCTTCTTACTGCGACTTGACTGCTTTAAACCTACACCTCACACCGCAGAGTATTCCTACCTAAAGCGCTGTGAATCAACGTTCTTTATTTGCCTGTCGTTTATAATTTTGTAACAAAGTTACTGCATACGCATCATGGCGCAATTCAAATAAGTCCGAACCTACCACGTCCAACGGCTACATCGCCCGCGCCAAAATCTCAACGTACACAACGTCCACCGACCGATACATGTCTCAACCGAACAAGACATGTCTCAACCAGCCAGCAGAGAACAGCCACAGCCTTTCGCGCCGAAACCCCAACGTCCTCCGCCGTCCAAACGAATCACCGGCCGACTTCGGGAGAGGGTCGACCTATGATCGGCAGTCTAAGTCAAACAGTGTCCTAACCTGTATTCCTATACGAAACAAACACAAACCGCTGTACATTTCGACCGATTTGAAAGCGGGTTCTGGCATCCTTTGAGATGTCAGCACGCCGCGGTGCCTCGTGAACCAATAAATAGACCGAGCAGCATGGCTAAAAAACCATTAGTTGCTCGGCTGTGCTTTGCATTAGACCATACGCTGCGTGTCGTCATTTATCGTTCCTGAGTCCCTCGGGCTGAAGTACCCGTCCGGATGAGTCTACATCCCCAAGCTGACTTAGCGTAACGCAGCTACGTTACAATATTAGCCGCTCTGATAACACGCAAGCTGTTTTACGGGGGCAAAATCGGCGGATGAGCTTTCCAGACATCATTTGGACAGGGGGCACGCCTCTACACACTTAGTGAATCCTGTTATAATTCGTATTTTTCATAGCAAATCAAAGTTTCATTAAGTTGTGTCCGACTCTGTCGGTGCTTGTTAGTTTTAACCATCAAATACAATTCTTAACTGAACGCGAACAACGGTGAATCCATTGAAGCTTACTAAAACTTGACAGACTACCTGAACTAGTTTGGCTTGAATTCCATAATTTAGTCATTTATGTAAAGAGAGAAACATAGTTCCGTTTTCTAACTTTCTGAAGACTTGCGACACCAAAAAAAGCCCGCGCTATAGCGCAGTATTTCTTTAAAATCGCGCTACCTATCGTCATCTATAATTATGTGTATGGCGGAAGTAAGGGCCGGTAGCCTTGCTCAAGTTGCTCGTTCAACTACACAAGGCTTTCCGGGCTGGTACAACGCTGCAGCGGAGCACAATAGACGCTCCCTTTGGAACAGCGGACGGCATTGAAAAGGGGGCCGTGTTACGCGCTGTGCTCCGTTTCAGAGCATAAGCCTTGCGCCATGTCGCGTGTTGGCGTTTCAATATTGTAGGTGCCAGCAGGGTCAGTTTAGCATTCACTGTTAGACCACTAAAAGGCGACGTTCAAACTAGCATGCATGTTTGAACCTCGAATTGACCGCTGCCTACGTAGGTCATTTCCGCTCCGAGCGACGTCCCTTAGAACGTTTGCATTTCTCGTTTTGTATCTATTACGTGGTGAAGATAATATAATAATAATAATAATAATAATAATAATAATAA